>JABXJD010000019.1:1507500-1952500 GCA_013375575.1 Percina caprodes | reverse complement strand
GCTTGGATGTTTGTCTTCAATGTACGGACTGGCGGATGTGCAGTTTGGTACTTATAGGGCTGTTTTAACATGTCTCTTCCAAAGTTGGAAAGGTTTCTCTGCAGCTCACCTCAGCCCTACAGAGCTTTAGCCGTTGGCATCTTTCCGGTTATTTCTGTTTTATAGCCCCCAACTTTACTGTTCTGCTTCAGTCTCAACGCTCTCATTAGCATTGCATCCAGTTCTGAAAAACCACCTGTAAGCTAGCTAGCTGCCTAGCAACAAACTGCCAACAGCTTTAAGTTAGCAACTTCACGTTAGCTAGCTGTTAAACATAGTGGAGCTAGCCAAATATCTTAAAAAGAGTCAGATATTCCACTCAGAAGTGAGTGGAGACAAAAACTGAGCTAAAAGAAAAGAGAATACTGGACTTACATTCTCCAGGAGGCCAGAAACACGACTCCAAATGAATAAGTTGCTCCTTAACTGCCAGATGTCAATTCATGTCAGTTCCCGCTGTCCCCAAGTGACCAAAAAATGTTTTATTGCAGGTTAAAACATTTGAAATTTTAAATGTTTTTCAAATTTCTAATCTAAAATAAAAAAAATGAACTACAAATACTGTCAGATTATGAAATTAAGAATGATTAAATAACATTTTCATGAGGAATTGAACTGAGTTGAATTTATATATTGTATGTATGTATTCATGACTTTTTACTTCATGACTACTTATTTATTATGAACACTTTGACATATGTCTAAGGCAAAAAGCAGCTTCTTGCAAAGGAATTAGGTCCAGGAAATAGAGGTGAGCATGTGACTGAAGGCAATCCAGATGAGATACTATTTAAATATACCAATTACACAAAGATGAAACTAATTCAAATAAAACAAACACAGGGATTGATTAAACATTTTATGGACTTTATTCTTTTCCTCTCCATTTTCTCGCTCAATCAATGTATCTTCATATAATCAAAAGGTAAAATATACCATTCCCTCTCCATAGCCAACTCAAACCTGCTCTGTCTCTTCAATGCATTTTGTTAATTTTAATATACAAAATAAGAATGGCGGCTAATTTTTCATTGCTGTATATCTACTGTACAGTGGGTCTTTTTTCCATTTTAACTCCTCCGAGAAAAGCGTGACTCCTCCTCCTCCGTTGCTCCTCTGTCTGATCAGGACCGTGTTTTACTTCTTAACGATCTGGATGACATCCTCGTGCTCCATGATGTGCGTTAGGCCGACCCTCTGAGGGCTGTACTTGGTACTGGTTCCCTGGAAGACCAACATGCGATACATTTCAGTCCTTTCCTTCATGTTTGTTTGGGTTTCAAATGTAGTGAATCACTACACGGTGAACTTGAGATCTTCTGCATCCGCTCTACTCTGCTTCTCATGTGTCATGGCACAGAAAACACAGCTGTAGCTCAAAGAGTGATTTTAATCTAGGAAAGTCAACTGAGTGCCCGCTAAATTTGGTATTTATTACTGTCAGTGCCTTTTCCTGTCACACACCGAATCCAAAGATTCTTTGAGTTGCAGCTGTTATTACTGCAGCCAACAATGCGAGTATGGACATTCAATGACGCTGCACTACAATAACATTGTATACAGTCGGCGTGCGTATACACTGTGTCCCAGTGCCATGCTATATATATTATCAAGTATAAATTCTGTACTAACTATATTTCTAACTGTGAGTAAGTGCATACATTTCTGTTTCACAACCCATTGAGGGATTAAAGCAACATCAACACCACACTAAAACAATATTTTGCGCCGTTAACATTGATGCTATAACAGAAGTACAGTTGCTTGAGTAATTTTTGTAGTGTGGCTGGAATTACCACGTAGTATAACTAAGCAAAGACGTTCAGTGGTGAATTCTGGTCCTAATGTCCTAATTTGCTTAACTTTCAATGTAAAAGGTACTAACTTTGTGTTAGGAACCCCCTGAAACCTTTTTTTCTGATATGCATATTTTACAGCAATAATTATGACCCATGAACTACCGTTTAGTGCTGGGTTTTTTTCAAAATAAAAGCACATATTGGTTTTTCTTTAATTCTGAAAAACTGAACAAAAAAAACATACTGTATTGTCACCACAAAACTGCATGAGCTTTGTGTACCACTACACCTATAATAGAAGGACCACCATTAAAAAAGGTACAATCTATCCATGACAACTGTCCTGCCCGATGTAAGTCGAGTGAAAATTTGAGTCACGCATGCGTCACTTTGCGACAAGAGAAGATGTGAGTTGCGCATTTGCACTTGGCGACAAGTAGCCTACAAGATGCTAACGAGAGATTTCTGTAATGTCACTACAGTAAAAATTAACCTACCTAACAAAGTTCGTTCACTGCTGGCTACAATCATAGATAGCTAAAACGTTGATTTCCATCTTCTGTTATTGTTTGTAATGAGAAAAGTTTATTTCATGGATTTTATAAATATTAGTAGGCCACGTTATGCCGTAAACCGTTTCAATCTGCACTTGACTCACATCGGGCAGTGACACCAACTACAAACTGTCTTTGTTTGCGTTAGTCAATAGGATGAGGAAGTTAGTTCAGACAGTTCATGGAACTCAAGGCAAATTACTTTTTTAAAGTTTCTCAAGGTTATTGCCTCTGAAAACTTACCCAAACCAGGGCATATTTGAACTGGCCGGCTAAGGTTCTGTGGATTCGATGGCACTGTGGGGGGGATAAAGCAAAACAAGCATATTTGCAAACACTTCACATACGATTAAAGCTGGTCTGCTTACTCTAGTGTTATTGTTCATATACAAATATTCCAAAAAAATGTTGGTCTTGAGTATGTGTGAATTCATGTGCGTTGAACTTACCACATGTTCTACAGATGCTCCTCGTCTCATAATGATTGCATCATTAAAGTCTGGGCGCTCTAAAGGAAAAAGAAGAAATTAACACACGTTTAATTTATTAGGTATTCATGTGCTTGTGACAGTCTGAGTCAATGAAAAAATAAAGTGTGTACCTCCTCTTTTCTTAGTGTAAATGCAAATCAGAGCTAGGTATTCCCATAAACTCTCCAGAAGGTAATCCAAGTTCAACTTCATCCCACAACTGAAATATACATGTAGACAGAAAAGCAGGAAGCTGTTTAACTACCACACACAAAAATAGTAAGATGCCAGCTTCCAACAAAGACTACTCTTATTTGCACAAACACATAGAGATATCTGACCTGATGACAACACTGTTAGGTCTGTGAGCCAGGCGGTTCACTTCCTCGATGGAGATTTGATCCACCTTATTGTACACCTGTGAATACCACAATTATAAGAAAAAAGAGACCCCAAACAAATGTACCCAAGCTTAAAAACAAAACATCAGAACTATGACAAAAAAAATGTGTTTCTATGGGTTAAAAGGCTTTAAAAAATGTTGAGGTACAGGCTTTTGACCCAACCCTGATGATGAAAGTGACATACATAAAGGCAAGGCATGTAAACTCTGTTCCCGACGATGACATCAATGAATTCATCTGGTGTGCTGTCCTCCCTGAAGAGGACTTCTGCATTAAAGATTTCTGAGGAGAAGGGGTGAAGGAAATCAACCAAATACTAATGGGACTTATTAACAAGTCCATAGAAATGATAAGAAGACTCAAAAGAAAAGGAGAAGAGGACGAGACATTAAATCATGTAATCTTTTTTTCTGTATGCTGTCTGCTGCCAGAGTTAAGGATACTGTATTCGTGAAGGATGAGCTGAACAAGCTTCTCAGAGCAGTGGGTGAGAGGAACTGTGGAGTTGTAGGATAGGCCGCCACCTTTCTTGGGCTACAGAGAGAGATAAATCACACATTTTTGCTCTGCTAGCCGCAAAGACCATTAATGCCAGAGCATAGTACTTTTACAGCTATTTGAAATTAACATATACAGTTGTGTTCAAAATAATAGCAGTCCAACATCACAAACCTCATAAATCATATTTTTTTGGTACAAGTGATATTTCTACATGACAAATAATTTACTAGTAAGTGTTGTAGAGTAATAGAAAAGCAATGTATGCTGCTCATTCTGTTTAATTGAAAGGGGCATGTTCAAAATAATAGCAGTGTTGTGTTCAATTAGTGAGGTGATTGATTCTGTGAAGAATATTTAAGGAAGGAAGGAAGCAAATGTTGTTCATGCTGGTTATAGTTCATTTCACACTGAAATACTATAGCAAAATGAGTCGTTCCAGACATTGCTCTGAAGAACAGCGGACTTTGATTAAAAAGTTGATTGGAGAGGGGAAAACATATAAAGAAGTGCAGAAAATGATAGGCTGCTCAGTCAAAATGATTTCAAATGCCTTGAAATGGCATTCAAAGCCTGAACGACGTGGGGGGAAAAAGGTCAACTACCATTTGAATGGATCAAAGAACAGCCAAAATGGCAAAGGCTCAACCAATGATCAACGCCATGAAAATCGAAGAAGACTTAAAATTACTTGTGAGTACTGGTACGATCAGAAGAAGGCTACGTAAAGCAAAGCTATCAGCTAGAAGCCCCCACAGAGTCTGATGGTGGTGCAAAAATCATGTTTATGGAGATGTTTCTCATGCTGTGGTGTTGGGCTTACTTATCACATACCAGGGATCATGGATCAGTTTCAATACATTAAAATACTTGAAGAGGTCACGTTGCCTCATGCTGAAAAGGAAATGCCTTGGAAATGAGTCTTTCAACAAGACAATGACCCAAAACACACCAGTAAACGAGCAAAGTCTTGGTTCCAGATGAATTGATGATTTCAATTGCTGAACAGATTGATGTAATGGAGTGGCCAGCCCAATCCCCGGACCTCAATCCCATAGAAAACTTGTGGGGTGACATCAAAAATGCTGTTTCTGAGGCAAAACCCAGTAATGTAGAGGAATTGTGAAATGTAGTTCAATCGTCTTGGGCTGGAATACCTGTTCACAGGTGCCAGAAGTTGGTCGACTCCATGCAACACAGATGTGAAGCTGTTCTCAGAAATAATGGTTATGCAACTAAATATTAGTGCAGCGATTCAAAGTGAAGCAAACCCTTGAGACTTTTTCAGTTTGTACAGTAAATGTTTGAGTTTGAAAATAAAAATGCAAATACTGCTATTTTTTTTAACCGCCTATTCGTTTTTCTTCACTTTCTGTAAAGGTAGAACACAAAGTTGATTGTGGTCATGTTTTGATTTGGAATTGAATGTGCAGTGTTCCTAATGTATTGCTATTATGGAATGAAAAGCTATTCTAAGGATTTTGAGCATTATTCACTTTTTTGAACACACTGCTATTATTCTGAACACAACTGTACATAGGGTCCCTTAAGCATTGGATTTCCTATTTTTTTTATCTACTGCAACCATCAGTCAAGAGATTTTATTTGCAACGGTGTTTTAACAACTTAGCTGTTGATATTCATGGCTGAAGATGATAGAAAATGTACCTTGAAATAAATATTTGGTTTTGAGCAGTTGAGTCTGATGCCCACCGTCTCCAACTCTTTCTCTAGAAGTTCTCTAGAAACATAAAAAAAAAGGAAATTGAAGGCAAGAATTAGTTGATAAAAGTACTTACATGCCTCACAAACTCCCTCTAGCGCACGCACACACACACACACACACACAGACAGACACAGACACAGAGACAGATTTTTTGCTTTCCAATACCAATCCTGATACCTGAACTTGTGTATCGGCTGATACAGGGTACCGATCCGATACCAATGTGTCATATATTTTAACAAATGTATACTACTATCCCTGTATGGATGTGATATGGTTTCTATCTTTGTCGTCAGTCTGGCTCAGGTTAAACTCTTTGTGAAACATGAACAAACACAAACAATGAACGCCACAGATCTTTATTATCCAGTTAGACAGTCAGTTATAACGGAAAAAGAACATAAAGAAATTACTTTAAGGGTTTTATTATGTGGTATCGGATCGGTGTATAAACTCCAGTACTTCCCGATACCAGCATTTTAGGCAGTATCGGAGGCGATACAGATATTGGTACATTCCTAACAGACAGAGACACACAGAGACACAGACACACACCTCTGAACATCTCCTTTGGTGGCATCCAACATCATGATGACGACGTCTGCTGTCCTGGCAACAGCAATGACCTGCCGACCTCTACCCTTGCCTGTAAAAAGTCAAAGAGTTACCCCGCTTATTCACCAGGTGCGTCTGTGCTGCGTTCTGGCCGCGCCGCGGATTTGTTCCACTTTGCGCCCTGCACCCACACCACAGAGTGTCTTGTCTGCCTAGTTTTGTATCCTCGAAGGAGCGGAGAGCAACTGCACACATGCTTCTGGGACGCGTCGTGATGCGAGTGGTGGAATATCAAGCACTTGAATGGCTACGATTGCTCGCAGTGCCTCCGGAACGCAGCGCAGAAACACCCGGTGGAAAATAGGGGTCAGTGTATAACATGACACTCACTACCAGCTTTTTCTGATTACTATGAGTACCAGTATCTAAATTATAAAATGAAAGAATCATATCTCTGAAATCCAACTATGATCATTCATTAATAATTAACACCACAGTAATAAAATAGATATACAACAGACATCCAACGTCTGCTCATTTTGGCTTTTAGCAAACAAAATACAAAACCACGAAGCCTAGACATACCTTGAGCAGCACCCTCAATGATTCCTGGCAGATCCAGCAACTGGATGTTGGCCCCTTTGTACTGAAGAGCAACACATAACACATGTAAACACACTGATACACAAGGTGTAAGATGTTTAGTGGTGTGATTGGGTGTACCTCTATGACACCAGGTATGCAGGTGAGAGTGGTGAACTCATAGGAAGCAGCTTCACTGGCTGTTGATGTCATCAAACTAAGGAAGGTGGACTACAGGACACAAACAGAGGATTCAATTACACAAGCACATGTCGAATCTTTGGATTATGTTTCACTTCTCTTTCTCGCGCCTTTAAACGTGAGAACAATGCTGGCTTGGTTCAAATACTCTTATTTGTGACATGGTGGTTATGAAAGTAACAAGAACATTTTGTTTTGACTGTCCCGATCAAGACCAGAAAAACACAACCCATTACCCGCCACGTTGACGTACCTTACCCACGGAGGGGAAACCGATAAGAGCAACACGAGCATCTCCTGATTTCATGACATCAAAGCCCTCGCCTTTGGCTCCCGCTGACTTGGTGGGCTCCAAGAGCTGAGCTCTGTATTTGGCTAGCTTGGCCTTGAGCAAACCTAGATGGTACTCAGTGGCTAGGGAGGAAATTAATGAAAAAGGGAAATTGTGACATGAGCTGTATTGATAATAGCACTGCCTTCAAAATAATGTAGGGGAAAAGTGCAGAAAGGTTGCTATAACCCTGTAAAGTGTAAGCTAATACCAGCACAACCACCTCATTGGAGTTTAGTTGAATTCATTTGAACGTATTCACTATTACTTGGAGACAACATGTTTTGGGGCATTGCTCCTTTAACTGTGGTGGTAACTGTAATCAAGCTTACGGTGTCAGTGATCGGGCTTCTCCTTGAATTTCTGTGAGATTCATGAGTAACACAACACTGACATCTGACACAGAGATGGAGAAAAGAGAGATGGCTACAAGTTCGTTCATGGTGTAGCTAACACTTAGCCTAGCGTCTACACTCTCTTACCTTTATTTTTCTGTGTCCGAGCGATTTCTCTCTCTATTTCCGCGATTTTCTCCAAGATACCCATCGTTGCGGTTCAGGTGTGCTAAAGCTAAACTGCCAATGAGAGGAAATAACAGAAAACAGAAACGTGTCACTCCACGGTTGTTAGCTAGCTTTGTTAGCTGCCACCCAGCTAACTTGCTAATCCGTGGGACTTAGAAACAGCGAATCAACACAACTAGTTTTAAATCAATATCCGCATAAAACACATGTAATGTCAACTGTTTAAAATGTTGTAATAGGATATACATTTACACTTTGACAGAGGAAACACTGCGCGGCATGCACAGATGACTGACATACCAACCGGAACTCGTTCCGTGCACATAAAAAGTCCGGAAGCAACTCATTGTTGATTGTAACGCAAATAGCTTCCCATGTTTCTGTTATTTTCGCTCATATCAATTGAGCTGTGCAGCTTGGGCCGTGGCAGTGTCCACGCAGAGTCAAATATTATAAAAAAAACGAGAATGTGTCCAGTCAGATGTAGCTGCATTTTAACAGCCAGACATCCCTAATGGTGTATGGATAGGTCAGGCAGAGTTATTGGGTAATATATTAGAAAGCGAACATGGCTGCGCCCACGGCACCGAGAGGATCATCTGCTGACAAGCCGAGCGAGTTTGAAGGTTTTCCGTTTGCAGTGGCCGCGAAACCACCGGAGGATAGCTCCGGTAAAGAGCAGGAGCAGACCGGGGGGGTGAAAAAGAAGCCATGCAGAGCTTGTACGGACTTTAAATCATGGATGAAGATCCAGAAGAAACAGACGACAGCTCCTGTACAGGTGACCGTCAAGGAGGGAGTTTTTGGAGGATCTGTAGAAATATTACTTTCCGAGTAGTGAAGTTTGGCTTGACCAGACCAGAAGATAGTTAATATTATTTGAAATTGTCAATGTGCTAAAGTGTTGTTCTCCACCGATCTTTAGCAGAAAGTTTGTTACGTCATGACGCAACATGTCCCATGCTTATGAAATGGGTTTCATCCTGTAATGCCAGAGGCCCCTTGGAAGAACTGTGCAGAAGAAAAGTGACCCCACATCTGGTCCAAGGCATTTAATATCAATTATCAAGTTGGTTGGTCCTGATCTCCAAGAAACAATTAGTCATTTTTTTGGCTGTGGTAAAGAACCTGCCTGTATGACAGGATATAAGGAATGTATGGCCGCAAATCATCATGAGTCACATAATGCAGATGGCAGCCCTGCTTGTTCTCTTCTCAAAATACCAGCTGATTGACTTTGCTGTGTGTGTCTGTCTGTATATTTCTGTCAGGAGACCCAAGCTGCAGAGGTGGAGCCACAAGACCCACAGTGTCCATTGGACAGGGAAGAGTTGGGGCGAAACACCTGGTCCTTCCTGCACACTATGGCTGCGTATTACCCTGATCAACCATCTTCTACCCAGCAGCAAGAGATGGGGCAGTTCATCAACCTTTTCTCCAAATTCTTTCCATGTGATGAATGTGCAGAGGACCTTAGGGGCAGGTCAGACCTTTTTTAGAGTCAATAAGCAGGCTGAAAGTCACAAAAGAGGTCTTCTAGCATCTTATTTGCTTACTTGTTGTTCCAGCACAAGCAGATCTTCCATTTTAAGATGTGATTAGACAAAATCAGGCCATTTCTTAAAGTACCATTTCCTCTCCGCAGATTGAAAAGCAATCAGCCGGACACCGGGAGTCGCCATGCTCTTTCTCAGTGGCTCTGTCATATTCACAATGACATCAACGTCCGGCTGGGCAAGCCTGAGTTTGACTGCTCCCGTGTGGATGAGAGGTGGAAAGATGGATGGAAAGATGGTTCCTGTGACTGAGTGAGGAAAGACTATACTGAGGACTGAGCTGAGAAAGGAGAAATTCTTTGTTTCAGTTCAAAACTTTTGAGTGGGAACACCACAGAGCTCACATCTCCTATTGTGGAGAAACTTTACGTGAAGAGAGATAGGCCATGTGGTAAATTTCAAGTACTTGTTCTGTGGTCAGTTGATGTAACTGATGGGGAGAAAAAAAAAGAAAAGAAATTAAAGATACAAAACAAATAAGTATCCCCCTCTGGTTAGAACCAAAACTCATTGTAAATGCTTCACTGAACCTCTTGTTCATTCTTGTTATTGGAAAGTTTTGTATGAATTAGAAAACATATTTTTGACCATTGTAGCCCTGATTTGTCTGTTAAAGCGGTAAATTAGAGATATAATACATAATGATGATTACAGAATGTTTTTTAATTGTAATATCACTTCTTGTTTGTGTTGTTGGGTGGTATGCTTGCGTTGTATGTTAATTTATTTTCATAATTTAGTGCTGGTATAGGTAATTAGGTCATTTTCTATTTACAATCATGATTGCTCATTTGTCATTAAATTAAGTAAACCTATTGGGTTAATTTAAGCTACTAAAAAGTTCTAATTTACTTGTGTTTCTCCAATTTATGTTACTGTAAATGGCTTTTTGGCTGTTGGTTAGACACAATAAGCTCTTTATAAGACACACTGGGCTCTGGAAATATGTCATTTTGATGTTTTATATAATAAAAATCCATAAAAGTAGATAATAGATTAGCAGTCTAATGGATAAATAAATCACCTAGTTGCTGCACCATTGGAAACCTTTCCTCCTCTAGTCAAGGGCCTTTGATGTCAGCACCTCAGCTATGTGACCTGATCTGTCTGTGTGTTATTAATAGACATTCCAATTATGAATTTGTTATTTAAGGAACCAGTAGAGGACACATACACATTCAAACAAGTATAATGCTCAGCTGCTGTTTGTGTTACTGTTATCATGATCCTACAAAGGGTTTTTGCATTTGTTCCATATACCCACACAACCAGTATTCATCTTATAACTATAATTTTAGTTGTTTTTTCAATACTGCATGTGTTTATCTCCTTTAATTAAGGTCACTGTTGAGATACTGACTTTTGAAGTAGAAGTTACTGACCTCTAGTTTTTTTTTCTTCCTTGTCACTGACCTCTAGTGGTGTAAGCCATGTATGGATGACTGATATTGTATATCACAGACAGTTTGCCATTTTCACAACATAATTCATGTAATGTTAGTATGGAAAATGATACCACTGGGTTCTCACAATGCCAAGACGACTTTATTACTACCTACTGATGCTCATAATTACATTTTGAGACAGTTTAGTGTTGAGCCAAATGGTCATTGTTGAGGCAGTAATTGGCAAATATCTCATGATAAGCAACTTCTGACTATAGTTTGTAGTGGTATTTGGCACAAGTACATCATCATGAGACTTTTATCCATGCCAGATATTTCATAAGCAACTACTGTGGCTAATGAACGATTCAGGATTATTTACTAAGTATAGTGATTTGATATTGTTTTGTGGCCAATAGCCCTTGTGGCTCATGTGCATTTTTTTTTATTTAACTTCTGTAACAGCTCCAGGGCTGAAACTGCAATTAAGGGTAATCAGGTCATGTTGACTGTTTTTTTTCTTCTCTTTCTTGAAATGTTGGGATTTTAGAAATCTGAGGGGAGTTTACATTCCACATTTTAAATGATCGTGTTGTACTATAGCTGTGACTTGTTGTCATTGCCAGATCAGTTCACAGGGGAGCCCTGGGCAAAATATGAGCTGTTGGTCCCTGCTTGGTTTGTGCTAATTTGGTTTAACACACTTTTATTTTAATACATGCACCATCTATAGTTGACAAAATGAGACCGTCCTCCCCTAAAAAACACCCACATATGTTGTTTGTTCGAGCAGCAATTAAGCAGCTAGGTTGTGGGGTGGATAGGTCAAACAGGAGACTGGGATATGTGTCCAATTTCATAAGTCTGGAAGTTATGGACCTGTATGGCTTCCCAGAGGGCAGCAGGGTGAAAAGGTGATTGGCTGGGTGGGAGGAGTCCTGTGTGATGCTTTAGGACCCACGCAAGCATCGAGCCCTGTAAACGTCTTTAAGGGTGTGTGTGTGTATTAACTGTTAGTAGTTAGGAATTATCGACCTATATTTCTGTATAGTTTTGAGAACTTGCTGCAACAGAAGGCCCCTCTTGGATAAGTCAATTGAATTTATATAGCCCCAAATCACAAATTTGACTCAAAAGGCAACTTGCATTATGAAAAAAGGACGCCATGGCTTTTAGAGCTTGATCCATGTACTAAAAGTCAGGATATCTTGGCCTCTGCTGTTTTGATTTTGATAATGTTTTGTGTCTCTTATAAATTATGGAAGCATAACACTAAATCCCTTTAAGTCCCCATCCATAGACATGGCCCCAAATGACTGTACCAGAAAACCGATTTGTGTTGTGGTAACAGTGAGTCGACATAGGTTACTTTATTGTATTTCTAACGCCTATCAATATAATAGCCTATGATATTCCATAATGTCACGATAATATAACAATTTGCTCAAATGGCTCATCTCACCACAGTCTATAGCGCGGGCACAACTGTCATGCACGCGTCCCACTTTCGGCGTCCTCCCCCGTGCCCGCGCGCCTGTGCCCGCGCGCCGGACCCGTCCATACAGCAGAGAACAGCAGAGAGCAGCAGCGCATCCATCCTGCCGTGGAGCCGGGAGCGTGGAGCCGCGAGAAGCGCACAGAGAAAGAGAGAGAGAGCGACAGAAGATGGACGGAGTGGGATCGTTCGGAGCTGGCCGGGCCGGGTCCACTATCGACCCGATCGCCTTCGCCAAACAACCCCAGACCATCCTCAGAGTGCTGTCCTGGGTGAGAGCGGGTTTTCCCGGCACTGCTGTTATAGTGTGTGTGTGTGTGTGTGTGTGTGTGTGTGTGTGTGTGGGGGCTGTCTGTTGTCGTTGCTGCGCGAGACCCGTGACGTGTTCTCCCTGCAAATATAGCCCCCAGAAATCTAGCGATAATTGAAAAGCAGGGTGTGTAAATGGAAACCGCGGAATTAATGTTAATTTCGGAGTATATCTTCAAAGAAATGTACAGGGTGGAACCAAGGCCTGGTGGCTGCCTGACACCCTGACCATGAAACTGATTTTACTACAGATTTTTTTTCTTGGGTAGACACCGACCTATCCTCATTAAAAAATATATATATATATATATATATATCTCTGCATTAGAAATACAGATGTGCAGCAGACCGGACCGGATTGTGTAGAAAATGAGAAAGATCCATATAGGCTATCTTTTTAATTCCTCAACCTCCTGCTTCCTGTTATTCATGACAACTGTTATATTATAATTATTTATTATTAAAAATAACAGTATTATTTATTATAGGCCTACACGCCTTCTTCGTTTATATCGCCAATCATATGTTGAGCTAATGATGTTGCTGATTTACCCTAAACGGTCGTCGTCCGTCATCCCACCTGTGATTGGTCCGTTATCATCATTACGCACGCAGGGCCACGGAGAAGGTCTTCTTCAGTGAGGAGGGATCTGTCCGAGAGCGTGAGGTGTGTGCAAAAAAACCTCATCCTTAAAGCAACCCCGGTGTCTATATGGAAGTATTTATTTGGATGTTTCTAGTAAGAGGGGGATAGAGGGCCTACTACATGATTTACTACTGTCCTCTGGACACGTTGTGAGCCTTTTGCGAGGGACAAATCCATGCTTAGCCTGTACATCAATAATTGTTTAACTATTTGGGCTAATTAATTAATTGGGTTGCTTGTTGGTCTATTTTTCCCTCATGCCACATCACATATCACTGTGTAGCTATAATCAGTGGTGGAAGAAGTTGCCCTACCAACACTTAATCCTACTCAAGTAAAAGTACAAAAGTATTCTCAGCAAAATTAACTTATAGTATCCAAAGTACATGTAGTTTTTAAGCTGAAAAATGTTTCCTAAAGTATATGACATTATAAGATTGTTAATACTGATGCAAGTGTTGTAGCTGAACAAGATGGAGATTTGTTTTTAAACTACTGTATATAGGCCTACATTTAGGCAGTTTAATCCAGAGGTTCTCCACCTCGGGTATAAGTATAAAAATACTACTCAAGTAAAGTTATCTTAAAATTGTACCCAAGTACATTACTATTTTAAGTTACTTAGGGACTTTTTAATCACTGGTTACAAAGATGCTGCTGCTCTCTCCAGCTTTACATACTGTACAGCTGACTGCAAAAAATCGACCAATTAAGCATCAAGGAGCTCAAAATGTGAAGCGGATGAGACAAGATAAAGGGAGTAGGCTAAAAAGTAAATCATAGAAGAGATTAATGCAATATAATGCCAATAATATTCAATTTGGCCAGCACTTCCCTTTTACTGGGTTAAAAAATGTCTCACACACACACACACACACACACACACTTTTTAAAATCATGCAAAGAAATGAGTGAAAGTTTCTCTTTCCATTTGGGGATGTAGAGCTTTATCATGCTGATTGACTAAAAGCACCTGAGTGTGTGTCTGCTCAGATTATATCCACACACATGATCAGTTTTACAATGCACATTGTGTGTCCCTCCACCATCACATGACCCACACCCCTAAGTATGAGTGCATTTCTGCATGTGTGTGTCACATGGCCCTATTCTGCCACCCAGTGTTAGTCAGCTGACCATAGTCAGTGTAACAGAGCTGGGAAGAAATACAGATCTACAGATAAGACCTCAAGGAGGGTGGGATGAACTAACAGGGGTGAAAAAAGTTTTATAGCATGAGCTATAGCAACCTTTATCACACTTCTTGTTTTGGCATACATACACACACACACACACACCGCCTCAGGACGATGTGATTCTTGAGGGGAAGTGAAGCATCCACCTCTTCAGTCAGTCAGAGAGAAAGGGCGGAAATTAGGTTAATGCCTTTGGTCTGAGCAGCACGCTCAAAGAGACGCTGTGGAGGAGTGCTGCCACAATTGTGTTTCTAGCGAGCCTGGGAAAAGGGAGACAGTGAGGGAGAGATATGTTGATTGTTTAGGCAATAATTCCTACGTTACTCCAACCTCCTCTTTCCTCCTCTCCTCTTCCTCTTGCGTCCCTGTCCACAGATATTTTCCCTGGTGGTCTTCGCCTCCATCGTGAACGAGGGTTATGTCAACATGGGCAGTGAGCGTCTCCACTGCGTTTTCAATAAGAATGCAGATGCGTGCAACTACGGTGTGTTCGTGGGCCTGGTGGGCTTGCTGGCGTGCTCCTTCTTCTTCCTGGTCGACTACAAGTTCTCCTCCATCAGCTCTGTCAAAGACAGGAAGAAGGCTATAATGCTTGAGATCGGCTTCTCAGGTGAGGAGGCGATTGTGTTAGTGTGTCCTATTTACACACATACAAGCAAACATATAGAGTTAGTTGACATAAATATGTTTTCTCATAATATCCCGAGAGTCAGGAAGTGCAAGATATTTGCACTTTGGCTATTTCATAGTTATCCTGTGATTTAATGACTGATAAAGGCTGGGTTTCCCCAATATGTGAAAAAAGAAGAAAAAAAAAAGTAGCCCGACTGGGCTTGCTTCTTTGTTTCAGATGACTGCTCCTTTGCACCACAAGAGAAATGAAACCTGTTAAGTTACATTAAACGGTATTAGAGAAATGAGAGTGTTTATTTCTAAAGGGAACAAAGAACTGCTTCAGCGGGCCCTGGATTTTAAAAAGCTGCACCTGCAGGTCATTGTGTTTCATGTCTAAAGTTAACTTGGAAATTACCTTTTTTTCTGTTGTAACAAAGTGTTATTGTTCCACTGGTTTCTGGCAGGCTTCTGGGCCTTCCTGTACTTCGTAAGTTTCTGCTTCCTGGCCAATCAGTGGTCTCGAACCACAGCTGATGAGCTGCCACTCAACCAGGGGGCAGATGCAGCCCGGGCTGCAATCGCCTTCTCTTTCTTCTCCATAATCACCTGGGTAAGAACATGCCACTACAGAGGAACGCATACACACACATGCAGTAATGGAAACAAATGCAACACAATGTTTTATAGTGACACAATTTTTCTTTTTTATAACCCTCCTGTTGTCCTCGGGTCAAATTTGGCCCATTTTCAAAAGGTTACTTTATCAGAAATTTGGGTTTCTTTCAACCAAATTGTCAAAAATGGATGGATCCCTACAACGCTCATAACAAGTAAAATAAACAATCAGTTAGCTAAAAAAGTGGGACAAAAATGTCCAAAAAAGGACAAAAAAATAAAAATAAAATGTCAAAAAGCGCACAAAAAAGTGGATAAAAACATTGGAAAAAGTATAGTTTTAATTTCAAATTCACACCCAGAAAATCAAAAGTTGAATGGTCAATGGGAAGACAACACAAGGGTTAAAAGAACATATTTCTGTATATGTATTATTTTTTTTTTTTTAATTTTTACAAATTAAGGTCTGGCTCAGCAGGCATTTGGTTTGATTAGGGGTATTCCTTATAAGTGCAAATCAGCCTTTAACCAATAGATAATTGACACTGAAACACATTAAAGGGACAGTTCACCCTAGACTGCAGTGCTATTTATCAATCTAGATTGTTATGGTGTGAGTCACCCAGTTTGCCAGCAAACAATAATTAAAAAATACTCAACAGTAATGTCATTTTCCAGAAATGATAACCCAGTTACTCAAGATAATCTACAGACCTGGCTGTAAACACTTTCATGTAGGAACAATTTTCTTTCAACCAAACTACACCCGCCAACCGTGTTAAGGAAGTTGAAGAAAGTGGGCATCTACTCATGGACGAGAGAGATCAGCTGAGTTAGCAAACGTTGCAGCTCCGTGGAGGAGTTCGCCATTAACGTTTACATCTCCCGCCGTCACAAGCGCAAGCCTCTCATCCGTGATCAGGCTTTCTTCTGCGAGGCGATCCGGTTGGCGGGTGTAGTTCTGTAGAAAGAAAATGTGCTTACATGAAACTACTCACAAAGAGGCCTGTGGATTATCTAGGGTAACCAGGTCATGATTTCTGAAAAGAGACATTGCCGTTTAGTTTTTTCAAATGTATTTTTCTGCCACTTTGAGCACTACAAGCCGAGTGCCGTATATTTCCATCATATTGGAGAGATGGCCAACATCTCTACAGCCGATATCTCCAACACTGGGCAACTCACAGGAAAACAATTTGGGGTGAACTGTCCCCCTAACATGAACCTTAAAAAATAGATGATTTACCTATTGATCTTAGGTTTGTCCTTCGGGATTGCAAAATACACCCACAGCTGTTGAACAAATGTACAATCTCACCTAAATCATGGGCAGATTATGAGACAATGGGCACCTAGGCACAGATGCAGGAAATAACAAATAAAACCCACCTTCATAATATTTACATATTTTCAGCCACATCTCGCAGGTCAACCATGACTTAAAACTGCACCTGACCGTCACGCTGGAGAGTGTGTTCCTCCTTTCTAAGCTCCTCTCTTCAAATATTGTATTGCACCAAACACTGCACACTAAAGTTATATTATAGTCTAAAATATGTCAATATCTTAACATGATCAGGACATGCACACTTTTGACTGAGCAATATGACTTTCCAAAGTGAAAAATTGAAAGTTAACACTTCAAACTGAGGCTCTGGATTAGAGGCACCCTGACCAGTTGGGCCACAGTGCTTGTGCCTGGGGGCCCCTTTTGATAATCCATCCATGGCCTAAAATAGGAACAGAAATCTGTTTCTGACTAAAATGTAAGGTGACCAACCGGCCATGCATCTGCTGAATCCTGCTTAATATCTTCATGCTGCACCTACTTTTAGAAGTTAATAAAGTTAGTACGTTTAGAGGTGTCTTCATCATTGTCTAAACATTTAGACTATTTTTAGGAAATAGCCTTATTTGCTTTCTGAAAGAGAGCGTTAGATCAGAAGATTGATACCACTTTCATATCTGTCCTTTAAATATAAAGCTATAGCCGGCAGCGGGTTAGATTAGCATAGCACAAAGACTGAAACAGGAGGAAACAACTAGCCTGGCTTGGCCCAAATGTAACAAAATCTGCCTTTCAGCACCTCTGAAGCTAACAAATGAATGCTTTATATCTTGTTAGTTAAACCAAAAGTGGAAAAACAACAATTGGCCATTTCACAGAGTTGTGTGCCGGACTATACCTTGGCTGGGACCAGTAACTTCCTGGACTCTCCACTGGTTGCCTAATGATTTGTAATTTCAGACAGAGCCAGGCTACCAGTTTGTACTTGTGTCGAGTCTTTATGCTATGCTAAGTTAAGTTAACCACCTTATACTTAGAGACAGACATAGGAGTGGTATCAATATTTGCATCTATCTCTCCGTCAGAATGTGAATGTGTCCATTTCCCAAAATGTCAAACTTTTCCAAGAAGACATGTCAAGCAGGGGATGGGTGTGCAAAAACATCGATTCACATTCATATCAAGATTCAAGCTCTACAGATTCAAAATCGATCCATAAAATTCCAAAAATCAATTCATTTTTTTCCGGTTTGTAATGGCGTTTATAGCCTACTATCACACGGGAAAGGTAACTACATGTACATACTATGAATCGGTTTTTTAATTGAGAATTGTTTTTGAATCGAAAATCGATTTTGAATCCTGAGCCTAAAACTCGATATTGAATCGTGACATTTTCTGAATGGTGTATCCTTAATGTCAAGGTAACTTTACTTCTTTAGAGGTGCAGTACCTAATAACATTACTGTATATAAAAACACACTACAGTACAATCCTGCTTTTAACATGGCTGACAACTATCTGGAGGTGAAAACTGAGCTAGTGCAGAATATACATAGTTGTTTTTTCTAAACTTTTCCATATGCCCCCGTAGGCTGGTCTAACAGTGCGTGCAGTCCAGAAGTATCTTCTCGGCACAGACATGACTCTGTTCACCACGGAGCACATGGACGGCGGCGCACCCACCCAGCCGTACCCCTCCAACTCACCGGTTGGCACCACTGAGACGACAGAGACCTACCAGAGCCCACCATTCACCGAGAACAACGCAGCACCCACATACCAGGTTCCCATTTACTAGATAAGATAGACCTGATGGTGGAAGAATAAGGTCCGGAGATGGATAAGAGGAAAGTGATAGAAAATTGCTTTCTGTGATGTTACACCTGCAGTTGTTAATGTGTTGATCTGGGCTGAGTTTTCAACAATTGTTAAAGAAAGAAAAAAAAAAAAGAACTGCCTCTTCTTTTTGTTCCCTCCTCTCGTCCCCTTTCCTTGCTTAACATTCCAGCTTCATCAGCCCTTTTCTTGACCTGTATGTTAAATTCAATTTCCCACTTTCGCAAATCCAGTGTCCTCAGATCAGAACAGATGCGAGAAAAAGAAAACAAAAGGAGGCCATGTAAAAAGAGGAGGCCACTTTGCAGTACGTAAAACACTATTTTGACAACAAAAGAAAAATGAAGGGATCAACAAGTGAGCGACTCCACCACAAAGCAGTATCGGCAAACAAATAGTGCAGAGGGCACTCACATACAGCACCTTCATCTTATTCCTTCCATTCAACGAAGTGTCAAAATCCCCTTTCATGCCAAACAGAACGGGGAATGTTGTTGTTTTTAGCTACAGTACGGTCTAGTCGTTCCTCCCACTTTCCCTGCTGCAGTTAAAAGTGATCATGTGTTGAGTCTGCATGTTTCTAAACTTAGAGATCAACTAAGTGCCATACTGTACTGTGTGTCTCAGACAGTGACTTAATTTAGTAGATTTCCACATGCTGTAAAAAAACAATGTTTTGTGACTAAGTGCAATATCTCACATGTAGGTCTCTAAGTAGGTATATACTGTACTGTAGGTAGGTTAGTTAGCGTCAGATAAGACCAATTGAGGCACTGTCTCAAATAACATGCTAGTCTTTGAATTGTACTAATAAATCTCAGGCAAATGTCTATATTGTAATTGTTGATCTGACGTTGATTCAGCTTCCCTGCAAAGTTTGCAAGATATGGAAATGATATCTGAATCTAACAGATCCTTAAAAAGCTTTTCATCCACAAAAAAATGTGTTGACAATTTGAATAGATTTAGGATTGGTCAACAAGCTTTTATATCATCTTTTCAAGCATTTATGGACTTCCTCGGTGTAGTGCAACTGTGTCACAATGCAAAATATTCCTTGAGTATTTGTGTATGAGGGTCAATTTTACAGGTTTATCAATCTTAAGATTCACTGGGGAAACCATTATCACTTTTCAGTTTGTTATTTGTCTGAGCTAGGCATGGATGGATTATTGAATGGGGGGGCCCCTGAACCAGAGACTCTTTTTGAATTGATTTTGAATATTTCTTGTTGGAAAGTCAATCAAACGACTGCAAGGAAACACAAAACGACCACAAAGAAGGCGGCGAGAGAGTTAGCCACAAAGAGACACAAACAGCTACAAAGAGACGCAATGGTCGCAAAGAGATGCAAAAAAAATATAAAGTGACACAAAACGACTACAAAGAGACTCAAAACAACTACAAAGAGACTCAAAACAACTACAAAGAGACTCAAAACAACTACATAGAGATGAAAAACAACCACAAAAAGACACATAACAACTACAAAGCGACAACAAACAACCACAAAGAAATTCAAAATAACCACAAAGAGACACAAAACAACCACAAAAAGACTCAAAACAACTACAAAGAGACAAACAACCACCACAAAGAGATTCAAAACAACTACAAAGAGACACACAACCACCACAAAGAGATTCAAAACAACTACAAAGAGACACACAACCACCACAAAGAGATTCAAAACAACTACAAAGAGACAAACAACCACCACAAAGAGATTCAAAACAACTACAAAGAGACTCAAAATCATCACCACCAAGAGGGGTGGGGGGTCTATGCCCAGGGGCCCATTGTTCCATAATCCGTCCATGGTACCAGGGAATGTATGTAGTGTGTGATTTGAGACAGTGTCCTATATTGGGTGTTGTGTGTATAAAATGGGTTGAGTAGGAAGATTTTGGGCAAGTCAGGTCTGTTTATGTTTACGTTTAGGAAGCTGCCAAACTGCCCTGTGTTCTTATTGCTGTCTTCTGATTACCACATTACTTCTATGTTGTTAATGTCTAGCAGATTTTTTGTAATCAAAAAGCAGAGGGGCAACAGATGAACTTTTATTTAGCCAGGGCGGTTATTCGGTGCAGTCTCAGGCAAAAGACTGTTTGTGGGATGTTAAGGATCACTAGCTGGCTAATTAATTGATCCTGCAATCCTGCCATTAAGGTGGAGGGGTCAGCTTTTGTTGCCATTGTGACAGGGATAGGGTTGGGTGGATGCTGGTCACTAAGGGCCCTGATGCAGATAGTAACCATACCAACCATTTTGGTGTGTAGCAGTGTCTGTGTCGTTCACGTACACTCGCCATCAGCGAATCTGTACTTGTGGTGTGTGGGTGTGTGTGAGAGTAGTGCGAACATGTCCAACAAGTCCATGTGCATGTCCATGTGCACATGCATTAGCATACGTGTGAGACGTGTGGGTCTGGGTGTGAAAATGTGTGAATGCGAGTAGTTAATTGAATTTTGTGGTGCAGAAAAAGTTATTTTTTTGTGTTTGTCAAAGTTTTAGTGTAAAGGAGGAAATCATAAGTCTGTTACACCATTTAGTCATTTCCCCAAAATAAAAACTAGTATTTCTGCTAAATATATTATTAGTGTCACTGTCACGATATATGAATTACAAAGTATGAAAGTAAGAGTTTTTTGACGAACAGAGCCAAATATAAAACTACATCTTAGAGTGATATAGAGCGCCTTGCCTGCTATTCGAACTGATCCTGTGTGAACAGCGCCCTCTGCAGACAAGAGAAGGTGCTGCAGCAGTGGCTTTTACAGATTTCAAAAGTAATCATGAAAATAATGCATGAAATTGTTGTAAAGATCTAATTATATATTGGATACTATGTAATTCTTAAGTTGACAAGCTGTTTTGCAAAGTGAGATTTACCAGCCATCAGTGCAGCTGACAGGATTCCTTCTTGTGTGTTATATTATATTAATCCCAGTCATCAAATAGTTATCTCAACCTCATGGTCTGATTGTAATATGATATGAATATCAGCTCGCAGAGACTTACAGGTATGAAATGTTCAAATTCTTAAAGCATGAACACTTATGCTAAATACGAAAAATTGCCAGTATAGTTCTTTGAATCCTGGGTGTTATTGGGCTGCTAGTGACCTGTTAACTGTGGTTAGGTGAGACTGGGGTACTGATGGTGGTATTAGGTACTAATGGGGTACTATTAGGTCGTTTGGGGGGTTACTGTCAGGTCAGGTTGTATTATTGTTCTCAGTGCTTCGGTCTCTTCTTCAGTCAGTGTGGTAGATACAAATAAAAGCATTCTGTTTTGTGCTCTGGCCCATGTACACTACTGTGGTATTGGTTGGTTGTAAAATTCAGTACGTTATTAAAGTAAATGGAACCTGTTTGTGTTGCCGTCTAGGGTATGGTTTGTCCTGTACTACTGAAAATATAAAAACATGATTATGTTTGTTGGAAATACTTTGACCACTCTTAAAGGGGCTGTCAGCACTAAAATCAAAAAGTTTTATGTCTTCATGCTGTTTTGTTAGACTGAGACTATAAAAGTAACACGGGTGCCATCAGTTGTGTGGTTTCCAGTATAATACATTGCATGGATGTTACAATATCTGCCCCTTCAATATTAAAAAAAAATAACCCCCATCAACCAACAAACAAGTAAGCATTGATTTGATTTTGTAGCGTGCTATACCCCTTTAACATGTTTTTGTTGTTTCTTCCTGTTCTGAAGGTGTTCAGTGTAAAAACGCTGTGTACAGAGATGTGTGTCACTGTCTATTACCTGAATGTCTCTGGACTGCAGTCTGACCGTCACTCGAATAAAAAAGAAAACATGTTTTGGACTGACTGTTTCTGTGCCTGACTTTAATGTGGAAAGACTTGTGTAATCTTTAAAGCAGCTATAATCAATATTTTATAACAACTTGACAAGGGACAATGGAAAACAATGTGAAAGGGGCCGCTTGTAGGGATGAACCATAGACTGTATAGCGAGTTATTGCATGTTTAAATGATTTGATAAGATTAAGATGGTCATTTAAAAATGAATGCATAAAAATCCAAGATATAATTTAAAGACTTTCATATTCCAGGTGTATTATTCTGGGTACCAGTACAGTACGTTATAGGTAAAATGGGGGTTTTGCTTTTTCCGATATGCAATTTGTAATACATGGCACAGTTGATGTACACAACTCGTACTTGATTAAAGACGCACAGTTTATGTTCTGTGGCAAGTATCTCTTATTATGCAGAAATTATAGGACATCTAAAAATGTGTCACTCCATCACCACACCCACACTTCTAACAAAGATACACAAACATACAGTCCTGACAGAAACAGCTTTATTGAAGCCAGACAGAAAATAGAGTAAGCTGCTGGGTGATGTTCACAGACTCTATATACACACTCATTCAGACAAAAACACACACACACACAAACACACCAGGTGGGCAGCGGAGCAGGCGAGGGGTCCTGAGAGAGAAGATGAACAGATTGTGTACTGGATCTAACTAGTCCCCCTCTAACAGAGTAAACATGCCCAGTGTGTCACAGCTGGAATTAGACGGTGGCAGAGTGGAGAGTGAGTATGGGAATGACAATGCTTTTTTGTGTTGCAAGCATTACAATAACACTAGGAATTTCTTCATTATTACTCATAACAAAATGTATCCCTTAATAAAACGTTGAGACAAATAGAAAGAGCTACTGGTAACCTCAGTTGTTTGTGTCTCATTATACTACTGGTGGATTATTTGAACATGCAACTGCGAAAATACGCAATTTACGCTTTCATTTAATTTTCATTTGAAACCTTGTGCAACACCACTAAATAGCCAATCCATCATTCAGCTGATTAACCCCATCTAATGGTGAGTGATGTGAACAGAATAAAAGAATATGGTATACATTAAAAAACATTCAAACAGTCAACCTTAATTTGTTCTGATTTCTGAAGCAGCTTTTTCTCCTGTCACTTACCCTCCTACACAACGTTAACAATCCATTCACTCAAACACACTCAACAGGCCTTCCTCGGCATGAAGCAACAAACAAACGCAATTAAACAGCTACACTTAAATAAATATGGTGCTAAATAGTCAAACCCAACATTTGTGTTTATTTTGTTATTTAACCAAGCAGCCCCGCTGGCGAAATCATACATACTTTATCAACTTTGATGTTAACAAAATACATTTTGTCATCGTCGGTCTAAGTGAAAACACAAAGCAAGGTAAAAAATTGAAATCAATACAATTTTTGTATGAGGACGCAAAGCATTCAAGTAAGGCCTTGGCTTGTCTCTCATCTTTCATTAAATAAATCAACAGTTCTAGTTAGACGTTGCCGGTGCCAGCTGGAGACGTCCTTGAGTGGAAATAAGAGCTGAGACGGGGCAACACTGTGTTTAAACTGTGAAACCATTCACATAAACCTATCAACATGATCCCCTTAGAAAGTAATAACACCATAAACCATCTTCCATTCCAATTTCTTATGAGCTAGAAGCCCTGAACCCCACTGGGACATGGTAGCCAACAAACACGCTGCTTTTTTCCACACCGGCTTCTGCATGGGTAGCTAAAAACCTGACCCACGGAGCAGAGAAAAACAAGGGGCTAGCTGATGATACGGCTAATTGACTGCAAGGAAGGGAACTCTTCATTTTCTCCAGTGTGCAGGGTTTTGTGGGAGTTGAAGTCTTTAGGGGCCAGTACCTGTCTGCAAGTGGGGCACACCTGGCAGTCCAGCTCAGCTGCTGCGTTAGCCACTGCAGTAGGCATCTGCCAGGCGTTCTTCTTGTTCTTGTTTTTCTTTCCTCCTCCAGTGCCTGACTGCTTTTCCAGCGCCTTATAGTCTGCTTGGGCAGTCAGGAGCTCCTGCTGCTTGCCAGTGTCTGGCAAGAGCACCAGCAGCTCGTTAAAGATGCGGTTGAAGTCATCTCCGAGCAGGTCCTTACAGCTGCTGTGGTACTGGACTGCTGATATCACACTCTGGGAACAAAGTGAGCAGGTCAGGCGAAGGGTAAGGAAGCAATCAAGCTATCGACACGTAACTATTTGGGGCTTCAAAACTGTAGTGTTATATCCATTTTTGTATCCACATTTATCAACTAATGAGTATGTTGTCTGTATTAAAGCATGAATAATCAATAATATAAAATATATAACATGAAATTCATCCATTGTTATAATAACTTGTGTGCACAATTCCAGCAGTAAAATTTGTGATTAATGACTGGAACATCACAAAATAATTCTCAGAATCCTAATTTTGATTATAATGTGGCAAGTACCTGTCTGAACTGTGCAGAGAAGTTCTTGAACTGGTTGAACTTTGACTCATCATTGTGGAGGTACTTTCTAATGGACTGGATTAGCTCCAGGTTCCTCTGATGGAAGTCTTCTGGCACCAGGTAACCACTGCTTGATACCTTGGGGGGCCTTGGAGACAATACAATTAAAAAAATAATAATTTTAAATCATGCATTTACCCACTTAGTCCCTGACAAGGCCAACACAAAGATCAACAAAATATTTGTCAGGAAATCCTGTATGAAAAGGGAGATTATCTTACGGGTTGACTGCAGACGGAGCGGGCTCCACCACATTGCTGTTGAGGGGGATCCCAGTGAATCCTGGGGGAGGTTTAGGGGCTGAGATACCCAGGCCAGGTGGAGGTGGAGGCAAAGCTGGGGATGGGGCAGGAGCTGAGGCCTTCAGCGGGAAGGAGGACTTGAAGCCTGAGAGATTAACATGGTGTGTGAGCTACAACTGTACTACTACAACAGGATGACCACAACAACTGATCTTAATGTTTAAAGTAAGGCGTTATGAATGATAGTATGTAAAAAAAAAAAAAAAAAAAAGGGAGAAATTGTTAAAAGACAATAGATAGAATAGTGTGGATATTATGTAGTGCTGTACCTGGTGGTGGGTTCTTGGTCGTGAGAGCAGGGAACTCTTCCTCCCGATCAAGAGGGGGATCTGGCTTGGGATGGAGGGTTATTGCAACTGCCTCCTTACTAATGGGTGGTGATTTCTCTGGGAAGCCATTAGCCAATCCACTCATCAGTGGTGCGGTCACAGCACTGGAGGGGGGTTTGTTCCAACTTTTCTCAGGGACGTTCTCCTTTTGTGCCGCTGTTTCCACTGAGTTTGCAACTACAGTTGGTGTCGTCCCCGACATTGAAGACACAGACGTAGAGGGATCAGCTGTGTTCTTCTGTGTTTTTTTCTTCTTGCTGGCTTTGGAGGTAGGGGGAGTGTTGGGGGTTGGATTTGGAGGGTTGGTGGTTACAGCAGAGGGTTTGCTTTTGCCTCCTTTAACGGTGAGCAAAGAGGAGATATCCATCATGGTGGGCACTGAGCGGAACTCTTGCTGAGTCATTCCTCTGTTATCATCATCAGATGAAGGAGGAGAGCGGGTAGATGTTGGTTTTCCGTTCTCGCCTACCTTCTTTTTCCTCCGTGAAGATGAAGAGTTTGAGGAGAGGGGCTGAGGGCCAGAGGATGCAGATGAGGGAGGAGGAGGAGTAGGTCTTGAGGACAGAGGAGGTTGAGTGTTGGGTTTAGTTACAGCGGTATGGTTGGACCAAGCAGACTTGGTGCCAGCTGCATGTTTGAGGGGCCGGATTTTGGACACGAGCGCCGGAAAATCCTCCTCTTGGAAAGAGGAATTCTTCTTAGGTTGGGCAGAGTAAGCTGGGGTCATAGGAGATGCAACCGATACAGCTGAGAGGCTCGGGAAGTCGTCTTCCTTCAGAGCTGCATGGGCTGCTGTTGGCGTTGCATGACATGGCTTTACACTGGAAATAAACAGACAGCAACAACAGAAATTGAACATTTCAGCACACCACAGAGTATGACGAGGATTGCAGTTTGTAATGTGCGTAAAACGTTACATGGCTGGAGCAGCTCTGGCTCCTAAAGCTGGGAAGTCATCTTCTTCATCACCAAGATTAGCGGTCTTCATCGTTCTTACTGTTAAACAGAAAGAAATATGTCAGCACAGTTAGGGTTTGGCTGGTGATGATCACTCTCTGCTGCTCCTGCAATACTTGTATTTGTACAGCTAAATTACTGGCATCCCATCATGCAACAAGACTATGGGGGGGGGGGCAACTAATACTAATACAACTTTTAATATTTTTTGTTTTTCCACCTGGAGGTTTGCTTATCGGTTTGATGTGTCCGGTCCTGTGTCTGGGCTCTTCTGGTTCTGTTCTCTCGGTCCTCTCCTCTCTGCAGTATTTGGGAGCAATCCTCTCCTGCAACGCGCCTCTCTCCTGCATCGCGCCTCTCTCCTGCATCGCGCCTCTCTCTTGCATCGCGCCTCTCTCCTGCATCGCGCCTCTCTCCTGCATTGCGCCTCTCTCCTGCATTGCGCCTCTCTCCTGCATCGCGCCTCTCTCCTCCTGTCTATGCTTTGCCATGGAAGCCCTCATAGCAGCTGCCACCTCCCTGTCCTCTTCATCTCTGCACAGACAAACACATTCACATTCAAATTCAAATTCAAAGCACATAAGGAAACTAATATGGGACAAAATGACTGAGAACGGATTAGAATTTGACTACAACAGCTACTAGGCTTGGGCAATCACTTCTGTTTTCATGTTGTTTAATCATAGTAACTTGAATTTGCACTTGGCAATTGAAAATACAGTACAAGGTTGTGGCACTCAGTTGTAACACCGTCATGTAGCCATTTATCAAATATTTTCCATGTTCACTCTTCAACAATGGCACTGGGTGCTTGGCAGTCCAGTTGTCAGGCTCATGAAAGCATTCACATATGTCTATTATGCAAATGTTCTCTTTGCTGTTGGTGCACAGATACAAAGAATCTACCCCACAACACGTGAAGTTGCGGGTCTGATTCTTACTTGCGATACAGTAATAAATCTCCATTCAATCACACAGCAATGATAATCTAGAGTTACCGGCAGTATCTCCAGCTCTTCTGTCCCCCGTGAGGCCTTCCTCTTCCTCCTCTAGTGTGACGCATCTCCTCATAGTCCTCACCTGTCACCATACCTACAAACACACACAAACACACGTTTTATTCACAGTCGCTGCCTTCAAACTACAATTATATCAACACAAGTCTCTCACACAAATACAAACACAGAGCGATAACATGCTCACAACCTTCATTTCTCCTCTGTTGTCTCAGGGCGTAGTTAAACTGCAGGTCGATGTGGCGGTTCTGTCGAGCCTCTGCTCGGTTCTTGCTGTGTGCTGCAGCCTTGTGGGCCTTGTAGTCAATCTCAGAGCGGAATGCATGGGTGAACTGTTCTGTGGCACAGCGGCCCTCCTCACACAGATAGTGACTCTCTCTGAAGTGCTCGCTCAGGTACGGGTAATCACTGTTGATAGCAAGGTTAAAAAATTAAATTTATACAACTGCCGTGACCTATAGAGCAACCTCTCCAAATGGGGGTTCTCTGTGTGTGTGTGTGTAAAAAACTAAGCTATACACACCTGTAGTATTCCTGGGAACCGTCTGCATCACAGAAATGGCAGAAGTAGTGGTCCCTGCGTAAGTGTTTAAGCAGCTCATCATTATCAAGGTAACGGTCATCGCAGAACTTGCAGAGTGGATGTCCTCTGTGGCTGGTGTCGTCTGGGTCTCCATGTAATCTGTGACGTGCCAGTTCCTTACGGTTGTACCATTTACGCTCGTGGGAGAAGATCTGGTGAGAGAGGTAAAGTTTCAAGAACAAATCTAGACATAACATGTCATCAAAATGTTACAATAGTTTTTTTTGCTGTTTTTTTTTTTTTAAATAAAATGGGGCAAAAATATATCTTTCTATCTATAAATACAGTGCAGATAACATTGAAAATTGAATTACAGATAGCTACAAAACAACTGATGCTGCGTATCATTAAATGAACCCATATTTACTCATAATTCTGAAATAGCAATAAGAAAAACAACTTTTCCTGTCGTGGTGGTGTTAACCTGATGCCAAACACTAAGTTGTACTTAGTGTTAGTTATAAATTTTGGCAGAAATTAATAATATTATTTGTCATACAAACAATAGATCAACCTACTTAGTGCATCCATTCTGATCGATCTGTTAATACTGTAAAGACTGCTAGAGCTAGGGCAGAATATCTTTTTAAAAGATTTTTTTGGGGCATTTTAGGCCTTTAATTTCACAGGACATATGAAAGGGGAGAGAGCAAGAAGGGGAATGACATGCAGCAAAGGGCCGCGGATCGGAGTCGAACCTGGAGCCGCTGCGTCAAGTAGTAAACCTCTATATATGTGCGCCTGCTCTACCAACTGAGCTAACCCAGGGCTGTATTTCTGTGGTATTATGACTCTGACCATAGACTGACAAGCCCCCGTATCAGATGGTTGGATATTAGTATACCTTGAGATGCTTTGTGCAGAGCTTGCAACAGAAGAGCTCATGCTGCTTCCTCATGTGCTGCTCAAGCTCCTCAAACTTGGAGAAGACCTTCGGCTCTGAACAGCGAAGGCACTCTGGTAACAGTAGATGCCTGATAAAGACAATATAAATCAGTGTTGACTTAAAGCGCAGACACACAATCAGATACTACAGTCATGATTAAAACCAAACAAAATGAGCTCCTTGTAACAAAGAGAAATTACTTAGGAAAGCAAAGTCAATATTCAAAAAAAGTTATATTGTTACTGAAAACGTTCAGAAAAATCAAACACAGGCATTAAAGTAATCAAGGTTACCAATAAAGAATGAATGTAACACACTGTTCATTTTTGACCATACATTTACAATGTTGTGTTACTTATTTTACACTGACAGTTTCTATTCAGCAACCATGGTTTTCCGTTTCAATTCTGTCACCAAAGAGGGAGTACCAGAGACACAGGCAAATGTTACCAGCATTTGACTGGTGGTTGAGTCACCACTGATTGTAGTTGCTGGCACCGTCAATTTAAAATGAATAACAGTCTATGGATAACACAATCATAAATAATAGAGAAAAGATCAGAACAGTACCTATACTGGGCAAAGATCTTCTCATCACAGAAATAGATATCATGCTTCTTCTCACAGGGGAACTGCTGGTAGGGCAGAGACGAGAAAGCCTCCAGTTTTTTCACGAACACCACCTGAGAAAAACATGACAGTCGGAACATAAAAAAACTGCTTAACATCTCATGCCACACACACACACACACTTCGTGGGAAAGTGGAGGTATAGTAGGACTGTTGAAAAAAAGTGTATTCTGAGGTCGGGCTGGGTATCCCCAATAAATTTCTGATCTGATTCAGTTACAATACAAATTTTGCTTGGTTAAATAGTATTCTCAGAATGTGTATGCTGTAAATTGTACAAGCAAGGAGCAACATATTTAGAAGACTTTAATTGGAGAATTAACTATTTAAACCCAGCCCTATTATAAGGCAGGTTTTACAACATTACTTGTAAGAGTTTGAGAAGACTGAAAATGCTGCTCCTATTATAAATATTGTATGTAGTGCATCCTATGGTATTATGTGAATGCAGTCACCTTATGAATCCCAGCCAGTACAGCAGGTGGTGTGTGTGTATATGTATATATAAATATGTGTGTACACACACACCCACACGGCCCTTTTGACACTGTCAGAGTTGACATGTTGCCTGACATTTATTTAGCTAGTTACCCGTTTCTGAGAGGAACGTGTGACCATCAGACAGACACTAGCAACCAGCAACTAAAGGCACCGCCAGCTAAACTATTTACCGTACACAAGCTGGTTTGTTTGAGATGTGAACATGTTCTACTAGCTAATTGCATTTACAGTTCACTGAATCACAACTCCATTGTCCCATTAAGTGGGCTAAATAGGATACTTCCGGGTAGACTAGCACAGTTATTTGCCAAACATTTTCACGCCAAGGACCCCTAAACTGACATAAGTTAGACAATGGACCCTTTATTGATAAGATTTGCGTTTGGATGTTTTATTACAGAAAGTGTTAGAAACCCAAAACCAAAAATTGTCGTACATTCTTTCATTGTTTTACTTATGGATAAGATTAACGCTATAATGAAAATAATTGATTTCCGTTTTTGATAGAGACCCCCTGGAACGCCCCTCAAAGACCACCCACTTTAGGACCCCCTGGACTAGCACACTGTCAACGTTTAGCTGACTCTAACTAGCCAACCTACATTGGACTTGCTAATGTTAGCTAACATCAGCTAAGCTAATGACAGCGAAAAAAGCATATTAGTCTGAACTGTTGGTAGACACCGCTGGTCGATATTTATTATTTACCAGCAATGCTTTTATTCATTATGAATCCACCTAAGATGTTATGATACCAATTCTAATTATTGCTGCTACAACAAAACTACCAGAATGATGCGGCCTAGGTAGCACCAGCAGGCGCCATCCCCGGGGCAAAGTAGAGGAGAAATGCGCACCTTGTCGAGCTCCTCCCGGCAGACGGCGCAGTACTTCTGGTCGCAGAGCACCCTCATTTTGGTGGAGCAGCGGTAACAAACTGGGTGGTCGCATTTTCCCAAGGCGAAGATATTGACTTCTTGGCAGCATAGGACGCAGTGCTTTTCTGTTTCTTTAGTGGTTGTTGAAGTCATGGTGGTGAAAAGGCAAAGTTTAACTTTAGTACTATTTGTTATTAGGGAGAGCTTCTGCCGTTGGAGCGTTTATGTAATTGTGAAAGTCTGAGCTACTGCCGCGTCACGTCAGATGCCGGACCTCCGATCTGTATAGTATGAGGATGGACGATCTACCTTCCGGTATGGTGCTGCTTAGAGCTATCGCACGTTTGGTCATTTGCGTAGGCAATCACTACTGGACCACGTGTGTCCCATGGTGTGTTAGAACCAGAGACTACGGTTTATGGTTGGAACCATAGACTAGTCTGACCCTGACCCATACCTGATGCTGTCTGGTATGAGGTACTGTATTTTGGGAAATATTAACATGTTCCTTTAGTTCTAGAAAATAAATATACAATGATACAGTTCTGGATTTTAATGTTTTTTTCAAATATTTACAAGTTAAAACATGTGATGCACTATAGTATTTAACTCGGTTAATGAAATGAAAAATATCTAAAGTTATTAATAATATTAAATAACCATTTTAAATTTGTTACTGTCTTGGACTTTGAAAAGCATAATAGAAATTAAGCCTTGGTGTTTTATTCTCTGCTTCTAATGAAATTCATTCCTGTTTGTGCATTTTTTTTTGCATCATCAATAAATGAACGTAGGACAGAGATCCAAGTGTGCTGAATGGCTCATACATTTGCAAAACTGAAAAATTATTTTATTGTTTTATTTCATTTGGTTTAACCTTTTTTATGTAAACATTTTCTTTCCGATGAATCTTCCCTGTTCATGATAGTTTTCTTATTTTACGGTTTCGAAGTTGCCTTCATTGTCATTTTAACAAACGGATTAAATCATTTCTTGTCATTTAATTTCATATTTTACCAGGTTTTCATGTTTTTCATTTATTTGACTACTGCATTCAAAACATGGCCTCAGTAACAATTAACAGGTATTATCAACAAAATGTAGTCAAGTATTTTTAGTGAAAACTATTACTATTACAAAATCAGTAGAATTAGAGGAAGAAGTATAATTAAAGTGTGTAATGTTTTATTGTTAGAGTATTTGTAGGATACGGTCACCATTGAAGATTAACTGTTTAAGAAAGTAACAATATTTTCCCAGAAGATTAAGTCCCCATCATGGTGTTTGTAAGCAGCGATCACTACAGTCAGTCAGTGCATTCAGTGTGGACAAACATCCATGGTTGTGACGCTAGCTATCGTTTCTTGTAGTGGTTGCTGCCGAGTCCCATGATTCTGAAGGTGCAGCTGGCAATCTTCTCATAGAGAAGGAACATGAGTGCAGCAGTCAGCACAGTCTGCAGCAGCTTGGCCTCCAGGCCTTTAAAAAGACCCAAAATGCCATACTTCCTATAGAAGGAAACCAGGATTAAAAAGAAAGAAACCTTTAAATTATGAACATGTGAGAGTAGAAGTCTTATTTACATGTATTCATGCAGAAGGTGTTTTGCATATATCATTCTGCATACACAAAAGCTTCATTAGTATGGACATAATTATAAATCGAATGGTTAAAAAGACAAAACTACAGTTTTTTTTTTTAACCTGGACCTATTTTCCTTTGTTTTGTGTCAAAGTGACTGATGGGAACAACAATTTTTGACACTGGTCCAGTATTAAGCAAGATCGTTGCAGTTGGCAGCGGCAAAATGACTTTTTATTTACAGGGATTCTGGTGGATTTAGCTAAGGCAATTTCGAGGATGCTTTTATGTTAAAAAAATGACTCTTTAAAGCACAACTCTCACCAATTATGCACTGCATCTAAATAAAAGGAACTTAAATTGATGATATTGCCATAAGAGTGGACTAAATCAAAACTATATATATATATATGTATGTAAGTCGCTTTGAATAAAAGCGTTCGCTAAATGTAATATAATTTGTGTGCATGAATACCCACCTCACTCTGTTGACCAATAGACACTTGATAGTCCTTAGACTGGACAGTAGTTTTGACTCGTCCGTTGACTCGTTGAACTGACCAAACTGTAATGATTTAAAAACCAAAGCAAATGTATGCGCTCTTAACGCTCCAATGTGTAGAATTTGTATGTGTGATTATAGCCTTATCAACTATTCTGATGGATTTATAGGTAAAAAATGTAAGAGGGTTTTAATTACACATTTACATCAACCAGGCATCTCATTTTGCATGTGTAAACAAAACCCCCAGGCTTTAGACATACTGTACATACAAAACCTACCCTGAGAATCGACTGTATAGTCTGCAGTGGGTAGGTAACAGTGGTGGCAACAGCTTTGGCAACAGCGCCGATGATGAAGACCTCAACAGATGACAGCTTGGGGGGAATGAAGAAAACTTGTTACATTTTTGTCAAAAGGTCTGAGGAGTATGCTTGTCTAGAGGATAAAGGTTTAAATGTCAACACAAACAGGTGAGGTGAGTGAGTGCAAGTGCTGCAGCCACTAGGCACATTTTCAGTGAAGAAAAAATAATTAAATGACAATGGAAATAATGTATTATAAAAACAATGATGATGCAATGAATAATTTTCATTTTCCTACTCAGATTGTCCAACTTTGTTCCTCATATATCTCATCTTTCCAAAATACAGCTCTGATTTCAGCACTGTTCTTTCTCCTAATTGCTCTGCATCTCTCTCTCTGCTCCTCACTCACCTCCCTGGGAACTCCTTTCCTCAGCTGCCTCTTCAGGGCTTCGTAAATCATGAACTGGATGGCGGGGTTCAGCACCAGCAGCAGGGATGTTAAGGTCCCGTTCCAAAGTGCTCCCACACCCTCGCCACGGATGATCTGTGCAAATGCATCTGCAAAAAACAAATCAACCATTACTAAAAAAAATAAATAGAGAAAGAGAGGTCTTAACCAAAAAGCATCCAGGTATGGCACTAAATGATACATACCGTATGTATTGCTAAATAGTGAAAGAGTATCTCATAAGAACATATAAGCATTATCAGACATTAACCACTTACCCAGAATGCCAGAGTAGTTGGTGGGCCGTATGTCTGCATTGCGAAACTTGGAACCCTGTAGCTTCAGCCTGGTGTTGACGACCCACAAAGGAGTGGTCAGCAGTACATTAACAACACCTTGAGACAAGAAGGCAGAGTACAATAAAGTCATTAGGAAATGGATGTGGACTCATATCGGAAATTGGAGGGACTTTCTTGTCCTGAGTCACTAAAACAAGGCTTTTATGACAAACGTGACCCTCTTACCTGCAGCAATGCCTATGATTAAGTCAGTGCTTGGAGACGACTGCTTTCCCTTCAGCCAGCTAGCCTTGAGGCCGTGGAAGCAATAGAAGTAGACAAAGTTGGAGCAGCACAGGCTGCAAATGACCGGGAACCAGCCTCTGTATGGAGCTTGTCTGCAGAGCAAGCACAGGGACATGTCCTACTCTTGCTTTTTTTTTTTTACCTTTTCCACTGGAAATGTAAGAGATGCTTGTGCTGTGTGTGTGTGTGTTGTTAATATATTTTTACATATCTGAACTGAGCTAGAATCAAGAATTTACTACATCAAATCTAGTCTAATAACATTTTTACTTACAGTCCTTCCTCTTTGACAATTTCTGCCAGAATGGCTGGAGTTGATCGGGCCTTCCTATTTTCATCCACTGGACACAAACAAAAGACAACTAGTTTTGAGTAACTACATTACATAATACATGACTGTATTAACTGCCAGGTTCTTACCTTGTAGCCTCAGTCTGGCAGTATCAAGAGGGAAGAATACTGTCATGGCAGTCACACTTCCCTAAAAACAGTCACAATCAGTTTTCAGGGAATGCTATGCATTGCATTTTTGTTCAATCTGGAAGAAATCTTACACCAAACTCCATTAAGAAATCTAATAATTTAAAGTATGTATGACACAAAACACGCACTGACATCGAATGTATTGTATTTTCTGAATCATAAAAACACTATTCAATTCGTTAAATGTATTGCTGCCGAATGGAAATGAAACATTTCTAGATTTAGGTCTAAAACATCAGGACACGATACACTCAATGGAGTTTTGCGTGGAAGATTTAATGCGTACGATATAGATATAGTTATAGTTATAGCCATTGCCATAACACAATCACTTACAATAATATATAGTGAAAGTAACGTACGTTAAAGCTAACTTACCACTGCTCCTGATACAGCATGAACCAAACTCTCATACGAGAAAACCGACAAGCTCATTTTGAACGAGTTTATTTGATGCTTCCAACCTTTTGCAAAATAAACAATAATAAAATAAAGAGCGCTTTTTTAAACTTTGTTTTCTAAATTAAAACAGCTGATATGCCCTCATTCTATTGCTAACTTCGCTTCCCAGTTCCCTGTTGCTGACCTACAGACGTTTTTCTACAGAGCACCGGGCATTGTGGGTAATGTAGTTCTCGCTGCTCCAAGGGGTTAAGCTAAAATAGCTTTCATTGTTATTTTAACTTTTAGGAATGTTTGCAGGATCAACCCAAGCAGAAATTCAGTAACCATGTCCTAATATAAGTTGGGTGACATATAGCATTAACAAGTATTTGTGTTATTAACCCCCTGAGGCCAACAATCTCAACAGCAAACTACACTATTTATGTCATAATTTCAATATTTCCAGGTCAATGCAGTGTAGAGATTTTACTTATTTTAGAAGTAGAGCGATGCGCTGTTCAGTCTCGTTCATTATTGTTTTCTATACGATTTCAACACATTTCTGTCCGATTCAATTAACACAATAGTTGTCTCATGGTGCTGTAACAGAACAAGAGGACATCAACTTGTAACGCAGGATTGAAGCGGCACAGTAATGTGTAATGATGAAACAATAATATTTAAGAGAGGGGGTTCATTCTTGTTCAACCATTTATTTAGCTTTTTATATTAGTACTAAACAAAGTAATAGTAAATTGTAGACATTTGTTGTTACATTGACATACAGGTTTTTTTAAGGTAAACATTTTTATTTAAAGCTGTAAAGCAATCAACAGACAACAAAAGGCACAGAAACATCCAGGGTAGGGTCCATGTATGTTACAGGTTACAGCCATGCAGTGTATGTGACAACACACATGAACTTACCAGCATTTGGACATGGAAAAAAAACATTTGCTGCTGCTAATGAGTCCGCAATCACACTTTAAAATAGCTATAATGTCCACATTAAAATGTCTAAAAACGACTAGACCTAAGTTGTATATTTGTCAACTTGTGTACTTACAATACCCAAAACGTTTCCAACAATATTCAAAGAGAAATCTGTAATTTTAATCAAGTACACGGTGCATGTCATTTGGTCACAGTCACCTGTCAATAGTGGCATATCCCCTTTACTTTTATCCAGTTTTAAGCCACTAGATCTTTTTCGTTGATCGTTTTATACCTATATATTTTAAGTGGATGACGAATTTCAGTCATGGGCCTATACCTTTACCTAACCCTGGATCTTAAGTTATCACAGAAACAAGCTGAGCAAACTGTGGCAGTTCTCTGCTGACGAGCCAAACTGCATCGAAGAAACACTGATTTTAAACTGCTTTATTCAGTGTTTTACCGGTTTGAATCACCGGGTCCAATTGTTCTGAAGAGAAGAATTCAGAATGGGGCGAAACTGACTGCAGTGACAGCATTGCTCTGTCTTTTATTATTTTTTGATTGATATCCCCTAATGGCAGAAAATGACATACTGTGTATGTTCATCTGACCATATACAGCACAGACATGTGACAAAGTCACCAATTTAAATTCTTAAGAAGGCAGAAGGGGGGATGTGTACTACAATAAATGTAAAGCATCAACCCAACCCCTCACATGTCAACATAAACTTGAGCAAAGCACTTATTTCTCAGCTTATGCGGTGGAACTGCTTATTTAAGAAAGCAGCAGCAGCACACATGCTCACACAGTTTTTTCCTAACATAATGTTTGTAACTGGTACTGGTTCACTTCCAGGTATGCCATTTTAATGCAAACGCGAGTGGTCAGTGAGATGGAGCATGCATGCTCAACGTGGCCTTGCTTAGTAAAGAACTTAAATAAATTAAAATAATACATCAGTCTCCAGCCCATTCACTCAGCCACTGCTGGCACTGCTTCCTCTGCTCATCACCCTCCTCCTCAATCCTTTGTTCCCTGCGGGCTTTCCTCTTCTCCTCCTCCCTTCTCATCCTCTCTCTCTTCTCCTCTTTGATCTTCCTGTCTTCCTCCACCCTGTGCTCCAGCAGCGCCTCCAGAGTGGCCGCCAGTGGCCGTATTGAGCGCTGTGGGAGCCACTTGGGATCCACCGCGGGGAGAAAGGGGTCTCCAGCAGAGACGAGCAGGGGCTTAGGTTCCAGGGGAATGTGGAGGAGGTGGGCGTGCAGCATCATGCGGTAGGTTGAGTCGTCCGCTCCCAAGCTGTAGGTAAAGTCCCCAACGATAGGGTGGCCTATTGCGCTGCAGTGCACCCTTAACTGGTGGGTTCGGCCTGGGGGAAAAGGGGGTTGGGGGAGAGCTTATCAATTTCTTTTATCAATGTTGGCATGTTTATCTGACAGTTGAGCGTTGCAAAACATTGACATCAAAATCAAGCAACTACACAGCTGGAAACTTGCAACAAGAAGGAATCATGGTGGAGAGGAAGAAACAGTCTAAAGCGTGGCTTTATTTCACAAATAAAGATGACAACAGGTTTAATGAATGTCTGTAAAATGATCATTTCACGTAAGGGTTGAAACACCAGTAATGTGCTGAATGTCTTTCTACACAACATGAGCTTAAATTCCAGAAAAATGCCATGTGTCTGACACTCTATGCACAAGTGCCACTGCTTCCCAATCAAGCGCTATTCACTGGTCTTCATATGCAATCTGTCAATTTCAAAACTTGATGACTGTTTTCCAGAAATACAAACTTTAAAAAAAAAGATTTCTAAATAAGGTGAAAAGTAGACATGTAACTTCACTTATATGAAAAGAAAGTAAATGAGTTTTGTCACCAGTGAGTGGCTGCAGTAGCACCTTGGTGACAGGGTCTCCATCATACAACCCATACTCCAAAACCATCAGCTCAGTTTGGCAAGGCTTGGGGTTCTCACAACCTGACGGGACAAGGATTGGGGGGCAAGTAAAGAAAGTTAATAGTTCAATTATGCCATGTCTGTATCATCAACTATTCAACAATTCATTTCCATCACTACTAATCATCTTGAACTCTTTGTGTGTCTATGTATGTTGTTACACACACACACACACACACACACATTCTGTTCCCTCAATACACATCATGTGTGTTTTTCCCTCTGAGGAGTTCTTGCCAATGGAGAAGTCCAAAGTTTGTGTCTCTTTTTCTACCAAGCCACGTACCTAAGAAGCAAAACCATTCACATTTTAATTCTCAAATAAGAGACAAAAAGACTGACCCACAGATATATAGTAATAACTCTGTTGTGTGCATATGTGTCAACTGTGTTTGTGTTCCATACCATGGCGAGGTAGGCTTTGGTGACGGTGCGGTCTTTGAAGCAGCGGTAAGCCCGGCCGGCAGCAGCCTTATTGAGGGCGACACAAAGAGCCCCGCTCGTGGAGAAATCCAACTGATGACAGAACCTGATGAGGGGAGAGAAACATGATGAGACTATCACTCTTAATGAGCATGAAGTATGTTATGTATTTACATTACATTACATGTCATTTAGCTGACGCTTTTATCCAAAGCGACATACAATTGCAACATATGTCAGAGGTTGCACGCCTCTGGAGCAACTATGGGTTAAGTGCTCTTGCTCAGGGACACATTGGTTGATATATTGCAGAGGGAATAGAAACCAGGTCTCACACACCAAAGGCATGTGTCATATCCACTGCGCCTTCACTGTGTCATATCACCATTAGTATAATAGTGCGAATCTGACCTGAATCCATAGTAGGTACTAGGGTCTGCCAGCTGTGGGAACCGGTGCCGAAGTTGCGCCTGCACGGTGTGTTTCTCGTACCACATCTTGCTGTCAATGCGGATGTCCCAGTGCTTGTCCACCACAATGTAGTCATCGCTCTGAAACAGCACGCGCAGGCTCTCCAGGCTGGCACACTCTGAGGTCATCATGTGCAGCCTTTAACTGACACAACTCAGCCCTGCAGAAAGAAGGTGGTTGTCTTGATATTTTACTGTGTAACTTGCATTAAAACTGAATTAGACAGCGGTGCAATTAGTATTCACAAACTCTGCTTGGAGTAGTTAGTATGGCACTTGTGTACATTTTCTTAGTTTCCACTAGTAGAAAAAAAGCAAAAGATTGTCAACAACATGTTGACCGTGAGAGGAACAGGTAACGTTAGCTGGTGGTAGCCCCTATAGGTTAGGTAGTCTTCCTGTCTAATAATAAGTGACTTTTGCCATAAAGCGCTAATACCCTGTAGTGTCACCACCAGGCTACCAACAATTAGTCGGGAAAACAACTTTTTGGTTAAGTAGCAGCAACCATTGCACTGGTTGCAAGCACTGTTGGGTTGCTATAGCTACTGTACACCATACGATAACTAGCTATAACGTTATATGTTAGCGTCATAGTAGTGCGACTGTCAACCAGCCAAGACTAATTATGTGGTATTTTTTTCAACATACCAAATATAACAGTACATCTATACGGAAACACAATGGTAAACAAAACCACTGATGGAGCAGAGGGATGCGGAGCCTCTTCTTCTTCCTCTTCCGCTTCTTCTTCTTCTTCTGCTGCTGCTTCTATCTCTTCTTTGAGGTCATTGGCGTTTGGCAAACAACGATTTAGTGCATTATCGCCACCAACTGGTAAGGAGTGTGTACCACATTATTGTTTACTGTTTATTTACAATGATAATAAATAAATAAACGTCTATCTTCTCAATCATATTTGTCTAAGATTAAATTAAAATAAAATAAAATTGAAATAACTATTTACTCTGTCAGTTGACACTGTTCCAGGTGTTTATTCATGGCGTCCATAATCCCTCACCTCAACTTGTCCTTGACATTTTTATCTGGGGGGGGCGGACGCTGATGACTCACTCCATCACTCCATCCAGCATTGAGAGCATGTGGTATTTGAGATAATGAAATGCTGTTTTGTTTTCTGTTTTGTGCCACAGCGCATAGATCTTATATTGATGAATTATTGTCATATAGAGGATGTAGGAGCCTGGAAACTTAATTTTGACCAGTAAATGATGATAATATTCTGCTATGTTTCATTATTCATCACTGACATCCCTTCTCCAGTATGCCAAATATTTTCATCTATTTCAGCTGCACTATTTCTTAAAAAAACACTAAAAGGTATGACCTTTTTTTTTTTTAAATCAGACCTTATTAAAATGTTGAAATACGTACATCACTTATGCACAACTAGGTCAGTCAGTGCTCACGTAGTTTTTAATTTTCACAGCTATCAATGCAGTTATTTACAGAATCTACAGGTTCAGTCAAGGCAACAAAAAAAAGAGTATTGAAATGTCAATAGAAACTTAGCAAACCTATCTTCCTGCAGCATAATCATCTTCCATGCTGTGCATCCATATTTTCAGCATGTTCCAAATTCTAACAATTTCTCCACGCTAATTCTGTCACTCTATGACCTCATAATAGGTAATTTAACAAATTCTTAGTAACGTTCTGAACATATTGTACATTAAACAGGCTTGTTTTTAGCTTAAGAAGATAAAGAATTATTATGTAATTGGAATTTCATAACCCAATCTGCTTCCCACTGTGTGTGTGTGTGTGTGTGTGTGTGTGTGTGTGTGTGTGTTTGTGTTCGCGTAAATGAGACAGGTTTTACTGAATAGGATTTTTAGGTGGGGTTGTGTTTGTTGGGTTTCTGGTTATTGTTACGTAACGAGTGGCAGATTGGCAGGTTTACCTGGGCATGCACTATGACAACATCTCACACACACACACAAACACACACACACACACACAAACACACACACACACACACACACACACACACGGAGATGCAGGTGCCACTACGCAGATTCATTGGAAATCAACAATTGAGTCAGATAACAGAGAAGACAAAGAAGAGAGACGCATTGCTGACAGACATGTTAGACATCCATGATGATCTCTTTCAACAACAAGGATCTATTATTTTCCTTTGATCCAAACCTGGATATTATCTTGCTCTTTTAACTATTACTGTAAATTACAACAATTACTTGGAAATATTGCCAAATGTCAGTGTTTTATCTTTTGTTTTGGGCTTTGTGAATGTTGAGTTTCTCTGGATTTTTCTGACTCTATGTTTACCAAGGGGACTTTCTAGGATTTACCCTTTATAATCTTTGGATCTTTTGAGGAGTTTAAAAAGCCTGGTGCAGGACTGGAACCAGGCCACTGAACTTGCGTGTCTGGATAAAGTGTTTTCTTCCCATTTTGAGGCAGAAAACAGGAAGGAAGTGTAAGTTTACAAGACAAGCTCGTCTGGCTCTCTGTATTTTCTAACTTTTCCGAGACCTTTTCATTTCACCTTGCCACATTAAGATCTGTCTGCACACGATGGAGAATAAGTCATTCCTGCAGGCCCGCTGTGATGAGCCTATAATGACATCAGACTGGGGCCTTCCTCTGCTGCTGGCTCTGCTGGTACTGGCGCTGCTCTATGCCTTCCTCTATTTGCCAGCTACCGCCCAGCGAGCCTTGCTGGAGCAAGCGCTCAGCAGCAACAACACAACCACTGCAGGGACCACGCCCAGCCAAAAGGACTGGCTCACAGATGAGTAGGACAGATGGAAACACTAACAGATAGACAAAGAGCTTTATCAATGGACATGTGACATCAGAAAGGTCAAAGATACTGCCCTTGGCTAGATTGTGTGGATTACCTTTGCTCTCAAGTATTGTTTTGCTGTCCTGTAGGCCATGACAATTTAAAGCAGATTGAATTGATCTGCAAAACAAACTGATTCAGAGGGCACTTTGGATTACCCAAACCCATCCTCATATGTCAAAGCATTTTCAGCTACTCTTCATGAGCTGCAAGTGACTGAATGGCATCAAAGGACAAAACCTATGGGGGCTAAACAATAATATAAAATAAAAAATATCGCACTTGTTAGAATAATTTCATTATCAAGAATAGACAAAGACCACTGAAGTTATGTAAAAGTTCATTTTTACTAGTGAACACAAGGAGACAGTTTCCACACTACAGAATAGTACAGAAAATACCCAAAGTACGCTCTCTACAGCCGCTTATTTATACAAAGTGGATGTTGATACAAAGCTATAAAAAAGTCAATGTTGTCAGTTTATCTCATTGGGTCTGGGAATCTCCTTCGCCTGCTCTGCCCCCAGAAACACCCCGTGCCTTTCACAAGGACAGACTATGGCTCCATGGTTATCTTGTTTAGAGTGATCAGTATAATATGGTATTCCTATGCAAACTGTTGATATTGATAATAATCAGAGAAAAAGTATGTATCATCATTTTTCTAACAGTAATACTAGCAGGATTTTGCTTTTTTCTTGTATCAGTTATTTTCCTTTTATCACTTATTTTGTTGAGTGGTGACTGGTAGATGTTTTACATCTAAATTAGTCTCCTTGTATCCCCTAAACATTTCAAAGTTTTCACAAACTCAAACTTTAATTTTAATTGAAAATCGAGTGGGAATAAGTGTGTTGTATGACTCTGATTGTATGATGATACTATCTTTAGTCTAGGCTGTAATTTCCACTGGGGACGGGGGGCATGTCCCCCGCACTTTTCAAAAACTGTTTGTGTCCCCCCCCCCCATTTTCAAATTCATTTTATTTTATTTTCTTTATATAGCTCAGTGATTGTCCCCTAATTCAAACAACAAAGAAAGTAAGACATAGTTTTCTTTTACATATTTTAGTATTATTCTTTCTGGAAGAATTTGTCATTATGATAAACTGAATATTATCCTGGATTTTGTATCAACATAGTCTGTATAAATATATGTAGAAATGCAAGTGCTATATGTATATAGATATATATATATATATATATATATATATATATATATATATATATATATATATATATATTTATTCTTGAAACTGCACTTTCACATGTCATGTCTCTTTGTAGTTTTGCTCATTTAAAGCTAATTTCTTGTTGTCTGGAATTTGCACCTTCAGGGTTGAATGCATTTAATTGGAAGTCACTTTGGATAAAAGCATAAAAAAAGTGGGTGTGGGGGTCCTCAGCCACAAAATATTTTTTTCAATTTAAATCCCATATATATATATATATATATATATATATATATATATATATATATATATATATATATATATATATATATATATATATATATATATATATATATATATATATTGTTAGTTATACCCTTGCCTTTAGTTTTATTTGACTCTATTACATTTTTAAAGGAAAAGTTCATATTTTGGGGAATACACTTTGCTTTAATTAGTAACATTTTGTTAGTTGAGGAGATTGATACTGCTATGTCTGGACAATTAATATGAAATTACTGCCAGTAGCTGGTTAGCTTAGCATAAAGATGGAAACAGCTAGCCTGGCTCTGTCCAAAAGTAACAAAATCCACCTGGTAGCACATGTAAAGCTCACTAATGAACATTTATATCTTCCTTGTTTAATCTGTACAAAACCGAAGTGTAAAAACAACAGTTCACCATTTCTTGACTGGGAGTCAGTGTTGTAATTAAAACCCCCCCAAACCAAGACCAAGTCATTACCAAGACTAGAGTGTATCGAGACTGAGACAAGATCAAGACTTTGAGGGGCTGAGACCGAGACAAGACCAAGACCACGGTCAGGGACAGACATTTGGAGGAGCTATTGCTCTAATCTGAAAAAAAAGGTACCCCAAAGGTAATGTAGGTGTTGGTTAGCGTTACATTGCAGAATTTACACATTGCTGTGTTTTGTTTTGTTTTTAGATGCTGTTTTGCAAATGAACATTTAAAAAAATATATAATAAATAAAATGTAATAAATAACATGTCATTACCGACAATTTGGCTGACATCACCCAGACAGCCAGACCTTCTTCTTCTGTCCCCTACATTCACTTTAAGAGTGTGTGTGGGAAACCGTAACGCCTTATTATGGAACCCATGTAACTTCTAGGAAAGGCCCGCTCTACGAAGCAGCTCGATTGGTTGGGGTCAGGCATTGACCTCGAGTGGTTAAGGTTAGGATAGCCGATTGGTCAGGGGATAGGACCTGAACAAATTGGCATCCATGCGTAAGCTGGCCAATAGTAGTGTGTGAAGCCTATTGGAGGGCGGACCTTTCCTAGAAGTTGCGTGGGTTCCATAATAACGTGTACACATTTGAAACTAGAAATGGGTCAAGTTAGTGGTTGTAATTGAAGCAGGAAGTTTTACATCCAATCACAGTAATGATGTTAACACATGATTCAGACGATACACAGGCATTTACTGATATCTCTGAAGTTGTGGTCTTGACCGGTCTTAAAAATTAAAAACCAGAGTCCTCTTCATCTGAGCCCTAGAAAAGAAAAACATGTGGTAGATTCCAAAATGAAACCGAGACCTGGTCTTGAAACCGGTCTTTGAGTACTAGCTACCACCATAGACTGTTAATATTCAATACAATCAATGGCTACAACACCGGTGGGTGCAGTAACTTCCTGAAATCCTGTAGCTTAGTCTCTCCGTAAGAACAAAATGGCGAATTAGCTAAACTTTAGAGATGCTGGTAGGTGGATTAAGTTCCCTTCAGAGAGAGGCAGACTAGCTGTTTCCCCCTCCTAACTATGCTAACTAAGCTAAGAGTAGTATTGATGCTCTCATCCAACAAGTGGCAAGAAAGTGAATATGCGCTACTATTGTTTCATGTGCATGCAGGACTAATATTTTAAAAAAGACATCTTATTGGTTGCTTGAATTGCCTTTATTAAAAGATACAGGATACACCAATATTTGAGGATGGAGCACTTGTTTGTTACAAGCTGGGGAATTAAACACAGACAGATGTTTTCATATGTCTGTGCCTTTAAAAATATCCCTGTAAATACTTTATCTGCAGTACATGGCAACCTTTGACATTTGGATATTGTGTCAGTATCTCTTTTTTTTTTAAACACATTCAATTTTACAATAAAGTCGTAAAAAAAGGAAGAGAGAAACTTGCTAAACCATGCAACACCCAACAAGCCAACATTTACAGTTAGTCTTAGATCACAACGATTTCAAATGGTATTTCAATTTTCAATATGTTCAGCAACGATGACAATATCATATTCAAAGACTTAACACAATAATGATATTTCTTATTTTTTCATGGGGAATTAATTCATCCCTTTATATACTTCTCAGACAGTACTCCATCTTTCAGCTACCATCTTCAAATGTTTTTATATTATTCAAAGCAGATTTTTATTCACATCTTAGTATATGAGAGAGGTTTTAAAAGGGCAAATTTTGTTCATTTTTACTGAACGAATAGTACATGCATCTCTTTCTAATATATGCACAGTTCAGTTACAGTCAATAATTGGTCTGCTCTTTCGAAAACGCTCCACAAAGACTCGAGAAAACTAAGCCTTGAAAGCAAACTGCAATGTTAAAATACACCATGTCTATGTTCGACAAAACACAAGTCAAAGATGCATGTTGTGCACTTTGTGAGAAGAGAGTATCCATCTGTTCATCCTAGTTTATTAATGATTTGAAAAGACATTATTTGGATGATTAGAAGGTAATCTTTTTATAGGATGCTAAAACATTCCTTTACTTCCTGTAGAATTGATGTTGAATGATGTATGCTCAAAACCCTTTGACATATGATAAAAAATATATGCTTTAACTAAAAAAAATACATAAAAAAAATACATGAGCTAACTGACACCTACAGTTACATTTCTAACTCTCAGAAAATATGGAGACAGACGCAACAGAAACATGACACAGCAGATATCAATGAAAGATATGTTGAAATATCAATACATCTCCAACTGTATCTTCTTATCTTTTCCTAATTTATTCTAAGATGGTCAAAACAGGGACAATTGGATTTTGTCAATTCTATTATTAGTATTTGTATGTATTATTCATACCTCTATTTGGGGGATAATCATGCTCTCATAATGTCTTAGGGGATGTAAATAGGAAGTATATTGTTGCAACAGATTCAGTGAGTTATGTGGTGAGCTATAACTTGAGCCTAATTTCTTTTAGCCTATGGCACTGTTTAAAATCTGCGGATTTAGCTGTTAGCAGTTCCCGTTTGCAGTGTACCCATGGATTGGACGACTATCACTGGATTACTTTGATAGAAGAAAACTTAAAAACATGATGATTCTCAGGCATGTATTGCCCTTTGTGCCACAAACTGACTTCCCTTAATCACCTGCTTTTGTAGAGGCGCCACTGCTGCTCTATGGAGGCAGGGTAGGCATGTAGCTAAAAGGAAACGGAGACTTGTCATCCCAATGGATGGGATATAGATGTAGAAGAATCTGGAAGAAGAATATAAATGCAGGGATAGAATGCAGAGAGAGGGGGGATTCTTTCTCGTAAAGTCCCAAATAGGACACCTGAATTTATCAGACAGGGAAGAAAAGTTAGAAGAGAAGAATAGGGATGAAGGGAAAGACAAGTCGAGCTTCCTGTCTCAGGCCATTGCAAGGCTGCTCTCACAGGATGAGATAGAGGAAGGTGAAAGAGGGAAATAAAAGAGGGAGGTAAAGAATAGGAGTAAAAGAAGGGAAGAGTAGCATCATCTCTCTCTCACTCTCTTTATCTATTCCTTCCAGTCCTTAGTGATGTTGAAGTTCCAGTCCCATTCCAAGTAGGCGTTCTTGTCGTCGTCAATGAAGCAGGACTTGACCTGATAGTTGCCACGTGACATCAGGCCTTTGGGCGCCTCATCAGTCGGGCAAAGAAACTCATGCTCCTCTTCCTTTGGGCCGTAACTTCCCACCATGTACGTTGCCTTGCTCACTACAGGAAGATACACAATGGACACATGGGGAATACTACAAACTAATGTAAAAATAAATGAATAAAGTTCTATAAAGCCGTTTGCGGCTCCAAAGGGAGCCCTCCAGACCAGAATTTGTTCAATTCTTACCTTGCATTCCTTTTCTGGAGGTCACTTGATGGTACCGCAAGCCAGCAACAATTTCTCTGTTCACCTGCAGACACACACAGTTTCATCAAATCTCCAAATCTTGTCAAAGACCTTTCTGTCAGTTACTGAGAAAACTGGCACCCCAAAGTTGGCATAAACCTAGAGTGCCGAAACATGAATTTATCAGCCCGTCATGTGGTTCATTATTTATCTATGACTTTTAGTCACTTGCAAAAACAATGGATACCACATTTACATACAACACAACACGCTTCCTTTAATCCATCGCTCCTTCCTTCTCAATGCCTATTTCTTTCAAACCTCCATCTTCAATTTGTACTTATTATTATAACTTCCTTTATCTCTTGTTTTTACCCTTGTACCACTTTTTATTTAACTTTTACCAATATGTATGTATTTTTAATCTTAACTTTTACTGAATTCCCTGTTGTACAGTGTTTGAGACCATGTCTTATGGTGATATTGCACTTGAAATAAAATTGAATCGAACTGAAATAAATCCGGCTTCCTGCTAAATACTTTAATCTCAAACCCAAACTGAGATAGCCCTGATGTCATCACTATGACATCATCAGAGATGTCCCTCCAGAGCCACAGAGGACATTATTCAACTGTAGCTATACTCCTTGTGATAAGTAAACTAATCTTGTGTAAAATGGACAGTCTGTCAGTTCAATACATTTATGCAAATATTTCTTTTGTTGTAAATATACGTAACAATCTATCCAGACCAAAATTACCTTTTAGAGTGAAGCTCACTGCATGTTTTTTAAATTTCTGACAAAAAACTGACATATTTAAAGACACCTTATTTATAACAACATGTCTGGCAAAATGCACACACACAGGCTAATGAGCAGTTGTGTTCTGGGTGAAACTGTATTAGTAGACTCACTCTGACATCTCTCTCCATTAGTGCATGTATAGGTACTGAGCATGTGTGTGTAATTCAGGCCTGTGTGTAATGTGTGTAAATTGAAATTTCCCCTTGTGGGATTAATAAAGTATACATTATTACATTATAGACGGTAGTAGAGCCATTTGTCCAGCAGGTGTCCTTACAGCAGAGCAGATATAGTCACACTTTTATTTCCATAGCCATACGGTTTCTTCATTTCAGCAGTCAGTGTATTGTATGTGCAACTAGAACACAGTATCTACATTTTGATTTAAGCCAAATAATATTCTTATCTTTTCTTACTTTGTTTTAGAAGTATTCATCCAGATCTTGTCAGATCTGTGTCCTATCAGTACAGGAATACTTCCCACAGTCTGAATTTTCTATTGCTGATGTGAGTGTAGTTCCTGGGTTAACATTTGTCGCTTGTTGCATTTTTCTTATTCTTGTGGCTAACTGGGTAAATGTAGAAATATTTAATAATCTTTAATGTAATCATTGTTCCATAAACATCCCTTCCAGCCTCTGGGTACACTCTGTCTCTTGTGTACTCTGCATATTTCATTGTCCCTTGTATTTATTTATAGTGGACATGCTGCCTGGGAAATAACTGCTGTGTGTTTACAGGAGTGCTAAGTAGGGAGGAAAGAAGAAGAGAACAATAAGTGAACAGAAATGTTGAAGCAAGAGAAAGACCAAAAAAGTTAATGCAAGATATAAGAGAAAGAAGTCAGAGTCTCTGTAGATAGAGACACCACCAGTGACTTCTTCTGAGTCATAAGTGATGATTGAGAGGGATTAATTTTTGTATTAGACTATACATTGTTTTTTAGGATAACCCTGCATATTATACCTTTAATGGAAATCCATCTAAAACTTAGTAGTAATGACTTTCTAATTTTAGAAATCTAAAACAAAATCAATAGTCAGAAGAAGTTGCGATTGTAGCATTTATATTTACTGACATTATAAAATGCAATACTCATTAAATATGATAATGGTCTTGTTTGATATTGTGGTTTGATCATATAATGGCTTCCTCAGCACGGTCTTTCTCCTTCTATCTCTTTATCACTAACAGTAAATACAAACCATACCATACACACAGTAATCCATCCATGTTGTTTTGATGACGGTGATCTCTCCATCCTTATTATACCTCTGTGACTGCATTTATCCATTTTTACCTTGAAGTGAATCTTTAGTCTGTACGTCACTCCTTCCTTTAGAGAGAAGATCTTCTTTTTCAGAGCCCCCAGGTCATCTGCACAAACAACAACAATAAAACATCGCCCATGGTCAACACGACACTCAAAATGACTCACTACGTGATCACACTGCTGCTGATTTACACACACAGTAATTAAAGCAGAATTGTATTAGGAGATGTGGAGAAACTGCTCATCTTCACCCCTAAAAATGTATTTGAAAAATGACCACCTAAATGTACGAGCTTTAGTGTGGTTTGCAAAGCTCCATGGGTATGGAATGAAATGGATTGTACTATAAAAACGTTGTTGTGTGTGTCTGCTTACAAAAAGGGCTTGAGACAGCAGTTACTGCTAAAATATGTTGAAGCTTGACTACTCTAAATGGCTGGGGACTTTTAAACTAGTTTATCCACTCTGAAATCCATTAATTTGTACTGTTATATTCACCTGCCAAATGTCTCTATTTATTGTATTGTACCTAATTAACCAAGGTTAGACTGATGGTACATATCTTGGGACCCTTTAGTAGTTAGTAGGGTAGTGAGCTTTTAGGGGTTTCTGTAAGTTATTGAAGTTCCAAGCACATAGATAACATGTGGCATGCTGAGCTTCAGTTAAGATATTAAATAGATATAAAAACACAACAGATCAGAAAAAGAAAGAAAATGAGGAATAAAAAGTGTCATAGTTAATTCAATTAAGTTTACTTAAAATACAGAATAAAGCATGAATGTGTTTCATTCTTGGAAGCCTTTGTGCTGTTTATTATCATCAGCAGCTGGAAGTATGCACTACAATGTTTGCTTTGTGGTGTACAAAATTTGTCTCACAAATACTTAAGCGCATGATACCTTCTGTATTCATAACCCCGGTCCAACTCTGACATATTGGTTATTTAGAGTTACTAAATCCAGGATGACTTCTTTGTACAAACTGTATTTGTCATGCTGTTGGGTTGAATGGGTTCGTATTGTAAAAGCACATAGCAATCAGAAATGCATCCACTGCCTAATCACTTTATATCTCAATTCCAGCCCAACCATCAGTCCTGAGTGCCTCCTAATTGACAGGGAGAAACAAAGGAAGGGGGAGAGGAGAGGAAGGACAGATAGGATAGGAATGAGGTGAATAAAGAACAGACAGCAGTCAGTGACGTGTTGAGGAAAAGAGGCAAAAGACAGTCAGGCATAGAAAGGAAGTGACCTACAGATAACAAACACACACACACACACACACACACACACACACACACACACACACACACACAGATAGAACAGAACATATAGTACATTGCTCCCTCAGAAGTGCACTGTACAGAGTTTGATTCCCATTGGTGTCACCGATGTTAAATATATATGCACTTATGGCACAGTTAGGCATTTTACTGTAAGTAAAAAGCCTCCTAGAATCGACATATTGCTCTTATGTTGACAGTCATGCTTTATCTCTAATTAAGAATCTACATGTCCTCCTGTGGTTGAGGAGCTTTATACCACCACAAGAAACACTTAAAACTGCCCACTAGATTGAATCTACATATGTCATCAAGCAATAAAACTGTTCTTCAGTCGCTGACATTTGGCAGATTTCTCCCATCTCATCTCTGTCTCTTTTCATTCAGTATATCTCCTTCTATAAACTGTGGTATGTAAATCTCCTCTCCCTTCTCCTCTCCTCTCCTTCCTCTTGTCTTAGGAGAAAAAGAAAAGAGAAAAGATGCTGGCCTCCCCTGGGAGTGTCTGACTGAGAAAATAGGTCAGTGTGGAGAGCTGTCTACCTGTTCTACACTCTCACACACACACACACACACACACACACACGCGTGCACGCGCAAAAGGATGCACGCATGGATGCACAGGCAAATCCACTTGCCAGCATAGCCTGAAAAAAGTGTTTTTCATGTTTCAATGCATCAATGTTCAGACAATTGATATAAGCACAAGCAACAACTGAAATGACTGAAACTGTAAGTTATTGAGTACGCAAATGAAGTTGTGTAGTATTGAATTCTATTATTTACTACAAAAAGGTAGCGATGATATGTAAAGTTCAGAAAATGAAAAATGATCTAAACCACTTTAGTTGTATGTAAAGCAGCAAGTAAACCCTTATAATATCACTAAAAAAGACCTCAATGCAGAGGAAAGTAGGTACAGTACAACAGGTCGGTGTTGAACTAAGTTGGTCCGTGATGGATTTACAATAGGTTGCTTGTGTTTCTAAAGTTTTTTTTTTTACCACGTAACTTCATTTCTCAGCAATGATGGACAAAAAAAGAAGTAATTATTAACCACAATCAAATATTTTAGATTTTGGGATAGATTCTTACATTATTACAGTATACAACAAAACTACACAATCAGTTATTCAAGATCTTGAAATCCTGATACTGCTGAAATCCTCCTTACTAATGAGGTAAAACTATGTGTAAATGCTTCAGTGAACATACAATATATACCGTGAAGTGTAACTGTCCAACAAAGCAAAGTCCTGTTGTTGTCTAAGACTCAGACGTTGGATTTTAAACCTTCTGAGTGCCCGAGGGAACACTTATAAATTGAGAAGTTGACATGGACCTAATAACCTTGCAGAAATAAACGGTCTCTAATGGACAACCAGTCAAGTGTGCAGTAAGAGTGAGCATCTCTTATTTCCTCCACAGGTATACTTTCAAAGTGTAGAGCAATCATCTTTACTATGGCGCAAAGAATCTCCCCCTATTTGGCAATCCCTCCTTCTCTCTTTCTAACATAAACACATACACACACGTGCAGGGTCGTGTCATCACTCAGGGCACAATGCTGCATTGGTAACAGCCTACTGTATAGTGTGTAATGAGGTCTCTAATGCATTCAGCCATCGATGGAAAGTTCATTTCACATCCAGCCTGATGCTGGCTCGGCTATCTAACTGCAATATGATAACCCAGCAGGACCGATTATTACCCTGCTGCTTATTCTATAGATTAATGATGAAAGATGCTTTTCTCTTACACTGCAATTTCTCTTTTTCTCTTTAGCTTTATAACACAAACACACATCTGAATTAAAACTAATCATTATTTGAACAGCTTTCAGGGAAAATATGAGAACGACTTCAGTTTGTTCAGCAATTGAATGGACACAAGGCTTTGATAAACAACATATACAGTGCTGACTGTCAAAGAGCATTTCCTGCATTGGACTGAAGGCTTTTTGTCTGCCTGTTAGGACAAAGAGCAGAGCCCCAAAGGGCTTTCACAAGCTCATGCGCAAGTGCCCTTTACTTTCATTAGTAACACTTTTGTCAGAATTAACACAAAATGAATTAATACAATGCTGCAAATTTGGCGAAAAGAGCCTCAGATTAATTGTGCAAGACTGGCAAGATTTTCATGACTGTTCATATGCCATGAGTATATTTACAGTGACATTTCTAGCTGTCTCCTAAAAATGACCCTCATACAGAACTAACCTTCTGCTTAGCTCCCATCATGATTACTACAGCCATTAGATTGCCTGCCCCCCCCCCCCACAATAAACGTAAATATGAGAAGTAATTGCTGCTTGTACAAATTACCTATGGTGTTGTTTTTTTTCGGGGGAGGACAGTCTCAAAAAAGCAGAAGGGTTTGGTTTGCAGAGGCCAAGATATCCTGACTGTTGGTCTGTATAGGTCAAGCTCCAAAAACACTGCATCCTAAGTCTCAAACCCCAGCCTATCCAGTGATGACATCGCAGTGACATCATCAGGGTTATCTTTTCAAACTTGGCAAAGGTCCTCCAGAGCCACAGAAAACAAATGACAACTGATTTCATAGGCTGATTAGTACTCCTCGCGGTAAGTACACTGAACTTCATGTGTATAATCAGTGCAGTGGCCCTTTAAACTCAACACCAATAGTTTGTTATTCAGTCTTTCTGTGTATAATTTGTATTCCCAAGTCCAAGCCGAGATTACTAAATTGATTTTCTATCTACCTTCCACTTCCTCCATCATCTACTGAGATCAAATCTCAGAAGCATTAGGTCTGTCTGGTGTAGAGGAACAGCCTACTCTTTCCATTTCATGCCATACAGCAGACCTTCCATTACACAGTGAAACATGCACATTAAAGGCTGCTTGATACTCTCTGCATGGTAGGATAGGAACTGCATAGTATAAAGTCAGTATCGGCTAGCAACCAGGTGAACTTTCCTTCCTTACCAGTCTATGATTCTGATCTGTGTCTTTTTGTGTGTGAATGTGCATGTGTGTACAATTATGTATGTGAGAGATCCTCAGATAACAAAAAATCTGACCATGCATGCAGTGAAATCAGGATGTAGCTTACACACACGCACATGCACACACACGTGCACACACAGGCAAATCCACACACTTAACACACAGCTGTAGCTCACTGGGGATATGCCAGAAAATCCCCAAATATTAGGGAATATATTTAATGAAAAATGGCCACACTTTGGGACATCTTTAACAATAGCTATATGCCAAAAAAATGGCATGTTTTATTTATTTATTTTGCTTTGTAACATAAAGAAATCACATTTTGTAGTTGCTGCTTCAGAATTAAATATTAATCCAAAATACATGCTCCTCCTATAAAGAATTATGCATTCTTATGGATTAAACTACCCAACAATATATTAAGTAGTTACTGTAATATAAGCTCCACAGTGACCAGCATAACAACAAGTTCAGCTCTGTGAGGCTGCCCATCTGTGCTTTGAGCTAAATGCTCATGTCTGCTTGCTAACATGCAATGACAGCAGGTATAATGTTTACCATCTTAATTTAACATGTTAGCATGCTGCATCATTGGTAATGATATGTTATAAAACATATCATTATTAACACTATAAGGACCATCGATCCTTGCTGTAGGGACTGACATAATCTCTTTGCAGCCACCTGATTACCATGCACCGCACACACACACACACACACACACACACACACACACACACACACACACACACACACACACACACAAACTTAAACCCACCTCACTCCCCTTCCCTGAATGTCGCTTTCGCCTGCACCCAGGGGAAGATGTCAATACTGCCAACTAAGCAAACAGTTAGCTGTCTCTCCTCTCTTGTCCATAGACACACCCACTGCAGTCTTTCTGCACATAAAAGGCAGCACGTGGGGTGAGATGCCTTGCTCCAGGGCATATGAGGTCACCATATTGGGTGCGAGGGTATAGCAGCAGCACCATACCATATCTACAAGCAGGGTTTAGGGAGAAAAACAATGCTGGATAAAGTAGAATAGGCAGAAGAATGATGAAAGTATTTGCCTACCTGTCAGGTTCATGGTGATTGGTTGAGGAGCCGTGTCACACATCAGGGTCAGTCTGGTCACCTGGACATTACAGGCCGTGGGGTCTGGTGAGGAAAAACAGTCAGCTTATATAGATTTATTTCATTCACTCTTTAATTAATTTGCTTGAAATTTATTTTAAAAAAGCAATTTTTGGGGGTTCTTATGAATGCTTAGAACACACCTCTGTGAAAGATTTGTGTGGTGGAAAAAATATTTGGATGGACCTAAATTTTAGCGGATATCTGCCTGCGAATATTTTGTTTGTCCAATGAATTAAGCACATGTTTACAAAAGGCTATTGACGTCAAATATATAACACATTATATATTGTTTGTTTAATCCATAGACAAACAGAAATGTAAATGACAAGTTGTGTTTTTATGTGAGGTCACGTGCTGAAACTATTTCCTCAAAAACAGTGATTTAACAGATATGGGGGACAAAGCAAGAGTCTACAGCCACGCTAGCAGCTTTGTACTTAGTAGTTCATTGAGTTTAACACATCTGTTAGCATGCTAATATTTGCTAATTAGCACTAAATGCTAACTGCAGCTAAGACTAATGGGAATGTCATTAGTTTTGTAGATATTTGGTCATTAATCAAAGTAGGCTATTGTGCAATTGTTGACATTTTCACACAAAACCACACATTTTATGGTGGTGCTAAAGGAAAACTCAGGGGATCATCAAAGTTATTAGGTTAGAATTCATACTCTGGGAACTTTGAATGTCTGCAGAAAAATAATTAAAAGGCCATTTTAGCGCTGCTAAAATTGTTAAAAGGTATTAAAAGCCCATGATATTATTGAAATTGTACATGTTAGAAATATCATAATATCATAAGTCCATAAACATTTTAGTCATTGTAAAAGTAATCGCTCAATATGAGCATTGGGCCTTCAGGATTCCTTTCTCTCATTACAGCCTTTCCCAAAGTATTCAATGGTAGTAAGATGTAGATAAGGTGGTGTTGAGTTACAGCAGTGGGGGAGTCAGAGCTAGCTGTCATGGCCCGGCTACTGGATTAGAGATGCTGAGGTAAGCAGATCTGTTCCAGTGTGTGTGTGTGTGTGTGTGTGTGTGTGTGTGTGTGTGTGTGTGTGTGTGTGTGTGTGTGGGTGGGTGGATGTGTTTGATCAGAAGTTGATGACTGCGAGGAACTATGCACCAAGTCGTTAAAATGAGTGAATGCTATTATTAAAGGTGCAGTAACACAGGGTAATAGGGTGAATCTATGGAAGTAAATCTGTTTTTATTGGATTCAGAAATTAAAAGCCATTGAATTTCTAGCACTTAATATTTATGCACTGAAATTATGTATCTGATTTTTTTTGCCTCTGAATTTTACTCTACATATTTTCAACAACTAATTTTTACCTTTATTTTAAATTCAGAATCAAAAATTCAATGTAACCAATTCAGATGCAAAATACAATGTTTAAAATTCAACTAACAAATTGTATTTTCAACTTGCTCAAATTCAACAGGCCAAATACAGCTGCAAAATGTAGTATTTAAAATTCAGTGTTAACATCTGGAAACCCGAGGAAAAGCAATCGATTCTAGAATCTAGACAGGTAGTTTGCCATATAAATTCATTGTATGTTGTATCTGAATTTGGATTTGAATTTATGAACTTAAAGGTGAAAATTAGTTTAAAAATTGAAGAGTAACATCCAGAGGCAACACATTCAGGTAATAATTTCAATGCATAAATATCAAAATCCAATGAAACAGATTTACAGCTCTTCTATCACCTCAGGTAAACAGTAAACACACACACACACACACACACACACACACACACCTGACGGCAGTGTTTCCCTCCCCAGCAGGGTCTGCTTGTACTTTACGAGACTCTCGTCATCTTTGTCCAGTTGCCGAATCTCCTCCAAACTCTTCTGGACCGGAGCAATGTAATTTAGGTTTCTGTCATCCTCTTCCTCCTCAATAGGCCAATCCTTTTTGTCAGCCATTAGACCTTTCAGAAAGAAGAGAGAATATCATTAAATGGGATACTGTTACAAGTTGCAATGATTGCAGGTATGTTTACTAGACCATTGGAGCCAAACCTATTTTGTCTGACGTTTCCCCACATTCCTTTACAGATGAACTCACTTTATCCACCACCACACGTGTTCCAAATGTGTTTATTTGAATTTGTACTTTCCGTAAGAGTTAATGTCTGACGGGTGTCCATCATACTAGATTAACAGTTAAAGTTTATGTTGTTATGCTCATTTTTTCACAATTGATGTCTAGTCTGAATTCCTGCTATTACCTGTTGGGGTTGCAGAAGCTGAATGTACCAGTCCATCACTTCCCATGGCAGGACAGGTCCCATGGCATGAAAATGTCACATTATGAGGTTTTTTAACATTAATATGAGTTCCCCCAGCCTGCCTATGGTGCCCCAGTGGCTAGAAATGGCAATAGGTGTAAACCGAGCCCTGGGTATCCTGCTCTGCCTTTGAGAAAATGTAAGCTCAGATGGGCCGATCTGGAATCTTGCTCCTTATGAGGTCATAAGGGACAAGGTTACCTCCCCTTTGTCTGCTTTGCCCGCCCAGATAAATTGGCCCACCCATGAGAGAGAGACATCATGGCTTTCAAACGGGCAAAGTGGCAGTTGGTCAAGGCCCCACCTCCAGCCTCCACCTTGGCCGGCCTGGCGGATTAGCATGTAGATAAAAACTTCATTTTTATTGTAGTATCACAGATTTATTTACGCTACATTGACATCCACTTTCAGTGTACATCAGAGAGGGCACTTCCTGACTGTATTACTTGCTTAATATTAGCAATAATGTATCTTTGACCACATTAAAAGCAGGCATGATGTTAATTTTGCTCAATGTTCTCAATAATGAACAAAGTCAAAGTTTCTTTCTGCTTCAAAACTCTGTTGTCCAAAAATTCAAAGGCGAAGACAAGACAGCACTCACACAAGGCCCTTTTTTAAACAGTCCTGTTGGAGGTTATAGAATAAACTGATAAATGACCTATTGAGTGTTTTTCACTGATTAACCTACAACATACGCAGCAATAATTTATAAAATTTTACATGGTCTCCGACACAAATGCACAGTGCATACCTCTAGTCTCCAATTATCTGGAGAACAGGACAGACACAAACTGGGCTGTGAACGTCTATTTACTGTGCTCTAACAACCTTAATAATAATGTAATAGCCTCTGGTTTTGTTTTTACTGTTCATAATGAGATGGCTCAGTGTACACCAGCTCAGAGCTGTATGTAGAGGTAATTGGATGGCACAGAGAATACACACACACACACATGCAACACAAACATACCCACCAAAAGATATATAAATGCACAAGCCAACTGTGTCATGGATTTTGTAATCATTAGTGGAATGAAATATATTAAACACAGACATAATGACCCCATACGAGGGTATGCACGTACACACACACACACACACACACACACACACACACACACACACACTCTTGTTGTCTGCAGCACCCCACCCAGTCAAGGCCAAACACGGCTGCCTTCACCCATCACCATGGCAACCCATTTGACTCCCTTTGCAGTGACATCACCTTTGCTGTGGATCTGTTTTGTATGAATATACACAGTGGAGCATTTATTTTTACATGCAGCATGAGAGATCCATAGTGCATTAGTTTTAAAGCACACGCACGCACGCACACACACACACACACACACACACACACACACACACACACACACACACACACACACACACACACACACACACACACACACACACACACACACAGAAAAGAAACCTTTTAAATCTACATATTTTGTATATTAAACTGTTGTTTGACGCCCTGTGTTGGTGCTCTTTGTGTTGGATTCAGCTGATTTATGGAAAAACAATTGTTATGGAAAAAGTCTCTCCCTTCCACTTTATATTATATATATGGATGGTACATGACTTCATAAATGATTCACCCAGATGTCTGTATTTACATTCCAAACTCTGCAGCTCACGAGTGTGCGTGTGCACACACGCACTGCAGCGTAAAGCAGGTTTCAGAGCTGAGATTAAAACCAGTTTCCTCTGACATCTGAGAGCTCCTCTTTGATCTCCAGACTTCTGGCCTGTCACATTAACCCTATCAATTAACAATTATTTTGAAAGGCAGGGTTTGGTCCACGGAGATGCAACTGAATGGCTTTCTTTTAAAGCATGTTGCAGTAGAAACATGTCAACCTTAGAAACATGTCTCCTTTTTTTAAACCAGGACATATGTTTTTTATCGGATAAAATGAGACTGTATCAATGAATGTACCAATGAATCTGACTGACTAAAGACTGATTTTGATTGCTACTGTTTACTGTTTAACAATTATCAATATTTCCATTAATTGGAGCACCTAAATAACCCTTGTGCACCCCCTTAGACAAATTCCTCTGATTTCCTTAGAGATAAGAAAAATATCAACCTACCTTTAAATTATAATATTTTTTACTTTCACAGAGTAACATCTTTTAACCAACTTCAGTCCTGATCATGCAAGACATTCTCACTACCAACTTGTCAAATACTGAAGCTTGGTCAGGACCCCTTGGCGTCACTTTGAGTGTGTGTGTGTGTCTATTCTTGTAACCTATATGTGGACGTGTGTGTGTGTGTGTGTGTGTGTGGTTCTTCTTCTCAGCCCTCCATCTGTGATGTGATATTAACTAGTGGATTTTCTTTGATGGCCGTAAAACTGCCTCATTACCCTAGCAATTTTCTGAAGTCTTCTGCATCATTACACACGTCTGCAGTAAAATATGTGCTACACGTGTAAATCAGCACTTGTGTTGTTACAGAAAAGCAAAAATCATGGATGTTGAGGATTTTCATTCATTTATTCACTTTTATTTTATTTTACACAAAATAAAAGTGAGACTAAATGTGTCTAAAGATGGATATATTACTGGGAAACAAACAAACCTACTGGACAAAACAGGGCCAAGACACTACAATTGTAATATTTATGTGGATTTGTAGGCCCCTATGGGTGTAGTGTGAGTGACAAAACCTTATAGTCAAATAACTCAGACTTTTACCTATCATCTGCTAAGATAAAACCCTGTAGCCACATATGCCTAAGAAATATATAGTTTTACAGCTTTTACACTAAGACACAGGCAGCTAAACCAACATGTTTAGGAAAAACCAACACAGCAATCTGTCTTGGAAGAGGTTGCTTCAGGGGAAGAAGGATTCAAAGAGGTCTGCTCACACAAGACTTCACACACACACACACACACACACACACACACGCGTCTTGTCATCTTCAGAAAACCCTGCTTGTTGTTTCCCCCATTCCCATTCTTTATGCTAAGCTAAGATGACCTAAGCTAAGTTAACTTGTGATTTTTTTTCCAAATGTCACCGCAGAAACCAAGGGCTTTCATCAGTGGGCCATAGGCTCATTCACCATTGTTTTACCTCATTTGGCGATAGATAGTGACTTATTTAAATTAAAATCTCCACAATTATCATGTTTTAAGTAATCACAGTTAAACTGCTCTTCTTTTTCTTCAGCAGCCTTCCTCTGTTTTAACAATCACTCCCTGTCTGCCTCCTCTTTCCTTAACCCAGATAACTGTTCACTGTGTCAGGAAAACACTTCTTCATCACTATGTGTGTGTCTACCATGTGTGTGTTTGTGCCCTAAGCGTTGATTTGCTGTTTTTTTATAGTCCTTTGAGGCCCGCTGTCACTGCTCTGTTCTAATACTATAACGAGACCTGTGGGACACTAAAACACACACATGCACACACAGCGGAAGATAAAAAAAAGGAATCTTTTAGGTCTCTACAAAGCCAATAACAGCTTCTACAATGATGGTAAAGGAAGAACAATCAAAATAACAGCATTACAGCAGGCAATGAGCAGGGTTTGCCTCCATCTCTTAGGTTGCTGTCAGTGCGAGGCCTTTTCTGCCACAACACAACCAGAATCAATATGTCACCTGCAAGATTTCCATGTAAGGCTGCAGACACCCCATCAACACTGGAGACACTCATAACACTTCATCATGTTAACCAGCAAATCATTGAAATCACATTTCCCTCATGTTTCCTTGTTGATGAAAGGCTGAGATGACAAATAAATGATACCAGCTGCTGTTATCAGGGATATGAACACACTGAGGATGTCTCACGACAATGTAGATTCTGTAGCACATTGTAACACTTTCACTACTGATCATGATTTGTTTGTAATGTTACAGTTGTCAGTGGTAATTACGGGCCTTCTCACCTAAGACCTAATTGTGTTTTTGCAGTTTAAAAAAAACTACATTAAATGCTGTAATCCAGTTCACATGCAAAGTCTATATGGCAGTGCTAAAGGTTAGAGAAGCAAGCTTGTGACTAAGTGGTTGTCAGTTCAATCCCCAGACCAAATACCACTATGGAGGTGCCCTTGAGCAAAGCCCTAAACCCCAACCACTCCAAAGGAGCTGCTCAGTGGCCAGCAGATAAGACTGTGGTTTTCCTGGGAAACTTTCAGGTGGGAATGTGATCAGGGTGTTCCTGCAAAAGAGTGGCTTGCTCTCAGTGTACTTTCCCTAAATAAATGAAGGTGTAAAAAACATTATGCTATTATTCTGATAGAAATGACAAAAAATAACTACATTTCAAAACATAATGACCCAAGTGTTCACTTTATTGTAACATTTAAAAGAACAAAAATAACACTATCGTACTCAATTAAATGTTTAATTAATATGCAATAAAACGCACCTTTATTCAAGTTAGTCCTCTTTGGGGTTTTGTTGCTACAGCTTTTCTAGCTTAGACTGGTAGCTTTTTTGGTGGCTATTAGCTAATGTTAGCAAACTTACTTAACACTACTGTGTAACAGCGCGCTGAAGAAGTCATGTTGCTGACTTTATCACAGAGTGAAACAAGTAAACACACCATGACGAGCCGGAAAGAAGTGAAAATTCAATGTGATCGTAATTGGAACTTATGGCCATAGCAGCTGCCGTTCACCAAAAGTTACATAGTCTTGCTAAAAAAGTAACAAATAAACTACTTTGGTTTTAGATTAATCTCCATACTCATATTTCCTTTTTTACTCCAGTTTTGCCACTTACTGTAGGCAGTAGGCTATATAGCATACTAAATGTTGTGGGGTTACAATGGAAATTACTCTGATTATATTTCTGCTAAAAGCAATCATGTTAACATCATCAGAGCATCAGAACATTTTTGCACATGTGAATGTGTCATAAGTCCTAGTCACATGGGACTAATGCCTTGGGACCTCTACTAATTTGTAATGATTACAGAGGCTGTCTGTGATCTTAATCTCATGCAAATCTGCCGTGTCAGTAATTTGTTAAGTGCAAATTCCACGGCAAATTACCTACCATATTTCACACGGAGGTTCTGTGGTGATATTTGTCCCGCGTGAATCGGCATCTCTGTTATTTAGGATTGTACTGGCTGCATTGGTAATTATAAATGAAAGCCTTGACATCATATGTGGAGGATAAGAAGTCCTCATTCAAAATCCCTTTGACATTTGTAGCAACACTAATAACTAAAACTCCAGATTTGAAACACAAATACTATGCAATGCAATACTAACATTGTATATTGAATATTTCTGCCTTTACAAACACTATTTTGCGGACTAAACATCACAGCTTGACAAAAGAGACCATGGGAAAGTGGAGGGGTAGCAGTTAATACAGACATGTCTGCAATGACAGAAGACAGGAGAGGACGGAAAGCTGTACACGCTTTCAGATGGCAAAGATTACAACAACAAAATTGAAAAAAATGACTTTATACGTAAGAGTTGGTGAATTTTACAGATATGGACGAGACCAAGTTACAATGAAACAGGTACCTGCTCTGCTGCCCTTTTACATCTTCATGGAAGATTCATCTCTGGTCAAACAGTAAAGACTCAATTTATATTAGCAACTGCTGCTGTAGTGGATGTAGATTTTTCTTAGAATATGAACAGTAAACTCCAGGATTGCATGGTGTTACAGAAGCTAGTCAAACAGAGGATAGTCCGTACATGATGTCATGAGTTTGGCTCTCTATAGACAGAAAGCAAACACACACACGCACACACACAAACACACATTCATCATTCATAGAGACAACAGGTTGTCTAATTGCCTAACTTGATTGGTCTCGTATGTGTCTGCTCACCTGTACAACCTCATTTAACACTGCTGGGACAAAAGAAAAGAGGATGAGGGAAGATGAGAGGAGTAGAGGCAGTTACTTAGACACTTCTGACAAGCTGACAGCATGCGTGATTGTGTTTGAATAGCAGTAGGGAGCAGGTAAGGAGAGAAGAGAGGGAATAAGATGAGTGTAAGGCAGGTAAGGAAGGAGGCAGATAAGGGTTAGAGTGAGGTATGGAGGTTGGGTTATTTAATCCGACAGTGGGACATAGATGGAGAAAGAGAAAAGGACGGACAGAGGGGAGACAAAGGGAAAGAAATGAGGAGAGGAAGAGGGTGGTAAAAAGTGAGGGAGGATTAGAGAAAAATGAAGATAGAGAGAGAGACAGAAAAAAAAAAGGAGGAGAGAAAGGGATTTCAATTAGCCCGTTTGAACGCTTTTTGCTCGCTTCCTGCGCTGGCCTTTGCTGATTGACAGCTCATGAAGAGTGTTCTGCCACATGGGCCTCACCCACTCACTCTCTCTGTTTACCACGCACGCACGCACCCACGCATGCACGCACGCACACACACACACACACACACACACACACACACACACACACACACACACACACACACACACACACACTTTCCTGGTAACAGCTGCTAACATGTAGATCGCATCCGCCAACATTTCCCTTTGTTTCTTTTCTTTTGTGTTTAACTCCTCTTTTGCCTTCTCTCTTCCTAATCTTCAACACACTCTCTTCTGCTTCATCTTCCTTCCACTTAGCTCCCTCCTACTCTCCTTATAACATCCTCCTACTCATTGCTGGTTATGTCTTCTTATTTTTCCTAACCCAAAAAACCTCTTTCCCCTCAATGTTTCTCGCCCTTCTTCCTCCTCGCTTTGTCATTTAACTTCCTACTCTCGCCGTTTATCTTCCACTCAGTCACCTCCCACGTTCACATCATAATCCTCCTCCTCCTCCTCCTCCTCCTCATTTTACAAAAACACAATCTCAGCCAAGTGTTTTTTGACAAGATTGGATGTGGCACAGTAACCAAAAAAACACCACAGACGGCATTATTCACGTAGATTCCCTGGTTTATTCTTGCTTGAAGCGGTTTCTTGACAATAGAGAAATTATGAAAAAACAGCAATGAAATATATATTGATAACACTTTATAATAACCATCATTAATAGATGTTGAATTGATAGTTAATTCATCTTGATTTAATTTTCATTTAACTGTTAAAAAAACCGTCCTTTGACTGTTAACAAGCAATTAAATTACAAGTCATATAATATTAGTAGTGCTGTAAATTAACAGTTTATTGTTACACACATTATATCCCTCATATACTATATAAGTTGTCGAGTATTATTGTCGTGTTTGTAAGCCTTTAAGAAACCATTTTTAAAACATCTATAAACATTGCATAGACGGACCAGATGTTCCTAACACTTTGTTAAGGGTTACTAGTTGGTTTGTAAACCGTCTTTAAACAGTGTCTGAATGGTTATTTTAAAGTTGGAACATAATACTATGTTAAATAGTTAATAAATACTTTGTAAGTGTCACCAATATATTTTTGTGATGATGGAGTGATCACTTGATGATTCAGTGCTGCTACTGTGGCTCTCTGAGATGTTTGAGAATGGTTGAAGTTTAGGGCGCCTGCATTGAAACACTTAATCAACAGACATGAAGGTCTTGTCGGTGACTCCTTGGATTCTGACTGGAGCAGAGCGATCAATTGAAAATGTCTGTTTGAAATTCATAGAGTTAAAGGAACAGATTATTCGGGCGCCTTAGATCTTAAATCACATTTCAGTTCCACTTCCGAGACCTTTGCTTGAAGATGATCTCTCATTTTCTTCTGTTTCTTCTCTCCTAATTGTCTCTGTGGCTTTCTCTCTCTCTGTCTCTCTTTTCTGTTTCTGTGTCTCTCTTTTCAAATTACTTCACTCACTTTCTCTTGCCTGTTCATCTTTATCTCACAAAACACACTCTTATACACAGACCTGTGAGGGGAAACCCCCATCTGGAACTGCTCAGCTCTACTGCAGTGTAGTGAACACACATGCACACAGAAAGGGAGAGGAAAAAAGAGAGAAAGATAGAGAGATATAGAGAGAGAGAGAGAGAGAGACGCCTTGTAAATGTAGTACTGTTGTAAATGTAAAAGTATAAAAATACAGTTAGACATGGTACCAACCCTTGACTTGTGCATACGCTGTGTCACACACACTCAGCTGCTCCCTCTGCCAACATTTCTCATGAACACAAACCGTTTTTGTTTGTGCGTGCATGTATGTGAGCTGAAACATAATTACAAAAGCCGGCAGAGCGCACGCACGCACGCACACACACACACACACACACACACAGAGTATATAGCGTAAGAAGTGCTCAATAGCTATTGATCTGCCACCTTTGGCTTGTTTTGGCATCGCTTCATGTTTGACATAAAAATGTCCACACCCGCTAGGATAGAGACATATAAGAGAGAGAGAGAGACACACACACACACACACACACACACACGCAGGCAGGCAGGCACACACACACACACACACACACACACACACACACACACACACACACACACACATACATTTGAGCACAAATTTTGAACACAGATTCAAGCACATACACAGAAGAACATCCTTTCAAACAAACCCACACACCTGTGATTTGAATTTTATTTCTAAATGTATTTTTATATTATGAATACTTGAAAAACAAACACCATAAAATAGATCATTCATGTGCAGTATGATAACTATAAAATACTATAATAGCAGTGAAGCAGTGAAGTTATACTGATTTACTAGAGCACACACACACACACACACACACACACACACACACACACACACACACACACACACACACACACACACACACACACACACGCCTCACCTCTGTAGCACATTGTTAACCACAGCATCTCCAGCACCTGACCCCCAAACTCACACACGTCCAATCCCAGCATGATGCCTCTGTGCGGGGCTGCACTCTCGGTGACGGCTGGAAGACGAAAAAACCAGAAAACTGGGGAAACCTCCACAGGTAGCAACAAAGTAGCAGAGCAGGGACGGATAAAAGGGGAGACCATCCACAAAAGTCTTGGATTTGGAAAGAAAAGCTAGGGGTCAGATGAGCATCTCCTTACCGGAGGAAATTAAAAAAAAATGTAGTTGGAGGGGTTAAAGGGGAAGAGTAAAGGGCTGCCGTGAGAGAGACTGATGCAGGGAGGGTATCCTTGGGTGTGGGTGTGGATGTGATGGGGATGTGTGTGAGCAAGACAGAGAGACGATGGAGAGAGGGAGGGAGGGAGGGAGGGTGAGGGAGAAGCAGCCGGCTTTCTACACTTCTTCTTTTCGTAAACTAAAGCTCAAAAAAAGAGAGAAATCTAAAGGCTAAAATCTTCAGCTGTTGTTATTTTTGCATGCAGCTGCAGCAAGGATGCTGGGAGCGGTGGCAGGCAGACGCAGATTTAGCCGCCAGAGCTGTCTGCAGCAGCAGCAGCAGCAGCGTGTGTGTGTGTGTGTGTGCGTGCGTGTGTGTATGTGTATGTGCTACTCAGACTGGCTATTGCTTTGCAGACGAGTGGTGAACCCCCCGCATCCCTCCCTCCTTTCTCCTCGTGTCATCAGCCCAGAGACTGCAATGAGCTCATCCTTTACCCCCCTCCTTTCTCTTTCTCTCTTTCCCTCCCTCATTCACTGCTCCTCGCCTCCCCTTCTCATTCCTTCTCACGCACCACCCTCAACTCTTTCATGCTTTTACTTTCCTCTTCATATTTCATCACTTATACAAATTCTCATGTGTTGTCCACTCTCTCCTTCCACCCATTCATCACTGTGTCACGCCATCTCTCTCTGTGTCTTCTCCACCCCCCTCATCTTCTTCTTTATCTCGCTCTGTCTTTTAGTGACCACACCCTGTCAGCCGTATGCCTCCTACTCTCATCTTTTTTTACATTCAATCTTTTTCTCCTTCATCAATTCGTCTTTTTTTCCTCTCTTTCCTCAGTTGTTTGCGTTCCCCATCGAGGCTGTAGAATACAAAAGGGGTTACTTCTCCCACTTGACAATCAGACACACTTGCTCTCACACAGACACAGACACACACACACACACACACACACACACACACACACACACCTCGTTAATCTGTCATTCAGAGGTTGTGCAACCAACATGTGCGACAACTTCTCCTGTTTCTGTCCCTCAGTCTCTGACTTTTCAAACCTAAGCATGACACTATTTTACACCCACATACAGTATATACATGTACTTTCATGATTATAGAAACATGTAGAAATGAGGATATGGTTGGTAGTTGATTCAATATTTGGTCTAAAACTGTAAAATGACGTGGGATTTGAACACAATTCCTCCAATGAATTTTGCCTCCCAAAAATCGAGTATTTGACTTACATCAACGGTTTCCGACAAACTCCACACATATCAACTGTAAACTGACTCAGATTTGCTTTATCACATTACAATTAATGTTCAAACTCCAGAAACAGACTAACATTAGTGAAATGGGCCAGTTTGAGAAATGAAGGATGTCCGCTCGTGTGGTTGGAAAGAAAATGAAAATTAGCAAGGGAGGAAGGAAGAGTGAGCAGAGATTAAAACAAAAATCCAAAGGAAGAGGGGAGACAGAGCTGAGGCTGTGTCCTGATACAGATTCAATTTGGAGTTCCTCTTCTTTCCAGCAGAACTCATATTGGAGCAGAGATTGGATGTTTTTTGGTTCAAGTTAACGAGCTAAACCAATATATCTAAGGCCAATATAGGTCTTTTATTGAATAATAGATATTAGTCGTGGGTTACTGCTGATTATATAAATGTTTTAGATTCTATTCTACAGTCTCTTTAGGTTTCTTGAGAAAACTACTTTTCTTATTTAACAAAAACTGGAAGAAGTTAAAGATTATGAATATTTACACATCATTATTTATAATTTTGGGTCTGACTATTGACCCCGGTGGCATCATGTCAAGCATCTATCAGGTGTACTGTACAAGAGGACATGGAAATATACAATTTAGGGGATTTCATTTGCATACTTCTAGAATGTGTCCTTACATGCAGTAAGCTGAAAGTTTAAAGGCAGACCCTGAACAAGTGTCTTAAATATGAGAATAATCTGCACAGAAACTGAATCTATTTGAGATTAGATAGAGATTATTCTAAAGAGATTTTCATATATTTCATATAATAAATAATAGAAGCTTATTTCACAATGTATAAAAAGTACACTTTATGTGGTTTCCTGAATTAAAATCACAAAATGCTGAGGGAAAATAAACTCCCCTCAAACTGGAAAACATCTTAAGCCTACTTGTACAAATCCATCATTTCAAACTGGTTAACAACAATAAAAACTGATTTAATATTGTCACCTTGCCCGACCAATCACCCCTATCAGTGTCAGCAGAGGGTCTTTCTCCTGTCTGTCCTAAAGCAAGCCGTGCTATAAAGCCATTACTTTGATATCGCTTTATGGAAATATAAATCAGCAGCAGCAGTGAGCCCCGGTGGAATGAGTGGCATAAATACAACCGGTGCTTGAACAAGAATGGGTCATAAAGAGTGTGTCCTTTACTGTACAGTATATACCAAAATGTTTTACTCAAACAGGACATATCTGATGAACATGCTGTGCAGGCAGTGGCCGAGGACCTGCTGTGCTCAGGTGTTACATGAAGTCAATAGCACAACCTTCAACTGGTCCATCAACAAGTCCATCACAGAAACACTAGTTTGAAAAGATGTAGCTGGTTATGAACACAGTGCATACAAAGACTTAACTATTAAATATAAATAAATGCAGATCAACTTAAAGAAATAACTCGATATCTTGGGAAATGTGTTATTTGGTGTCCTGCCGAGTTAGCCTGGCTCTGTCAAACTATCAATGGCCACCTTCCAGCAGCTTTAAAGCTCACTTATTAACATGTTACATCTGGTTTGTTTCATTTGCACAAAAAGCAATGTATAAAAGCGACAAGTTGTGGCAAACAGTGCTAGTAATGTCTCTCACCGTTAATAAACTCAAGGTCAACAGTTATTTTCAAGAAGAAGTCTCCTGTCATTGTTTCGCTACTGCTGCTACTGTTGATTTCTGGTACTGTTTTTATTTATTTATCTGTCATATATATATTAACCACACCAAGAGAAGCCATGCCAAAAAGTCTAAATGTATATTAACAAGAATAGATTCTAAATCTGATAAGGTGCATGGGTGCTGCTGACGGCCGAGGAAAAACAATTATCGTACAGTAACACACCTCAAATTGAATTCAGGGAATGATATCACATGGATTTGCAAGTGTAATCTGCATTGATTTGGCACGTTATTCCATTAAGCTGTGGGTACATGAGCTCTGGTAATTGCTTTCTCACACACACAAACACACACACACACAGTATGTAAGCTATACACGCTATGCTACGTGTATAATAAGTGTCTAAATGGTTTTCAGACATACGCTTATTGGTTGGGGAGCATTTATCTCTGCTTTTTGTGGAAGGAATAACATTACTCATTTCGAGCCCATTCAACCATAACTACCTGATTTAGTCCGACTGAGAGTGACTGAATGAATAACCCAGATGCTAATTCTCTGAGAGAATGAATAATAATTTAATGTGGTAGAGGAAGTCGCCAGGCAACGATGAATGAATAAATACAAAGGTGTTTGTCAAGGAATGATTGAAGAAGTATTGAGGTAATCAAGGGTGGTAATCAAGTGTGTCAGGGGATGAAGGAATGAGTAAGAAGCTTTCTTTGTCAGGTGATGAGTGAGTATTGTTGTACGACTCAATTTATCAAAGGCAGAGGAGGCGTTTCAGAGGGTAGCATTGGCAATAATGGGACACAAAACCAGACTGTATCGTGATAAACTGTGCACATTCTGCAACTACACACACACACACACACACGGAAAGTCACGTGCAATGCAAACATTGTTTTGTTCGTGTTGACTGACTGCTACATGCAACTGAGAATGTATTGACCGCCGTCATGTCAAAATAAACCATAAAATCAATGCTCAATATCTAAAGTAAAGTAACAGCTAGCTGGCGTCAGTTGTAAAATGCATAGTTAATGTTAAAATAACAGTAAAATCTCAACTTAGCATGCACCTAAGTAATAACATATTTGAGTTTGCTATCATTAGCAATAACATCAGCTAGTTCGAGGTGCATGCATAGGCTAACCATTACATTAGCAGCAAATTTCCCGTATTTAAGAATGATTCATTTTATTTTTATTTTTATTTAACCTTTATTTAACCAGGAAGTCACTTGAGATTGAAATCTCTTTTCCGAGGGAGACCTGGCCATGACAGCACACCAGTTACAATTTAAATAAAAATAGAAAAACAGCAGAGTCAAAATCACACATAGAGGAAAGGAACAGGTCACATGTGGCAGTTGCATTTTTGAATTACATGGCATTTTAACATGGCCTTAAATTCATTTAATGGGACTTTAAACATGGACTTGCCTGCAAGTGATGCACAGGCATCATCTCACAGTTTCTTCTTCTTCTTCTTTCTTTTCTCTGCTCCTGACTCCTGCTGTCTTTTTGAGGCCATTTCCAAAAAGGTTTACTTAGACAGAGAAATGAGATTTAGCCTTAGCCTAGCCTACTGTCAAACTTCGTCAGGCCAGGCGCGATCCAACAAGACCACTGAGATAGAAGGGCACCCACGGGGAGCTCGGGAAGCTCAATGTGTGTGTTTGGGGATGGGGGGCACAATATATCTATTGTTCTGTTTTGTGATAAGCATGCCTAAAAAGTTCCTAATATTTCTATACTGAAATATCGGCATTATAATTATTATAACTATGAGGATTTTTTCATTACTAGCACTAGCATGCTACGGTTAGCCACTTTGTCTACCTCATTTTGAACAGCTCACTAGAAGACTGAAGACAGAGGACGTTCAGAAACCTGTATCTCATTAACAGCATGAATAGTTTTTTTTTCCAAGTTTGCATGCGTGTGAAAGCACCAGAGACACAAAATAACACCCTAAATTCCTGAAAAAGTGTTGTTTTTTTCATAATATGGGCACTTTAAATTGCTTTGTTTTAAAAAAAACAAAAAAAAACACCCAAATATATTTAATTATAGTGATCAGAAAAAAACACCAAATTTTTACCTTTGAGAAGCTGGAAATAGCAAATACTCTGGATTACTGTACTACATCACACAATATAATATTGTATAATATCATGTACGATACAGAAGTCACTTATTTCCTTCATGAGATACAGACTGTAATATTTTTCTTGACGGCACACAAACAAAAGCTTTAGGAAGAACATAAGGTTCAAGGAATTAGTGCAAAAATGAAAACTGCTGTCAAGAAACGTAAACACAGTAAGTCTATTTCTTGATTTTTGATGAAACTGATGCTTTAGTGATTTTTCTAAATGAATGAATCTGCTCCAGAGATTTTGTGCTGGTTAATCTTTTTTGCAACAACAAAAACACCAAAATAAAATCATCTTTTACTAAAAAAAAAAAAAAATCGTGGTTTTATTTACATTTGTTCAGTATTAGGAGTTATAAATGTATTTATATTTGATATTACTTTACCTTTTCAGATGAGGGTGAGACACTCTTCACAGATGTCGCTGGAGGTAACGATCTCGTCTCCAAGCTCAGTCGTCACACTGAGTGAAGTTGACTGCAGGCCCCCTCTCTCTCTCTGGCCTCAGGTCACACTTCTAGTGAGTCGTCATTGCTGCAAAAAAAACACGCTGGAAAGGATGTTTTTTCTTCAGTTTATTTTGTTCTCACTGCTCAATTACAAGCAAAACTAATCTTTCACACAAAAGTCATAAAGACTCCCACCTCTGTCTACTGGATGAACTCAGCTGAGTGGACGCAGATATTAGAATTTTCACAGGTTAGAGATTCCAGCAGTTAGGGAAAGTTGAGACTGATATTTAGTCTACCTATAATAATAAAAATGAGCTGGACAAAATATTATGAAAGAAATAACATCTCATTACCTACAATTCAATGAAATTCAACAGTGCCACAAACTACAGCCTACAAAACTGCCCAGGATGTTGAATCAACAAATCTCTCAAACAATTTCTTAACCCAAAGCTGAATATGAAAATAGGGATTTTCTTGCAGGGCTAATAATCTGGTAAACATACATAAATGTACACACATACACTGTTTATACCAGAGATCTTCAACAGGGGGTCCTCAGAGTTACTGCGTTTATGTTAAGAATTAAAATGCCTTAACATGAATCCAACATATTATTAGCAAATATAAATCAGGCTATTAGTAAAACACTGATAAAAAAAAAACATTGATGGGCTTACTGGCCTATGGGTAAGGTAGTCTCTTAGGTAGCCACCCACAGATACAGTTAATCATGCAAGTTATGTAAGCCGATTGAAATGAAGGTAAAATATCGATGCTGGTATTTTCTTTCAACATTACATATTTCCATTCGAGAAAATCATATAATTGTTTTCATCCTCAGTGACCCTGATTTTATTTCATGTATCTATTGGGTGTATTTACAAGAAGACATGAAAATATACAATTTCATTTGCACACTTCCAGTATATGTGCTTGACTAAACTAGTGGAAAAATCTTAAGCCTTCTTGTACAAATTCATCATTTTAAACTGGTTAACGACAATAAAAACTGATTTAATATTGTCACCTTGCCCTACCAATCACCCCTATCAGTGTCAGCAGAGGGTCTTTCTCCTGTCTGTCCTAAAGCAAGCCGTGCTATAAAGCCATTACATTGAGATCGCTTTATGGAAATATAAATCAGCAGCAGCAGTGGGCCCCGGTGGAATGAGTGGCATAAATACAACCGGTGCTTGAACAAGGATGGTGTCATAAACAGTGTCTCAGCATAAGGAGCCCCTCTGGGTTTAGCCACGCATGCCCAAATGTTTTACTGTAACAGGAAACACCTGATTAAAATGCTGTGCAAATACAGAGCTCTTACATAGGAACTGTTGATTATACCACCATCAGATTAACAATAAATAACATTTAACACAAAAAGATTATAAAAAATATACAGGCCGACATTATCAAAAATAATCTAATAACATCATACATGGTATAACACTCATAGTAGTATTCTTCTGAATTATGAGTACTTAAACTTTAAGTACATATTCTAAGTAATAATACTTACACAGTGACATTTACTTGTAATAGTGTGTTTTTAGCACAAAAACATCTCTTCTGGGCATCTGTGATTGGAAAATTATAATCCATTCTATACATCCATGCAAAGCTATCCTTATCCAGTTCCAGTACAGATATACAAGACTGAGCATTTCCTGTAAAATGCGCAACAACAACAAATGCTGCAAAGTCAAAGCCTGCACAAAGTTCACTTTGCACTGGCAGGTGACACATGTACCTTTATGAGCTGCAGGTCAGCTGCATGAACCCAACTCTTTGTATCAGAGATTTAGCTGCAGTAACAAACACTAACAGACTGCCATTTATAACCAATGTTAGCTGAAATCCATGCATGTTATATTTAAATAAGGAACAGCTGGTTTTTGACATTGAAGTAACTTGGCATCAGTGGGTAGGTCCAGCTGGGAAGTGTTTTTATCTGGCCTTTTTCTGACATCTAGTGGACACCAACAGAAATGATACAAGGGATGGATACAAGGTGTGTCTGAAATGATTTATTGTACAAAGTCATAACATTCCTCAGGGAATTACAGTAAATATTCAGCCAGGTGTGTTAGTTCTATATGCAAGTTATGCGTGAAATTGATCTGTATTATCGGCAGAACATACTACATATGATGTACTATTTCCCCCTGTGGGCTGCCAGTGGCTGTAAGATTACATGTCCTCTGCTCCCACTGCGGTATAAAGTAGCAGCTTCCAGTATACGCTCTACTCTACTGAGAAATATCTGTTGGCGGTAAATGTGTTTAATACGGAGACACTGCTGTGTAATTGAAAGGTTAGATGAGGGTTAAATAGGATAAAATCAATTGAGGTGAGATTTTCACTTGAAGTGCTGATGCTTCCAATTGTGTTTGTGGCAGTAGCTCAGTCTGTAGGGAGTGGGTTGGGGACCGGAGGGTCACTGGTTCAAGACCCCATATGGACCAAAAAAATACGGAGTGTGGATTGGTGGCTGGAGAGATGCCACTTCACCTCCTGGGCACTGTCAGGTGCTCTTGAGCAAGGCACCGTACTCCCCCACCCGCTCAGGGTGCTGGTTTAGCTGGCAGCCCACTCACTCTGACATCTCTCCATTAGTGCATGTATAGGTCCTGAGCATGTGTGTGTATTTCAGGCCTGTGTGTGATTTACTAACAAAAGTGTGTACGCAGAGTGTAAGTTGTAATTTCCCTTTTAATAAACAAATTAAATCTTATCAATACAATTTGACCAGCAAACCTTTAAATACATACTGTAGAGCAGTGTTGGGCAAGTTACGTTTAAAAACTAATTAGTTACAGTTACTTCAACCAAAAACTAAATTAGATACTCAGTTACAAATTATAAAAGTAACTAGTTAATTCAGAAAGTTAATGAGTTACTTCCGAGTACATTTTTAAATGCTCAAATGTGACCACACCTCCACCCCTCTTTAACGGAACATAAAATCCATGTGCATGTTCAATTGTTTATGATAAATCTGAATATTATAATGAAATATTTAATGTTGCTGTGGGACAAAGCGAGATTAGCCTCCAATCAAATGCCATGTGAGTAGTTATGATGTCTAGTGGATCGATACAAATAACCTATATAGATGTTTTGGAACTTTTCTCTCGTTGACTGACTCGCTTGTGTTGTTCGTTATGTGTTCGACTAAACGTGATTATGAACACTCGCCCAACTCTACCTCTGATTGGCTTACCATGAAAGTTTACTCAACCTCAGCCAATCGTCAGCACTTATGCGCTTGTCTCGTGCACTGCCACTAACCAAGGAAGAAAAAAAGTCTTTGCCTCTCGGCTCAGAGATCTAGTTGGTCTGATGAAAAAAAACACAGCTTCAATTATAGTAACGCGCTGCATTTTTCGGCAGTAACGGTAACGGCGTTATTGAAAAAAGTAACGCCATTATTTTATAACGCCGTTATTCCCATCACTGTCGTAGAGTAAAGATCACTCTTTGCAAAAGTGTGAATAGCTTCTGATCAAACAGCCAAACAAATCATAATAACAATAGATACATTCAAACTTTATTAATTCACAAAAGGCTTATCCAGTGGTTATAAAATAGAGCATAGTCCTGTTAACATGTAGAACTGTACAACACAACAAAGACCAAACAATCAATGAGTAAAACCTATGAAGTACACAAAGCAGAAAAAATAAGGTTGACAATTGAAGAAATGTTGGATTTACTAATGACAATAAATCAGAGTATCTGTGTGTATAGTGTCCTGACTGGAGTAACGCAGGAATAAATGTATTGGATTTAACAGAAATGATGCATTAAACAGCGGTTTCCATCTATATGGCGCATCATGAGGAACACTTGAGGGTAGTGCAAACATTTGGAGGTGTTAAATATGAAGTTAGTACCTATGAGATTCAACCTATTTTTACTGACAGTAGTACAAATATACATAGTATACATACATATATATATATACATATATATATGTTCAGTAAAAGCTGACAAAAAAAGAGAAGGAAGGATCTGTATATCCATGTAATAACAGACCAACTGAGACAAGGTTCAAAATCAGGACTCTCTTCAAAATGCACTTGTGAAAGTCTTGAACTATGGGATGTCAAGCCCAAACTCTGCCTGACCATAAATGAGCCCAAACCACACACTTTAAATATTCAATATTACCAATAAATAAAAGCATTCGCTCAGTGCAAAAGTAAACAATGGAAAATAAAAACTTTTCGGACATTGCCAGAGGAAACCGTAAATGGTAAGCACTTACAAACCATGAACATTCACTCACTCAAAATCAAGTTTTCGAAGCAAACCAATTTAAATGTCTTGTTTAGTTCAATAGCAAGACATAAAGAACAGTTATCTAAATTATTTAAAAATATAATGAATCCATGGTTAATGATGTACCGCCTCACGTGATGTAGAGGAGACAGAGCAAGACTAAGAACAGACAGAGTGATGTATGTGTGGCTGTTTCTGTGAACAAAAGCAGCAAAGCATCAGGTTTCCCAAACCACCTGGAGTTCCTCTCTTCCAGCTGGCAAAAGTGTCTGTTTTATTTTGAAAATATCCTGTCATTCCGACTTTTTCTTGATCCCATACAGAAACGTACAGTACAGAGTAAGGTCTGTGAACACGTATAAGCACGGGAAAAGTGTACAAAAGCTCTGTGAAAAGATATCATTAGATGCCTCAGCACCACCAAACATACAAACTGTGATAACAATCAAGGAAGACAGAGTCCTTCCAAAGTAAATCATTTCACACAGATTCAACAGAGCAAATTTATGCATTGGGTGCAGTTCATTTTTACTTCCAATGTTTACACCAAGAGCAGTTTGACATTTAAACGTGTCTTTTTGTTAATGACCCAGGCCTGTTCACAGGGTTTCCTTGTGTTGTCATGGTGACCATTTTGGCATAAAAAAATAAAGACCTCTTGGCCTTTGTCAGTGTCCTGCATAGATCTTACGAGGCATCAGGTGGTCATAGTTCATAGATTTGTGTGTGCGCGTGTGTATATATATATATATATATATATATATATATATATATATATATATATATATATATATATATATATATTTTATGTCTGGGCCACCTGAAGCTCCTCCAATCCGTGTTTTCCCAGGTGATATCTGGCCAAGTCTTTCCTTGTCACCAGTCCAACCACCTGCAGTGTGTTAGAACAATCGGCGTCATGATCAAGGCATCCAGCAACACTGAACGTAACCATTTCCTGTCACTTTAATCAATACATAAAGAAGTGTTCTTGTGAAGGCCAAAGATGAAAAAAAAAATCAGAGACACAGAAACACAAACACACACTCTTACCCTGTTCTCATCATCCACTACCACCAGGTGTCTGAGTCCCAGCGCCCTGAACAGCTTAAACACACGAGGCAGAGACGTTTCCTGCAAACGAATCGCCTCATTTTACTTGAACTTCATTATTTTATAGACATAAACAACTGAACAGGGAAAATCCTTGGGACCAGCAATATTTGAATATTACACATAACACATCTTACAGCACCCGTGTTACATTTGCAAGTAAAAAAAACTGGAGGTAAATCTGTGCTTGTACTATCTCTGTGTGTGTGTGTGTGTGTGTGTGTGAACTTATATTTCAGCCCCAGGGGGATCCATATCACATGTTTTTGTGTGTGTGTGTGTGTGTGTGTTACCTGGGGTACAGTGTAAGGCGTTGCGTTCATGAACTCAGTGAGGTCCATCATACACTCCCTCTCGTCCTGGGAGACGTGGATGCTCTGGATCGGGGGGAAGCGGGGATAGGCGTCCCTGAAGTCCTTCAGCTGGAGCTTCCTTTGGGTCAGCCGGGACCGGGCCAGCTCCACAAACACCTGCCAGGACAGAGCAGGAACAAACCGTGACAGACTCCATTTAAATCATCACAAGAGTGATGGACATTTTTCTGTCGCTGACGTTACCTTGTGCTTGAGGAGAACAATGAGCTGAGAGCGGAGGATGAGGCCACAGAGCTTCGCTGGCTGAATGGGAGAGAAGAACAAAAGAAAAGCGTAAAAAGGTGTCATTAATGAAAGAAAAACGTAGCATCAAAGCTCAAACTGAAAGTAAAATCCCTTTCTGGTATTAACAGTCTACACTCCATGCCTCAAGTTGTGGTGTACCATCGACTTTGTTGCCAGTTCCCAGTAGGACTTCTCACATCCTCCAGAGAATGGGAACTGGATGGTTTCCATTCAATAGTGGACTCAATACATGAAGAGGAAGCAGGCATGGGCAGAGGTCATAACTCCCTCAAACAGGTCCTGTGTCTGCATTGCACTGTGATTCATTATTCACTGCAATAGATGCAGGTATTGCTGCATCCTTTTGAAAACACATCTCCCTGAACTGCAGATTATTGATCAAAAAATGGCATCTTAAGAGAGACACCAACACTACATTTACAGTTGAAGTTTTACAATGACATCCGATTTGCTGCACATGCACTAGACATACCTGAACATCACCAGGGAATAAGATCAATGATTGCTGAAGTGTTTTAGATGGGGTTTACCTATTAAGCCCCAAATACTTGTTTCAATGCACCATCTGGTAGATACATTTTAACTATGAGTGGATCCAAACAGGTATTAAAACTTGATTATTTTTCTTCTATCCAAGTCAAAAAATAACTCAATTAATAAAGAGAACGCTAAACCATCACACAGTACCTCGTCACTACCAGTAACCTGCACCACGACTGGGAAGCCGTTGTGATTGGTAGACGTGTTGCTAAGGATGTCCACGATGGTTCCCACTTTCTCTATCCTGTTCAGACAGGTGACCGGGGAACCCATCACCTCTCTGGATGTGGGAGGGAGACAGGGGGACAGTGGTGAAACAAACGAGAGAATGAGTAAAAGCAGCGAGAGGGAAAAAGTACAAATACCAGACAAGGGTCAAATTGAGTTTGATGTAACTTAACAATCATCCAATCAATTTGGCTCTCACTCGGCCATACACAAACAGAAAGGCCCTTACCTGGCGGTCAACCAGTGGGAGGTGGCGGGAGCCTCCAAGTGCAGGAAGGGAACGCTCTGCAGCTTGATGTGGATATCATACAGACCCTGAAGCAGGGAGAGACAGGTTACAGACTCTTCCTGTGACCCAATTGTATACAGTGTGCACCACGTACTTTTCTTTGTTGTACAGTTTTTAGGGTAATTATAAAACTTTATTTAGCAGTTTTGTATTAGCAGAAAACTACACTACAGGTGTGCCTTTAGACGTTATATCACGAGGCATCACCTCCTCAATGTTATTATATATCAATACGCTGCTGTCTTTATTGCTGTTTTTATTGTGTAAATTGTTGCGTGGTTTGTGTTGTATATTCTCATGTGATGTCTTTCTGCTGCATACAAATTGCCCTTCTGGAGAATAAACTGAACTGTATGTGTACGCAAAGTCATGATACCACGTTGATCTGCTCTTAAAAAAAAAAAAAAAAGACACCTTCCTGAATATAGCGGAGTCTGAACACAGCAGTTAACAGACAAAAAGGCAACAAACAACAACAAAAAAGCAGCAACCGGAAAATCAACAAGCAACATCAGTAGGCAATAATCAATTATGGTCCGTCACTGCATCGATGCAGAATTTCCACATCGCGATGCATCGACGCAATGGTTAATTCAACACCCCTACACAAAACCTGCTAAGAACTAGTGCGCTAATATGGATTTAGGATTTGTTGTACTTTCCAAATTTAAAGCTGTGGGACATTTTTAATGAGTTGTCTCTTTCTGAATTTACTCACCTCTACAAAATAGTCTCCTACTATCTTGGCAGTCATGAGTACGAGCATGATGGGAAGACCGTATGTGACATTTCCTGTAGCCTCTACCATGATGACAGTCAAACTGAGGGTCATCCTCACAATGCCACCTGTGAAGAGCAGAGCATCAGTATGGGTACTAAACATTTGTCTTTTATTTTGGTCTGTATTTAACAGAAGAAAATTATAATTAAAAAGACAATTCCTGAGTACTGGTAGCTGTGAACAGGTCCAATATTAGGCACAAAAGAAAAACAAAGTGAAGATTGAGGTTACTCACCTAACTGAGCAGCAGCTCCAATCAGGGCATATTTACCAGGGTCAGCCCAGATCTAACAAAACACACAAGGCAAAGTCAAACAGTAAGTCACAGCATCAGGAATATTAGCTTTAAAAAGGGGAAGACCTGTACTCATCAGTAAAAAAAATATATGTTTTTCTTTTCACTTTTGTATTATGATTATTACGATGTTTTGAATACAGTTTTGGTACGTAGTAATGCATGCTGATTTAATTATGTAAAAATATTGTCATTCTAGTTTACATTTTTTGTATACCAACATTTAAGCAGCTGTGAAGATTGATTATTGAGCTTACTGTAGTGACTTAGTTTCCTAAAGCCGATTTTGTAAAGGCAACATTCAGCCGTGAAGACAAGCGTGAATGCAACTTAGCTGTGAACGGAACTGAACACTCCATAGGGTAAGAACAAGACAATTTCACATTCTGGCACAAACTGAGCCTTGAAACTGAGTAGCAGAGAAGATTCATTCAGCAAACTATCATCAAGTGTAGGTTTAAGTCAGATTTTACTTTTATTTTCAAAGATTCTTTTTGGGCATTTTAGGCCTTTATTTGATGGGACAGCTCAGACATGGAAGGGAAGAGAGAGAAGGGGAATGGGATGCAGCAAAGGGCCACAGGACGGATTTGAACCTGTGGTCGCTGCAGCAAGGACTGAGCCTCTGTACATGGGGCACACGCTCCACCAGATGAGCTAACCAGGCACCCCATGTATGTAGAATCTTTACATCAATAATCATTACATTGCTCATTTTATGAAGCTGATATTATCATATGTTTGTAAAGGCAATCAGCAGAACTGTTTCACAACCAAAAACAGGAAAAGGCCACTGATGTTTCAGAACAAAGGGCTCATAAAAAAAAATTAAAATAACAAAGGGAGTCATAGTCCCTTAAGATTGTAGGGGATGGTCCGGTGAAAAGTACTGTTTTCAACATGTTTCTCTTCTTCAGGAAATCCGAAAAGAAAAGAAATGCACACAAAGTTGTGAGAAATGTGGTCTTAAAGCTATGGTGCGTAGTTTTGTGGAATTCTAGGTAATGACAACAAAACTGTTGGCGTGTCCACATGATACAAGCCTTCCGTGACCGCGTTTAGGTAATTAAAGCAAAGTTGTAGGACTTTAATTTAGCCATACTATGGTCTGCTTTCAATATGGGTACTAAAAGGTGTCGTCTTGTCCTCATCCAGACTACACACACACTAACCGAGCCAGTGGAGGTGATGGAGGCCAGCAGGATTCCAAACAATCTTCCCCACGCTGCTCCTATGAGCAGAGATGGAATGAAGACTCCAGCAGACACCGCCAGGCCATATGTCCAACACGCCAGGAAGAAATAAGTCAGGGTGAACAAACCCAGGGTCAAGGGATTGTAGGTTCCTTTAAGAAAGAGAGGGAGGAGAGGTGAACTGTTGTAGTGTTTCCATTATGATCCTGTTCCCCTCCACTTGGGCTGCTATGCAAATTAAAAAGGAAGAAATGGCTGGTGCACATGTCTGTCCAGAATTATTTTTAGCAAAATTGCCCTCACGAACAGCTTTACCTGGCTGGTTGTGGAAGAGACTACGAACACTTCTCTCAGGAGTGTTGAAGAAGGCCGTTGCCATGGAGTTATACTCCCCATCGGCACAGAACAACTGAGAGAGAGAGAGACAGAAAATGATAAGAGTAACTCAACTAGAGAAAGAAGAGGAGGCACAAAGAGCCTCCCGTCCTGTTTTATGGTTCTTGTTGAGGCTTTTACATTCCATCTACCAGCTCACATACAGTTGTAAAACAAAGGGCATTGGGACGTATAAGGATCAGTGATAGTATGCCAACCACATTTGCGTGAAAAGTGAACATGCCCCTCCCATTGCTTTCCCAATATTTCAACATCTTAGTTTAGCATGTATGAATTAGCACCAAACACAGAGTACAATGTGAATGTCTTTAGCTTTAATTTTTAACTGACGATGGCGATAGATAAAAAGGTCACTGGATCACCAAAGTAATTATAACTGATCCTGAGGGGGACATGAATGCGTTCAACAAATTTCAGAACAACCAATTCAATAGTTGCTGAGACACTCAAGTTAAAAGGAAAAGTCAATAGTGTTCATCCTTTGGGGGACATAAATGTTAAAAATGTTGTACTCTTCTTCAATACAAAATTGTTCTCATGACATTAATGGTGTTAAGTCTTATTGAACTGAAACTGTATTGGTAAAAACAGAAGCACTAAGATTCACTGTGAGAAGGCATATCTTATCTGAATCAGCACTTGGTGTTGGTTAAATTTGCTTAATCGTGCACATCAAATTTGACACATGTGATTGTGACTTCCCCAGTTTTAGCTTTATTACATAACCCGTGTTGTGTGTACCTGCAGGGGGTACTCCTCCGTGTGCTCTGGCCCCAGAGGCTGACAGTCATTGGAGAAGTAAATCATGGTGAACGACACTGTCGCGGTCACTGCAGCAACCAACATGGCCTCCATCACTTGTAAACAAGGGCGATGAACATATCTGTGTAACAAACACAAAAAACACACACACACGCACTCAGTATGGACTTTCCCAAGTTACAAAAAAAAAAATAACAACCTGAAAAACTTCAATCTCTGCCATATTGTGCCTTCAGGCAATGTGGCTTTATAAATGTTCCAATCATTGTTGTTACCAAATGTGATACCGATGAGACTGAATATAAAAAATACCTGACTTCAGGAAATAAAAGTAATTTTATTTATTGCCATATGCTGACCAAAGTTAGGCTAGGATTTGTTTTAAATATCTATATTCCCATTATAGACACCACTGCTGACTATCCCTGGAACAATTTGGACACAATTAAGCATACTGACCATCGACATAGTCTTGGTTTTTTTATTTCTCTTCAGTTGTGTTTGTTTGTTTGGTATGTGATTCATTTTTATTGTATTACTGACTGCTGTGCCATTATTATTGTACTACTGCCCTTGGTATTCATTCACATGCGCAATATATACCATCCAGCTCCAGACTCGGAAGCAGGAACAACAGGAATTTTAGCAGAATCTCCTCCCAGATCAGAAAGTCCCCTAGTGACTATACCTACTCTTACTCTGTGGTTATTTTTAAACACTTCAATCATAACAATGTTGAAATTCTGAGATGAAACTTCCTTCCCACCCTGTCTATGACTGGCATGCGCAAGCCATGTATTGTTTTACAGGGCGCTCTAAACATACAAAGCAATTACTCATACTGTGCATCACCTGACTCTTTGTTGAACATTCTTCCCTAAATTGAAGACATTTTGTTTTGCACTTGTATTCATTTGATGGCTTTCTAAACCTTACCTGATCCTGAAGATGGTCAGCCAGTAGTTGAGCTTGTTGAACAGAGCTCCCAGCAATCCACCTGCACAGGAGAGGGATGGAAAAACAGGACATAAACACTCAGATTTTGAAACAGTAACCGAAAGAAATGTAGTTTTCTTATTGTTATAACATTATTCATGGCCTCCACCCAGTTATACAAGAGTCAGGTGCACCCTGTCGAAGACTCAAACACGAGTTTTTACCTAGGGCTCCCATAATGATGAACAAGGGAATCTCATAGAGGTTATAGGCCACACTCTGAAAAGGAAAGAAGTACATAGTGACATCTTTTACTCAAACTAACAAACAGTATAAAGCTGGAAAAATACACAATGTAAGTTTCTCACATCACTCTCAAAGCGCCCAAAGTTGATGAGACCCGGGCTGGAAAGGTCTCCTGGTTTGTTATGATAGATACTGAGGAAGAAGTTCAAGGTGAAGGTAGAGATCATGGAGGCAAAAAACTGCAGGTGAGAAAGAAAGACGGGAGAGGATGAGAAATAAAAAAGGGAAGGAAGAACATTAGACATCCATCAACATTGCACTTAAATCTTCCTCTCTTCCGTTAGCATTCTAGATAGAGAGAAAATAGAAGGGGAGGGAGGGGCGGGGGGTATGTGCAGGACAATGTGACTTACTATTCTCCACGTCAACATCTGGTTCCAGAAAGAAGCTCCCTCCTCTAGAGCAAACAGAACGCCACCTGTCAACCACAGAAACAAAATCAGTCAAGAACCACAACAGTATTTCAACTAAGTAATCCATTTGATCCACTTATGACATGTCTGAAGATAAGTATCCGTTATCTTGTTCGCTGATTTTAATTTGATGCCAAGTTAGCTGGCACCAACTCACAGCAACCTTCCCTAATCAATCATTAGTGATTGATTGATTTACCGGGTTCACTTTCTCCCACATGACACTAACACTAAACAGACAGACATTTCCAGACTACTGTTGGAAAAAGGGTTTCTGCAGTGTTCACCAACTTACATTTAAGACTTTTTAAGACCTTTTTAATACCACATGGAATGCATTTTTTAACAATACAAACTGAACTGGATCCAGATAAGTGACAAAAAAACAGATGGATGATTAATTCATTTAAGTTTTTCTTAAAATCTACTCTTGCTCATTATGAGTCAATGAGCTTCATAGCTACAAGCTAGCAGTAGTGACAGTATTTACTACAGATATGATGGTTATGACTGAAACTCCACAAAAAAAAAAGATTACACAACCTCCTGCATGCCCAATCAACTGTTGAAAAAAATTCAATTTTGTGTTTACAGATGTCCCCAGAGTCCTGAACACACACAATAAGATCCAAAACATTTTATAACGGTCATTAAGGCCTACAGCAGTTTAGAGAAAACATAAGACTGCCTGGGTCCCTTTTTTGCAGAAAATTAATTCAATGTTTTTTCCAGGCTTTTTTCAATACCTGCAGATAGCCTAACGGTGACAAAGTCCAGTCTAATACAAGTTTCCTCACAGGTTTTTTGTCTTTAGTTTCAACATCCAGCAATTGTGGTTGAACTGTTGGCTGTATAGCAGCTACACTGCCCACACAGCTAAGGCAGCTTAATAAGAAAACACAGGATGTACAGTGCTCTGGTTTTTGCGTTTTACCGACTGGTGCTCCAAAAGCAGCTGAAACTCCGGCAGCAGCTCCAGCAGACACAAAGTCCCTTTTTTCTGTGTCTCTCCGGAAATATTCAAAGATCTACAAACACAGCCACACACGTATTATTAGTTATACATTATATTAGCCACAAACACACTCTAACCATTGATGTTTCTAACATAAACATATCAATAGTACACAACCATGCTTGGCTGACAGACAGACAGACAGACACACACACACACACACACACACACAGGTGTTTTTTTTCTTCCAATGTCGCCTTCCAGGCAGCTAACCCTAGACCTAACCATTGCCGCGCTGCCTGGAAGAAGACGTTGGGGGCAAAAAACACCAAACACCCACCCACACACACACACACACACCTTAAAGTCTCTCTTTAAGGAGGTGCTCCTGCCCTGAGAGACTCCTGCAGCTACAACAGCACCAGAGTGAATCATGGGCCCTTCCTGTTGTAGGAAGGAAGAGGACATGTATGAAAGGGAATTCTTGGCAGGACTTGGCAGTTATAGACAAAGTCAATCTATACAACTTTCAATGGAAATTATCTAAATTAAATGCAAAAGCCCACATTTCCAACAATGAAGGCTAAACACAACAGTATGTAGTTTGTTAATGAGGACATCTGTAAATGTGATTCAACATGTGGCCGTCATGTATCGTCTTTCTAGTGCATATGGCTCCAGTGACTCTGGTCCACCCTTGACAGCAGTGTTTTGGCCAATTGAGCATTTGGATTCTGCATAGGGGGCAGTTGGGGAGGGTTTATGTTTTTTACCTTTCCTACAGCAAGACCGCCAACCACTGAACAGATAACACCGCACACTTTCACCACCAGTGTCTGTGGAGGACAAAGACATCAACATGTTAAGGATAAGAAAGTGTTTCCTGTTCAAAAACAGTGGTTCAAATGCATCAATTTGTGTGTATGGGTGTGTGTGCTTGTTATGTGTACCTTGAGTCGTACCACCCTGGGAATTTTGACTCCATTCAGATAACATTTTATTTGAGGAATACCACTTCCTGCTGCTATAGGCTGGATGAGACAAAAGAGAAGAGGTTTATATTAAAAAAAGATGAAAAGCGGAAAATCTACAGACCACCAGTATTTATGAACACAGCAGTAATATCAGAGGACTGATGTGATCAGAGAGTAGCTGTGGTGTCTACATATACATAAAACAGGGAAGAAAACAAGACTTCTTGGATCAGTTTGGTTACAGGAGGAAACTTAAATCTTAGCAGTCACTGGAAAATAAGCTAATAAACTGTGGTTAACCAGAGGGGTGGGAATAGAAAAGCAGATTCATCTTTAAAAACATTTCAGTATTACGCACTGTTATACAACTTGCTGTTGCCTAACTAAGTTTCACTTCCACATCCGTTTGAATGGCTTGTAATTAAGACAAGACTGACATACTTCTTCACTCACACCCTTGAAGAATGTGATGAAACACACAAAAGAGGAAGACAACTGAGACACAGATTTTGATGCCAAACCAGAAGACATGATAATAACTGAAAGGACACATGGTTTCTCCTTCAGTCTTACCTCAAAAAATGCAACTATGATGGCCCCAAACATGACAATGGAGGAGTTGAGGACGGCCCAGAGGATGAGGGAGATCGACAGGCCGCCCACCTCTGTAAACTTCTCTATGTCTGTGAGGGGTCAGAGGTCAAGGAAAAACCCAGGAAGTTCTTATAGCACATTATTATGTTTCAGCAGCTATTATGAACAACCCATTTAAGAAGCAGTTTGAAGACATGAACACCATTTAAATGATAGTTATGACCGAAAGCACGAATGACAGTCACCCACTTTGGATCATTTTTATAAATATGCATAATATGTGTGTGTGTGTGTGTGTGTATATATATATATATATATATAAAGCAGTGCAATACCAAAAATGTAATACATTCTTCCAGTTACTGCACTGTTTCTCTGTTCTGTTCTTGTGTAGTAAAGCCCCGCCATCTGGTGCTAGCATGGACTTAAATGTATCTTATACAAAGCTTCAGAATACTCTGTTTGACCACTTGGTATTTGATCCCAGCCAGTTGCTCCACCACAATGTCTATAAAACAGGCGATGAGGCCAGTCAGAAAGCCGATTAGACCGCAAACCACCCAGCGACTGATCTCCAGACAGCGAAAACCCTACAAATTCAAGGTGAGAGAGGGACAGGAGATGAAACAAACAGCAGAGGTGAGATGAGAAAATAAAAGCAAAGAGCAAAGCAATTACATGAATTCACACACAGTGAATATATTAAGGAAGTATAACATATAGTCAGGTAATTCCCACTCCACTTACCATGTAGCTCATCCTCCTCTCCTCTTCCAAAAATAGCTGATTCTCAATGTTATCATAGTCCAGACTCTGGAATGTCACACACACATGATAAAATAATTCAGTAAAATACAGATTAAGGTGATGATAATTACTTCTATTTTTCAGGATAAACACAAATCCTAAAAATTTGAAAAAAGTGACTAATGTATCAATGTCAGTACATGCATAGAAAACCAAAAATATGTTAATACAAAGCTGATTTTACCAACTGTTGCCAGATTTTAACCTGCTTAAGAAGATTATTCTCACTCTCACCCTCACTGGCCTCAACATGTTTAGGTTTCATGGCCTAAAGTGCATTTTCTATACTTGTAATACTTTCCCATTTTACTGTTTATATTGCTTCCATATTTAGCAATATTTATTTTTAACACCAAAAAGGTGTTATGAGAGTAAGGGATGTCTAAAATTCTACACATACACAAGGCTTTAATTAAAAACAATCTGGCCCAATCTAACCTGGGGTTTCCAGAATCATCTAATAATCAGGATTCTTTTTAGCTAGTGGGCGGTTTTACCTCAAATTTAAGTGATAGCAGCTTCTCATTATGAGGGATCTCTTTAGGTCGCCCCCTCAGAGAGTCCTGCAGGGAAAAACACAGAAAAAAAACATAGATCACCACACCATCACTGACCTATAACCGCTGACCTGTTGAATCATGTGAGAGACTGCAAGGAGCTGGGAATTAGGTCACGGACACCAGAGTAATCAAAGTGAGCAGCAAATTAAACAGCATTTTACCAAACATAAAAAAGACATTTTTTACTCTCAAAAGTCACTTTAAAAGAAAAAGAGAAGACAGCTTTGACAGACTGTATCAAACATAGACACTGTAGCATTAATATTGAGGCAGACGGAAGATGCAGTGATTGTGAAAAAAAACACACACCAGTGTTTCCTTCAGAAACTTTAGTATAAAAATCTCTAAAACATAACCAAAGTCAAGAAAGAGGAAATTCTTGTAGGTACAGTGGTGCTCATAGGTTTATGAACCCATGCTATAGTTGACTAAAAAGAAAATCATCTTTTGGAAATTGATCATAATGCCGTTAAGGACACCCATTTTCTTGGCATGGTTTTATTTCAGTTAGCCTAATAGCTGGTTTGATTTGCATTGAGAGATGATTTTAATGAAACTACCCCATGCCAATCTCTAGGTATGATGAAGGGAATGTTATGATGTGGGGGGCATTTTAACTCCAAAGGCCAAGGGAACTTTATCAGGATGGATAGTATTATATTTTAAGGAAGAACAGTTATTTATTTATGTTGCATTATTCATTCACAAAGAAAATTGGTGTCCTTAAAGTTTGGATTTATCCCATTTTTTTAATCAAAGGCATTAAGATCAATTTCCAAACGATGATTTTTTTTTATTCCTCGTTTCTTTATGAGCCCAACTGTATGTTATTCAGTGTTAATGCAGATTATTTCATGTTGAAGGAAACACTGGTGCAAAAGAGTGCATCCTGACATGCATTTAAGCCAGTTACATACAATTAAAAAGTATGACATTTACATGCAATGTGAAAGGGGCCTCAGTCACACAGCTGTGGCCTGTCGGTGCATTCACACAAACAGCAGCACATAAAGAAACTACCACGAGATAACGGACATTCACCTAAACAGAATAAACCGAAATACTGTAAACATATCAACTTTTGTTTACAGCATAGAACAATTGTGCAAATCACATGCATGGCATCACACTCCCATCAGGCAGCAAAAGTCTGATGGTTACGGTCACGGAAGAAAATGGATGTGATGTCCTGTCTATCTGCTAAACAGCCTCAAGCATCAGTCTGTACTGGGCTGTCACCACTGACTGTGACCTAAAGCTTTTGATTCTGTGCTTGGGTCATGAACTGCATCTTAAATTAATTATTATTATATTATTATTATATTATTATGAATTTAATTGATTTATTGTGTTTTTTGTTTTGCATTTCTGGGAGTTCTTTATTGTCTGATTGATCTTACTCTTACTGTGCTAAGAGCTATATAGATTAAATCTGAGTCTGGCATTAGCTAAGTCAAACACATATTTACACATGTCTGGATTCACATTTACAGCAGGAGGGTTTTGATATGGTCATGTTCAAACTGTCTGTTGATGTCTACTTTTTCTTCTGTATCTTTTTGTTTTGTGTTCCATCAGTGAACAGTGTGTGTCTGTTTCTGACAACGAAATACTGAATGGTTGAGTAGTCTGGGTGACACATGGCCTGCAATCAATTCATCATTTGCAATGCATCACAGTGGAAACCTTCAGACAGTTTCCCAACACGTGTCTGTCATGCACACTGGATGCGTCATTTTGTGACAGATTTCCTACATTAGGCTTAAACTGTATTCAGCAAGGAGCAACTGAGATTAAATAATAAACATTATATGTCTGAACCCTTAAGTTTATCTCAGGCTGCATCTCACAAATCAGAAATATGTATTCAAACCCAACATGAATTACTGTAAATGCCGCTGGATACTGTTTTTGTTATTTTAAGACAATAGTTAATAATAGTTGATAGTTTTTATCATTATAGTGACATGACTAACTATATTTTAGTGGTCTAAGAGAAATGCTGCTAGCAGTCTTGATGGAGTGGTGATCAATAGGAGTGATAGACACAGAAAGAAAGAGTGCGATGGCGATTCAGGCTCAGACTTTACCTCATCTGACGTAATCTCCTCCTCCAAATCCACCGTGCTGAGTCTGCCTATCTGAAATACACTGCCTCCTCCAGACAGCTATAGACATCACAGACAGCAACAGAAATATATATATATGGCTATGTGTAGCAATTTCCAGGCTTATGTTTTACCATCACACAGATGTATATCCAGATAAGAGTAACAGGGTAACAGGGTCCAAGAAGTATAATAACTGCATGATACAATGTACTAAAGTACATTATCCAAAGAACTGCAAAGGTCAACTTCCATCTTTGGTCCTGATGGGACAGGAAGTAACTGTCTAGTCCTGGTTGCATTAGAGGAAAAAGGAAGTTGGATTTTCCAGTATGTTTCTATATTAGGTGAACAGATGAGTTCATTCAGTCTAAACACAGCAGGTCTACTTGCGCATGGGATTATGAGAGTTTGATATTGTTGTTTAATACTATTCTGCCCTTTAACACACTATAAGCAACCTTGTACAGGATTAAAATAGTATATCTATAATAGGCACAGATTAGATAACTTAAACTTTTAATGTTGTGGTATTCATTTACCCATTTGTTCTGACCCTGTATTTTTAATCGATGTTGTCGTCTTTGTTGTCATGTACTGTATGTCAACTTCTTTGCTACTGCAGCTAAAGTAATCGCCCCTCGGGGACAAATAAAGGTCTTGAACTTGAACTACCTGTAGCCTGATTTGATCACTTGTTGTACAATGGACATTTTACTCCAATTTCACACTGACACATGCATCATCAATCATCCTCTTAGAGTTATGACTGAGGTTACGTTGTTTATAATGATGAATGTTTCCTTAATGTTCCCATTAGGCTGCCTTTTCCAGTTCCAAATGAAATAGTGAAATAAGCTAAGTAACAAGCTTGTGGGAGGATTTAGCTTATCGAAACTTTCTGTAATCCGATTATTTTTTCTAAGTAACTGAATCTAATAGCGTGCATCATGTAAGAATTTAATTAACACCAATTTAATAACTGTCATGCATTACATTCCGCTCCAAACAAAGCTTGTTGTTGCTGATGCCCGATTGCAAACACCCCAAAATGAACGGTATGTAGGCAAAGCATAAAAAAAACATTCATGCAGCATTTAAAAACATGGTTCAACGTAACCTTATAGTGGCTAATAAAAATGACAGCATTAAATCTGCAGGAGGAACAGCTGTTAGGCTCATTTAGCCAACCATGCTAGCTGTACCTGTCTAGAGAGTCTGGGCTGCTCGGAGCCGTTGAGCAGCGACGTCCCCTCCCCGGCAACCCCGGACTCCTCGGCCCGGCTGGACCACGACACTTTCTTTGCGATATTTGCCATAGTGAAGCTCGCTGCCCTAACTGTCGCTTAATTATTTCATTAATTGCAGTTGTCGCTGGCTTACTAGCTAGCTAATGTTATTCTTTCTCAACTCCCCATGATCATTCCTGTGACTCGTGACGCTTTGTTAAGGGTCGCGTGCAGGGCCAAAAGTGTCCGTTAGGCGCGTTGGATGTTGGGACTTGAAGTTTTACTGTTTATGTTTATAAATCAGCGCTAACAGGCCTACAGTATGTGTACCAGTGCTGGAGAAGAAGGCTATTCAAATAATTTACTTAGGTAAATGTAAAAATACTAGCCTGACAAGTGGCTACAAATTACATTTGCTGCCGTTTGAGTGCTTCTAGTTTTCTAGGCTATAGAAATATGGCAATATAAAAAAAAACTAAATTACAAGTAGGCCTATTTTACAAAAGTCTTGCATTGAAGTATTAGCTAAATGTACTTTGTACAAAGTATAAAAAAGTAAATGTATTCATAATTATACTTACTGATTATGTTTATGATGATTATGATGATGATTATTATTATTATTATAATCATTATTGTGTATTAATGTATAGACGTTTTGTACTTTTATAGTTGGACAGGTGGATCTAATTTTACCACTGTAAACAACACAGAGTATTTTTGCTTTCCATAAAAACAATGTAAACAATTTGTTAATTTCCAGAAACCACTGCTTTAGAAACTTTAGGCGAATGGCAGAAATAAAAACAAATGTTGTACCTATCCACCCAGCAAAAGGCGTGAGGAGTTTTACTAAATGTGTTCATATGTGAGCTTTTAAGTTTCTATTGACAATTCAAAAGACAAAGAGAGAGAGAGAGAGAGAGAGAGAGAGAGAGAGAGAGAGAGTGGCTATCATTTTATTTAAATAAAATAATCAAAGACAGGCTGTTTCATTATTTTATTATATACCAGTTATGTCTGAATCTGAAGGAATGTGTTTCTGAAGCTAGTCTACTGAACTCTGGGTCCAAAATGAAGAAAAAATAACTCTCTTAGATGGATTACATCAGGGGTTTTCAACATTCTTTTAACCTAGGACCCCTTAACTGAAAGAGAGACATAGCAGGGACGCCCTACTACATATATTGTATAAAATGAAGTTGCATATTAAACTGGGCCTACGATAATGTTTTGCATAGAATACTAAGCTATGAAAATAATAATTGTCTGCATGATTTTGTAAATCCTCTCTTAATGTTAAACATACATATGGCACATTCTTTGGGTGGCTACCTTAGTGCCTACTTTACCTATAGGCCAGTAAGCCTGTTATCAGTGGGAATTTATATTTGCTAATAATATGCTGTATTCATGTTAAGACATTTTAATTTTTTAAATAAACTTTCAAAAATTAACAATAATTTGGAGGCCCCCATGCAGTGACTCTAACAACCCCCTGTTGAAGATCTCTGGATTACACAGACGAGTGAAAGATAATAAATGAATCACCATTAAATCCACCATTTGAAGAGCATCATTCTATTCCCTATTGGAGAAAGTGTGAAACCCACCCAACAACATTATTTTTGGAATTAAAGCAGACCTTAAGATTACATTTACAAGCACACTTGTATTACTTTATGCTTTGCAGGGTTTAACGACTGACTGGTGGATCAAATTCAGGGTTTTATTGCATAGCTGATAAGTTTGAACGGTCCAAGTTTGAGTAAATCTATCTTTTAGTCCAATAAGAATATACTGCTGTGTGTACACACATGTAGAAATTAAATCTATAAAATAAAAAATTATTTATTTTGTCTTTTAAGAGGCAGTCAAGCAAGAGATAATTAACATTCCCTGCAAAAAATATGTTTTGGAATGAAACCTTTCATTTGAATCCTCTGCTTTAACTTTATCACACACAGTACTCTAAACATTCACATGCCACCTGCTGCACCTCCCCATGTACCTCCTTTATGTCCTCCATACCAAGCACCACCCCTCTGGGCACACCTCTCCCTTCTGCCACCCCTTCCACCTCTGAAGGACTTAGCACCCGGCTCCACACCCTGAACCCTGCCACCTGCCCAGCAAAACCCTCTGCAGGATCAAACCCCCCACCAACAATGTCCTGTTCCTGCCCTAGCACCACTGATCCACCTCCAGGAATCTCCCAGCCCTTCCTGAAGTTGGAGCCTGAGGAGGTGAGGCGGTGGTCACTGTAGTGCCAGAAATGACCCTGGATGGAGGACCAGAGGACGCAGACATGGTGCCAACGAGCATCCAAGAGCGATGACACAGGGAGACGACGATACACTGGGTCTCCAATGACAAAGTCCAGGGAGGAGGAGGAAGAGGAGATATTTGAGGCTTGGGAGGATGAGGAAGAAGCAGAGAAGGATGCAAATGATGCAGAGGAGTTGCGTCCATACAGAACTAACTGGTTGTCATTGTCGTTTGTGGCATAAGAGAGCAGTGTGCCGACATGTGAGGCAGTCACACGGAGCCACAAACACACAGAAAGTTCAGGAAGGTCCGGGAGAGTCTGGAAGAAGGTGACATAGTTCTCTGCTGAGGCCGAGGGGAAGAACAGCATAGAGTCCACGTTACAGACTGCAGACAGAGGGAGAGAGAAAATATGTTGAGTCTAATAAACTCTGGTGCTAACATGTAATTGTATTGTATTGAATTGTATTATATTGTAAGGGTACTAACTGGTTGCATCCTTTTTGGGAACTGGTTGTGCAGGGATCTTGTGCCTTACAGGAAGCTGGAGGAAGTTGTGAATTACTGAAGACTCTACCTTTGTGTCACTTTCTTCTTCTTCTGCTCCATCCCACCCGCTCACCTTGGGCTGATAAGACTCAGACTGGGGTTGAGGGAGTTCATCTGAAGCCTGGGGCTGTGGAGCCCTCTGACCAGTCCTGCTCTGTCTGTCTTTGGTGGGTTCAGGGTGGGTTGGAGCATGAGGCAGGGGCTGGTGCCAAGAGGGGTGACTGGGGTTGTATACCTGGGGGTATCTCTGACGATATAACCAAGGCTTGGATTGTTGCTGGACCTGGGGCTGGATCTGGGCATAAGGATAAGACACAGTGTGGCGAGACTTAAGCTGCTCTTGCTGGATTGGGTAAGGCTTTGTCTGGGCCTGCACCTGGATCTGTGACTGGGGATGATAAGGGTCAGGCTGAGGCAGGTAATCTGTGGGCTGGGGTTTAGGATACTGGACTTGTGTCTGTGGATTCAATTCTGGTTTAGGTCTTGGCTTCTGTGTCTTTGAATGTTTAGGCTGGTTTGGTATTGCCGGGTATTGATTGGGCTGTGGATGGTTTCTGTTCTGAGATGTGGACTGTGAATGATTATCAGTCTGGGAATAACCAATACCTTCTGATCTGGATAGGGTAGCCAGAATCCTTTCAGGCCTCCCTCTTCTATGTGCCTGGCTTCTCCTGCGTGGTTCATAGTATTCCTGAGGTGTTATGTCGGGGTCAACACCCCTCCACAACTGGCTGGTTTTTCCTCCTCCATTGTGCTGCAGGACCTCACCAACCCGGCCCTCCAGCCGAGTCACACGCAGTGCCTGGTTTTTCAGGGATTCCTGCAACCCTTTCAGCCCAATGAGCAGCTCGTCACGCTGGGACTGCAGGGCAGCCAACTTTTCCTCTTGGCTCTGGAGCTCCAGGGTGAGGTTGGAGAAATCATGGCCAGGATCAGGGTTCTGTTTCTGGGCATGGCGGCGGTTTTCCCTCAGGTTCCTCTCCATCAAAGCCAGACGACCCTCCATTCGCTTACTTTTCTTGTCAAGCTTCCTAACCCACTCTCTGGGATAATAATCAACATAAGATCACTTTTTTTAACATTTCTGTATTATCACTATTGAAAATGCATCTTGCAGTACAATCAGACCTGGGGCAACATTTGACCATTTTATCATTAAGTCTCACTCAAAGGGCTAGATGGGTGAAGTTTGCAAATTGTTAAAATTATGTAATTCATTACAAATATTGTAACTATGGACTTTATTTATATTTTTGAAATACATGCTAATAACGGTCATACACCTAGTTTTCTGTATTTCGGTAAATACAGTATGATACTTATTATCTAAGAAATATGGTAATATATTTATATTATATGAAAGGCATCAATAACAGATCAATTCTGAAGTGTATTACAAATGTAATATTACATACTGTATACATACTATATATATTTATCCAACTCCTCTCCAATCTGCTCTCTACTCTCTACTTACCATGATGACTGTACTTGTAGAATACAACCAGTAGAGATTTATCTGATGCATCAGCCCACAGATAACAGATAACAGTCAACCATTTGACTAACCTGAGACCCCCTATTTCCTGCGTTGTGCTCTGCTTAAGGTGTTCAAGGTCCTGTGACATGTGTTGCCAGTGTTCACATACGCTCTCCAGCCCCCCTGAGGAGTTTCTGTTCTGGTTCTGGTTCTGGGCCAACATATTCAAACGGGCCTGGGTCAGCGCCTGGAATTGCTGGAACTAACAAAGTAGAAGTGTGTTTTCACAAGCCACATTTTTGTCATGAATTAATCAGTTATACTTAAGCTCATTAAGGTTGATTCCACACTAACTGTTTAGACACTCCTTTAATAATTTTTAATAATTAACAGCAGTCCTGGATGTTTATTACATTTCCATTATTTTAATAAAAGTCACTACTGTTTATGAGCACATACACACACACACACACACACACACACACACACACACACACACTGTTAGGTCCAAACTAACCTGTTCATTGAGTCGTCGTAGTTTCTGGGACACAGGATCAACTCCCTGTGCCTTAACAGGCTGAATTTGCAGCAGAAGCATGTAGACCATGATCAGGGACCAGTGTCCGGACTGGAGGCTGTCCATGGTGCAATGGAGCTGGGCTAGCTGCAGCTGGGAGCCTGGGTCCCTGTCTGGATGTCTGGAGATAAAGGAATAAATAGAAGAGAGAAATACATAGCTGAAAAGGGCTGGTCTTGTTACACACTGTATACACACAATGAACACATATGCATATACACACACACACACACACACACACACACACACACACACACACACATACAATACACAAAAGCACACCCACAAGCTGGGACAAGAACACACTTTCCATTTTCCACAACATCATTGGGGACCTCAGAGGAAATGCAGATGGATATAACAGGTACATAGCTTCTCTCTGGGTCTCTCTCACTCTCCTACACAAATGAAAACAAAGAAAGTGTTGTATGTGTTGTATGTCTAAAATTTAGAATAATGGATCACAACCAGTTACATTGTTAAATTGCTGAGAGTGATGTTGCCATGATTTTTCTCCACTACTATATCACTTTGAGTTTGTTCTGGATCTTCTATTGACAAAGTTTTGATTCATTCAAAGCTTTAATTATTCTTGTACGGAAAATTATTACTGCTCTGTATGAATCCGTACAAGTAGATAAAGTGAATATTTTCATTTGTGTGTTCATGTGAGTGTACTTGCATGTGGTGCTTATACAGCAGTACACTAAATTTGATGGTGCGTAGGCTGATAGGCAGCTTGTACTTTCCTCTTCCCCGTGACTCAACTGACAGGGGGATCTGGCTCCTTTCTTCCTCTTCTGCATTTTCTTTGACTGGCCCAATCCAGGAATTATGCTGTTTATCCCTCCCTTCTGCTTTCTGCTCATGACCAAATTGCAACAGTTTGGCTTCATTTACACCGGCTTTCAAAAAAATCACTATTGACTGCAACAATCTGGCCATTATGTATTTTAAAACACAAAGTTGATGCCCTTGCAACCAGTCTGAGTGTATTCTGACAGTGTTCATTCCATAAATGTGTAATCGCTAACAAGTTTTAATCAGGGTAAAAGGCCACACTTACTAATTGGGACTAATTGGGAATGCTCCAATCAAAGTCATACAGAGCCAATTAAAAAGTCAATATTTAAAAAAAAAAAAAAAAAGATCTTTTCAACAGTTTGTGTATTCCCAATTCAATTCAATTTACACCACACATTCCAGTTGTATTTCACTTGTGGAAGTCCAGTGTAGACAGTTTTCAGTTTCATTTTCATTATGGCCGCTCAACTTGTAGCTGGCCTCTATCAGTTTCAGTCTGTCAGCTTGGAAAACCCCGGACCACTTAAAAAGTGTAAATAATGGTGTTTAAACAAACCAGTCTTTATAATCAACCAGCCTGCTTTCATTTTTCTAACCAAGCCTGTAGAGAAGGATTGCTTTTGTTGGAAGCTTCATTGGAATAAGAAGGATTTTGATTTGTCATCGTCTGGCAGTGGTTTTTAGAGGGCAGGGTTTCTTTTGACATTGGTAATATTTCATTTGAATGAGGGGAACAACCAGATCCTGAAACCTATTAGATTATACATATCAGAGACCTCTGAGTCATCAGACCGCTGTGCAGCCACCTGCTGCAGACATGGATGAAGAGACCTCTCTGTTGGACAGAAGACCAACATCATCTGAATCCAAGGTTGGAAACATTTCATTTATTTTAACAGATCTTTAAATTTCATCAATAGCCCACAGATTTACTCTATCATTGATTGATTGATGAATTGATTGACTTAACAATGTCTTGGTGTGAGTGATGAGAAGAGATAGTGTTTAAAGACCAAAGTAAACTGTTGGAAACATACAGCCTTGAGGACAGTGTCAGTCATTTATGTTTGTCTAAGGAAGCTATTCTGATTTTGACTGTTGACTAAGCAGAAGTGCTGAACCCTGCCATAGTGTGAAGCCACATGTGGGCTCTCTGCTACAGGTCTGCACTGGTCTGAGAAGTTGTACTACCGGGAGTTGTTTTTGTACTGTTTCACTCTTCGCTGGATTGTCCCAATAAAATGTCCAGCATTTTCTCATGGAGTGAATGGAGCTGAGTGGTCAGCCATGCTTTTTTAAAGTTTAAATTCATGAAAACTACTAATTAAAGTAAATTAGTAAACTACCTATGGTAGTCAAGAAAAATATATATTGGTGCAGCAAATGGATTTAGATGTCTATCTGCAGTGTGCCCCAGAAGGTTTAAGAAGATGAAAGGAGGAAGACTCATTCACACTTATAATCATGATGCAAATGTAACTCCAAATTGAAAAGAAAACTAAATTTCTCTAAATTGGCTAAACTGAATAAAAACTCCTTCCCTTTTAACTGACAAAAGAGATCCTACAATCTACTGCACAATCACCCTAATCATTGCCAAAAAAAGCTTATTAACATAACATTTAACCTTAAACAACCCACTTTATACACTTGATATCACTAATGATGTCAAAAAGAGTTTAGAAGCAGGCAGTGTTCAGTTGCCACCTCCTTTAAACTCTTTAAATTAACTTATAGTAATAGTTATCTTTGTGTTGATTATTACACAAATGTTGACTTTTAGATGTTTAAAGCGCAATTATGACTAGAACCCAAACTTCCCTTTAACTTTAACTGAACACATTAACACTTTAATCATCATATGATATTGTAGCTTATAGTTTCTATGCATGCAGCTTATGCTCTGAGTTTAACTTCTGTTCCACATCCTTCCACCCCAGATCAATAACTCCAAACTGTTCCTGGCCGTCTTCTCGGCCGTTCTGGGAAACTTCAGCTTCGGTTACTCCCTGGTCTACTCATCCCCGGTCCTGCCGAAGTTTAAGGGCCCCGATGCAGACCCTCGACTCAGGATGGACACGGAGCAGGCTGCCTGGTTCGGCTCCATCTACGCACTGGGTGCAGCGGCCGGAGGATTGGGCGCCATGCTGCTCAACGACCTGATTGGACGGAAGCTGAGCATCATGATGTCAGCAGTGCCGTTGACCATTGGGTTTGTCTCAGTCACAACATACAGCCATACAACTGTGTTGGAATGCAACTAAGATTAATTTGAATACTGTACTTAATCACAATATCTACTACATTGCAAAGGGGAAGTATGGCACTTCTTCCTCTCCTACATCAATACTTTCTATACTAACTAGTAAAAGCTCTGCATACTCACGGGTGTTTTGAATTTCTTTGGCTGATTAGACTTCTATTCAGGTGGAGCTATTTTTGGAATTATGCCATCATTGCTCTGTGAAGTAATAAGAATGATAACAGGATGGGATGCGTCACCCCAACAGGTACAGAACAACCAAACCAAGAGATGTCAATCAAGTAAAATACTTTACACTCTCCCACACAGTCCTGAGAAGAGGTTAAATTAGGCCACATAAGTGAAAATACCTGTGTGGATGGAATATAGATAGACATTTACATACAAATTAATTATTACTCCCTAAAATATTATGCATTATTAATAAATATAAATTATATAAATGATTTTGTGACTGCGAAAAATTGCATGAAAAATCGGACCCTGGCAAAGGCATTGATAAAAACTATATAAAAATAGCTTTCTTTTCACTGTTAGTCTAGTTTGCACTTACATGTCATTTATGGTCAGATGGAACATTACACAGTAAAATTAATTTTACTGATAATACTTACTTTTACTTGAGCAATATTAAGAATGCAGGACTTTTACTTGTAACAGAGTATTTTGCGCCATAGTATTGCTACTTTTACTAAAGTAAAGCATCTGACTACTTCTACGCACCATTGCTGATAGGTAGGCCTAGCGGATATGATGCACTAGGGACACATAGCTTAACTTATCAAATGGTGTATTATATTACATCTGGTACATCTGGTATATTACATAGGTAGGCCTAGCGGATATGATGCACTAGGGACACATAGCTTAACTTATCAAATGGTGTATTATATTACATCTGAAGAAACATTATATAATACATTCTTCAACATAATCCATATTATTCTACCAATGTTTGTAGACAACAATATGATCGGAACATCATCATTTTAGTCTGAGCCTTTACATGTGGCATGGTTTTTAGTTAAATGTACATTCTTGTCTGCAAAACTACATTTTATTTCCTTGTTTATCATGCTTTATGTTTATGTCTATCGCAATGTAAGAAAATCCAAAGAAACTGCATACTGTGTGTCCAAAACAGAAACCAGAGACATTCATTATTGGCATTCATTATAACTTCACTGTACATTCTCCTTTCTGGTCAGACTGAAATCCATATATGCTGTTATAGATAAATGAATCATGGTGTCTGTGTATGATTCTGCATGTACTGTTTGTTTTAAAAAAACATGGCTATATAATGTGTGTGTCATAGATACATGCTGATGGGAGGGGCTGTTGACTTGTGGATGCTCCATGTGGGCCGTTTCCTCACAGGCGTTGCCGGGGGGATGACCGCAGCATCCATTCCTGTAGGTTAATATGATGAGAGAAACTTTGTTTTAACCCATGCAATTTTTATGAACTCTATCTGAATTAAAACTGTGTTTATGTAATGGTTTGTGTGTCCTTTGTGTGTTTATGTCACAGGTTTACATCTCAGAGATCTCCCACAAAGCAGTGAGAGGAGCTATGGGCTCCTGCCCTCAGATCACTGCTGTGTTTGGGGCTCTGACGCTCTACGCCATGGGTAGGAACATACCAATGCTGATGCATAAATGCTAATTTACTACATATTTTTTATGCATTTAGCTGAAACTCTAATCCCTTGCATCTTACAATTCCTGAAAAAGCAGAGACACAAGTCTACTTCCTGCTTTTACTCTCTCTTGCTCTTGCTATCAAAATGCTGAATATCATGTTTTGATGTGCAGGTCTGGTGGTACCGTGGCGTTGGCTGGCAGTGGCGGGGGGGGTGCCAGCTGTGCTGATGGTTGTGCTGCTGGCATTCATGCCCAGCTCCCCGAGGAGGCTCCTCTCTTTGGGCAGAGAGCAGCAGGCTGAGAGGGCCCTCCGCTGGCTAAGGGGAAAACACTACAACACAAACATTGAGCTCAGTGCCATACAGGTAAGAGGCACACAATTTTAAGGTGGTAAGATCATGCTCACACATTGACTTCTGTGGCATACATGCTTGAGGCAAAGCTCTATTCCATCTGAGTTTTTAAAATAAATACAAAGAGGTACACACATACAGCATGCGTTTTTTCTGCGTCTCCCAATACAGCACAGCATCAACATGCAAGGTAAAGTCACATGGTCGCAGCTGGCCACACCCATCTACTACCGGCCAATCATCATCTCAGTGGTGATGCGTTTTCTGCAGCAAATGACGGGCATCACGCCCATCCTGATCTACCTGGAGCCTATCTTTTCCCAAAGCAAAGTTTCCCTGGAGCCCAGGTTGGATATCTATTGTATTATTTATGTTACCTCTTTTATTGGTATTCTACTCCTTTTTGTCTCTTATTTTCATTTCTCCTTTAAATGTTGCTTTTTGCATTGCTTGGATAAAATGTGCTTTATAAATAAAGAATTACAGAAACAGATACAGAACCATTTGACTGACCTCTCCTTGTTCCGCGTCTCTCAGGTATGATGCTGCCATTGTAGGTGCGGTCCGCCTAGTTTCTGTTGCCGTGGCAGCCAGTTTAATGGACAAGGCGGGACGCAAAGCCCTGCTGTACACGTCGAGCCTGCTGATGTTCTTGTCCTCTCTGACTCTGACAATAATCTCCCACACCACACCTTGCCCTCCAGGCCCCGCCCCTCCTAATCACACCATGAATTTGGACTACAGCTCCCAAAATGCCATTGGAAACACTTTGGATGCCAGCCACCAAACTGCAGGCCTCATTCCTCTCATTAGCACCGTCGTGTTTATATTTGGTGAGTGTTGCGAGCAACTCGTTTTGTTGAAAAAACATGCTTGTGTTAGTCATAAAACATTTTGTTTTTGGTTATTCAGTTAAATTGGTTTCAATTATGTAATCAGGCCTTACTAAATTAGAAAAATATTTCAAACCTCACACAGGGTTTTGTGGTGCTACTTAGATTAAAAAAGTATTGCTCTCACCTGTCCAAAATAAGAACTAAACACAACAATTTTTTTTTAACTTTTTCATATAATTGAGTTATTTTTAGCCAAAGCAGGGCCTGATAAACCTCTCAAAACATAGCATGGTGTGACTGTGCCCTAAGAATGACTGTATGTTCTTTTGTTGTACTATGAAACCCTTTGCTTTAATAAGCTGTTTGCATTGTCATCACATTGTTGGTTATCTCCTAGGATACGCCATGGGATGGGGTCCAATCACATGGTTGCTGATGTCAGAGGTGTTGCCGCTGGTTGCCAGGGGCGTTGCTTCGGGTCTGTGTGTGACTGTCAGCTGGTTGACAGCATTTATGCTCACACACGCCTTCACACACCTGGTGGACAGTTACGGCCTGTACGTGCCCTATCTGTGTTTTACAGTGGTATGTGTGCTATGTCTGCTGTTCAACGCAGTGTGCATCCCAGAGACTCGCGGACGCTCACTGGAAGAAATAGAGAACTATTTCAGGACAGGGCGTACGTTCACCATCAACAGGAGTAATTCCACTGCACAGTCAAGCTGAAGCCTGAAGAGCCCTTCAATCAGAAATGAGTTATTCCCAAGATGTACCTGTGAAACAGGGCTACTGCAAAGTGATCCTTTAGATTATCAATATTATGGGTCTAAGAAGAGATTGTATGTTGTACAGGATGTGAAGCCCTCTGAGAAACCATTAGGTCAAGAAGCAGATCACTGTTCACACATCTAAGTATGACAATCCTTAAGATTTAAGTCCCAGTTGATTCTAGTTGAGTGAAAACAACAGAATTGTTATGAAAGTTTAGCAGTCTGGAGGATAGAAATAGAATGAATTTCATTCGATTTCTGGGCTCTGGAGTCTTGTTGTTAATACATGAGCTGAGAGTTTTCCAAGTTAGAGATATAATCCCACCACCTAGTCTTGGGTCTTCCCGAGGCCTCCTCCCAGATGGACGTGCCTGAAACACCTCCCTAGGGAGGCGCCCAGGAGGCATCCTTACCAAATGCCCGAACCACCTCAACTGACATAGACATAATGGTAATGATAATATATCATACATTATAATATTTAACCACTAACCACCACAACCACTACGCAATGTACACGCAATGTACATGGCAAACATGGAAACACTGATGAAACATAACAGAGATTAACTGATGCTGACAAATATGTGAAAAACAAAAGCCTTCCTTGTCCCTTGGTAAGCAGCCATGGAATTTACACCATAATATCTTCTGACATGTCTGAAAGCAATATGCACTGAATACAATGTGGAACCATGTATCAACAGAAGACAATTGTTCATTACTTACCTGTTCAGCTCTCCTGATCTGTTAAAAAATAATATTTATCATCACTGTAAATACTTAAATTAAAGTACAAATTTGACATTTACAGACAGTTGTTGTTGTCAAGTCAGCTTAGCTCTCCATCACATTGTTTAAAGAGCATATACTAACTACATAAGAGATTGATAAGACCTAAAGATTACAGTAAGGGGGCAATTTGTGATTGTGTTATGTCTGCACGCTACATAAATTGTCCATGATATGTTTCATACATTCGGGAGACTAAATTTAAAAGCTAACATTGCACAAGGTGCTGTGTTTCTACTGTGATCATAGTATTTATGTTGAATTCTTTGACAGCAGACTTCAAAATTTCAGCAATAAAATCTGAATTATATGTACAGTAAAGCAAATTAATAATACAATATCCTTAAATTCTCATGAATACTTTGAACAAACTGTCGTCATCTTCTCTGGGCCTAGAAATGAGGAAAGGAAGTGATGTTGCCGGCACACACTGGTGGCTCAGCAGGCCAGGTCACATGCCACAGTGCAGTGTCATAGATTTAAATCAGGTTTAAATAAGTCGCTGCCTCCCCATAGGACTCACCTCTGTGTTGCTAAATCACAGCAGTGAATTACTATATAGATAGACTATGAACATTGAATTTGCGGGAAATTTCATAGGCCACCAGCCTTTTGCTGTAAATAAAGAAATTAATTATATATTAATTGTACACAATTATATGTAAGTATACTGTATATGGATATAATATCTAATTAATTTCTTTATTTACAGCAAAAGGCTGGTGGCCTATAAAATTTCCCAATAGACTTGTTTGTCCCACTCTGCTGCAGAAGGTTGCTGATGTCCATATTGGAGCATAATCCAGGGGTACTCTTTTATCACAATTGCTTAAATAGATGTTAGTAGTCTTATTTGTGCTCTGGAGCTAAGGTGTCGGTAACATAACTTTAAGTAGCTAACTTAAATCATAGGGATATCTGTTGTGTATTTTACTTTTTTTACTTTTACTCTTGTAGATTAGACATTTTATGAGACATTACATTGTTTTTTGGCACTCTGTTGAGCTTATCAGGTGACCATTAATCACCTTGTTAGACAATAATTACAATAATACCCTAGAGGTGATCATCATGAACACAGAAACACATTATCTACCACTAACAGATACATGTTGCATAGGTATGCATCTCTTAAGGTAATAAGACTAAAGGTTTTGAGTGCATGTGTGTAATGTTGGTTTAGTTGAGGTTTGTGACACACTAACATAAAATATAAATCAATTTTGTAGCCTATTAAATGTTTCTTGTAAAGAAATGTGCCCTTTGTTGTGAAACTGCACACCAGCTCCCAGCATAAACATGACAAAAAGAGTTACTAAAATATCTGTGACTTTCTTAGACAGATTTACAATCAGAGTTGATCTGATTCACATAGAACTGAGCGCAATAATGACTTCACTGATGTACTTGACACAACACATGTATTTAAACAAAACTGGAGTTGAATATTTTAAAAGACAAAAAAAGACAGTTTTTCACATATTTCTACCCAATGCACATGCTACTCAACTATATCTCTTAATTAAGCCTGATTATATCATTGTTCAATACCATGTAACTGAAGGTTTTGGCATTAGACATCTTTGATTTGATGTCAACACAAGTTCAGCAGTCACTTGGCATTTTAACAAATACAGTAATGTCATGGCAACATATACATTGAAAAAATATTAGCCAGTACTAGAAACTAAAAGAAACAAAATCTTATTTAGTCATGCTTTGAAGTCATGAATATTGTTTCTCACTGGCACAGAAAAATCTTTAAATAAATACTTTTGATATTTTCTCTCTTTTTGCTTTTTTATTTCAAACAAGCCATGACTGAACTACAGGCTGTTTTAGGATTGTAAGAAAGAAGAAAAAATGGCTTCATTGATAACCTGTCACTCCCTGTGGCCTTGTTCAAAGCTACATCTCACATTTTTAAAATACCTTTAAAAGGCATACTTCTCATCTGCTTGAGGCTGAAAGTGATGCATCACCTAATAAAACATATATTATGGGGATTCTTTGGATTTATGGAAGTGGGGTTGTATGAGATGAGGTACATATCCATAGTCCGTGTAAACGGTAGATGGCAGTCAGCCAGCCTCCAGTTTAAATTAGATTTAAACTGATTAAAAATAATCTGTATTAGTTTTAATGTATGCTTTATTTAGAATGTTTTCACCTCTTTACCATGCCATCAGACAGGCCTGTTTAAGTTTACACGGGGGGAACTGAAGCTGTTGTATGCTCTCGTCAAAGCCACCAGACTCCATCAACAAATTTTATTTTATTTTACACACACACACACACACACACACACACACACACACACACTAGGGCTGCATGGTGTGAGGCAAATATGTAATTGCGATTATTTTGACTGATATTGCAATTGCTATATGATTCACAATATTGGAGGGAATGATCATTTTTTATCATTTTCTTAGAATGAAAATAATTATAGTGTGATTTTTATGAGGCTCTGTACCAAACAAAGATTTTTTTTCTTTGCTTTGTAGGAAACAATATATAGGCCAGGACATCCCTGCAGCACGACAATACTTAATTCATAATGGTGTCACACATATTCCCCCCCATGTCTATACACCTACACCTAACCTACACACATAAACACGCCTCAGTCTTTTAACAGTCTCTTTTTACAGAATGTAAAACTCTGTAAGGATTGTTCTTTCTCTGGAATGTTGTTCATCAGGCTCATCGAAACACACACGTACACAGACACAGACACACACACACACAGACACACACACACTCACACACACACAAACACTACCACCTCACCCAGTTTACATCATGTGCCGAGGCTACACCCCTCTCACACACACCTTTACTTCTGTAGCTCCTCCACCTGATTGGTTGGTACAAAGAAAAAATTAGAAAAAGAAGATATATTCATTGGATCTTTATTACAGAAAAAAACAATAAAACCCCTAATGCAAGAGTGTCACATTGTGTTGAAAATTGGTGGGGACATTATTGTTTCTAATAGGGGGATTAGTATGAGGTCAGAGTACATTAATTACAACGGGTTGGGAAAAGCACAACAAAGGACAATGGTTCATCAAAGGGCAATACCAAATCGGGAAAAAAAGCCTACTCGACATTAAACACACAACAACTCTGAGTGCACAGATAACACTCAACAAGAGTGCAGATTTTAATCAGGAAGTTATCAGTGTTAACACGTTTCCTGCAATCTGGTGAATTTTTATTCTATTAATGCGCCTGTTATAATAATTCAGCACGCTTTCTGCTCATTTTTAAAACTTTGCGCACATTTAAAACATTCTACGTATCTGTGTTTTCCGTGTTCTAATTTTCAGAACATTATTTAACATATTGGCTTTCAAAAGGGGTGGGGACAAAAGGGACAATTGCAAAGTAATGCTGGGGACATTTTTGGGCCCTCCTCACATGGGCCCTGGGTACTCAGTCCCCCCGTCCGATCCCCCTGGTTTGTAATAATAAAAGATCAGTTGGTAGATGGGTTGAGGCAGTTGATTCAAATCTCTACACGTGATGGAAATCAAAATTATAACAATTATTTTTCAGCCTCCCTCAACATACCAAACCTGAACAAGTAAGGAGTAAGTAAGGAGTGCTTAGGCAGGCCACTCAACCCCCAGCAGTACTTTGATCAAGTGACCAACAGTGGAAAAATGTGGTTAAACTGGTCTGCTCCCAGCTGACTGAAAGAAATTGTAAAGCTTCCCAGACGCTATTGAGCTGAAATTCAATTATGTTAACAAAAGGAAACTCAGGAAAGTTTGTATATAATAAAACAACTACGTGTGCCATATTCAGAAGGAAAAATGCAACCAAAAGGCACAATTTGGCATCAATCATTGCATTGTGTGCTCTTTTGATAGCCAAACACTGCATCTTTCACCCCCTCCTTGTAGCCTTTTGTCAAACAATGTCAATGGATTGGTTGGATTTGTACATACTGTAGGTCCTTTGTGTGGCAATATGTGTCATCTACAGTACTTCCATCCATGTGTTTACCGTAATAAACAAAAGCACCTTAATAAACAAAAGTTTGAAAAGAACAATATTCAATTATCATTCGAAGTATCATGCAAGCCTTTATGGAATAGTTTGATATTTTGGGAAAGACACCAACTTGTTTTTTTGGCAGGGAGATAGATGAAACGAGTGATACGACTCTCATATCTGTTTGGCATAAGGGTACAGGCAGCAGTTGATAGCATAACAAAGACTGAAAACAAGTTCACATTATATCTAATTTAATTTGTACATGAAACCAAAATGTCAAAATGCTGTTTTACTTTTTCAGATTCCTTACAGGTTCAAACTTGCACATCATTCTCTTTCTACATATTGTTCAATCATGCAATTGTTCTTTTCTTGCATGCTGACAAACACATTCAATTTGTGACATTTTTGTGCGGAATTTGTCAAAATTGAAGAGAACATTGTAAACATTCACGTAAACGTATGTCACTCAAACATTCCCAACGGCCTTCCGGTCAGATTTAAGACTTAAATAGTCTGCAGGAATACAAAGCACCAGAAGGAAAACTGGCCATTCTCTCTTACAGGAGAGTGATACACACATGTACACACTCCCTTAATAATCTCCATGAAACAAAGAACAAGTTAAAGACAACCAGTACAGCCTTTAAAAGTTACACCTAAATCGCTGAGTGACTCATTCCAGCTGCATATTCAGTCTTTGTTGGTGTGGCTGTGGGTGTGTCTAGGGAGAGGCTTGTAGAAGTATAATGTCGACGTGAGACAGGTGAATGTCAGTCAGTCTGGCTGGACTCTACATCAGCAGCATCTTACACACACATCTCTGCATACAGACTGAGACAGCCTGCCAAGGTAAGACTATCAGAGATTATGGGATGTACTGAATAGAAGATTTTATACCACAGATTCAGATTTTGTGCTTCTGAAGTTTGAAGCCAATCAACAATGCATTAAGTGCTTAAGCAGGAAAGCATTGGTAGTTATTAGAAAGTTGAGATAGAGGAAGGAAAAGTCTCAAGGACAGAATATTCATCTGTATTTTTTCATGGTTTAAATCTCACATTACATCACTGTTAATGAAGCTTATATTGTGGGCCAAACTGTGTGTTTGACTGATTTGGGGTCATCCTGAAAATCAGAGGCAAAAAAACATTCGGTTGAACTCTTGAGCTCTAAATGAATAAGCTGTTTTTCTCAACAGCTGTTGTTTTCACTTATTGACTTTCTCTAAAGTGATGAGTTGAGAGTGATGAGAATGATTGTGTAATTTTCCACTTCTGAATGCCTCTTTTGTCAACTGGTCATCAATGCGCATCATGAGAGTCAGGTTTGACCAGCTTAGATTTCCACATATGTACACATGACTCAGATGTGTTTCAGGGTGTTAACTTGAAAAATCATCCTGCATGGCATCTTGATGAACAAGTTTCATTGAGCACAACATGGGTGATCGGCACAAAACTACCAGCTGATATGCTAATATAATAAGACAGAGATATCTGTTTTTGCAAAGAAACCCATCAAACTGTAGGGCTGGGTTGGCGTTTAATATATTTTTGATGCCAAATATACTCCAATACCAGTACCCTTAAAGTGACACAATACAAATATTTTATATCTGAACAGCCAAGCCTGTGAAATACATCACATTAAACTTCACCACACCACAGACTATAGGGGTTGCGTCTGCTGCAGTAGTAGGATGTTGCATGAAATTGAACAACACTTGTAGGGATTGGCTGCGAGCAAAACAATGCAAAATGTATTTTTTTTTCTAGATCTGGGTACAAAAAGGATCCAACACAGGTATGGGTCGAGTGGAGAAGTTTCAATACAACTTGTTACTGGGTTATTCCAGTCGATATCATAAAGGTGTCGTGTGCCGATACCCAGCCCAACCAAACTGGCTCATTAACTGGGCCAGTTTTCCTCAATCGCTTACAGTCGGTCACAGTCTGTTCTTCCTCCATTAATCCAGACACCTGAACTCAGTGAAGAAATGTCTGAGAAAGCACACGCCATGGGAGCTGAGGCCATGTGACTCTTACAGAGGATGTATTGTTTGATCAGCAGCCTCTAACCTTCCCCCTTTGGGGTTTTAAAGTATCTCTGCAATGCGGCTGCCTCCATCAGCAGCCTTGTGTCAGGTTGATGACAGAAACAACAGCAGAGGAATGTTTTAGATATAGATTTAGAATAGATGATCAGAAAAGAGCTGAAATGAAAAAGTATGCCCAATACTCTGTCTACTTTTTCATTTCAGCTCTTTTCTGATCATCTATTTGTTTGATGGTGATAGAAACACTGTTTTTTTGTTTTTTTTCCATTCATACTTTTTTTTTAAGGATACCGACTGCACCGTGACTGCTGAAGACACTTTGAAGTACTTCTCCAAGCATTCATTTTTCACTCATCAGAAATAAATAGAAAACATGTCAAACTATCATAGAAGAACAGAACGCGGATGTAGCTGGAAACATCTGTTCCTTGACTGAACACGACACGCCCAATGTTGCACCAGCTGCTAATAGCATAGTTGAATACAGCCAACATGTGAAAAAACAACTTTATCAAAACAGACACATAGAATAGAATAGAATAGAATAGAATAGAATAGAATAGAATAGAATAGAATCAGGCTGGAAGGAATGAACTATAAAATGTCAAATAAAGAAACAAGTTAACTTTTTTCAAGTGATGTTTTTTCCCTAATTCTTATATACATCCATCACTTTTGAAATTAACTTGTCAACATAATGTTGTGGATGATGCGCTCGCTCAACAGATTTCAGATAGATTGACACACCCTTGCTCTTGGTTGACAAAACGGAGAAGCATGTAGCACGGTTGCATTCCTGCACCAACATATGGGTGTGTGTCTGTGTTTGTATTCTTTGTAGGCTACCTTTAGGGACACACCACCAATTAATTGGGGATAGGTTGTCCAATTAAGGGCAAGGCCATGTCACAATTTGGGGGAAAAGTATGGTTAAATGACAGTCAAGCAAGTGTATGTTTGTGTGGGGAAAAAATAAATGCTTAGTCATGCAAGAGTGTGTTTTGTGTTTAAATGAAAAGAGAAAAAAAGAGAAGAAAAAAGGGAGACAAAAGAGAGAGAGATTGTGTGGAGTTGTGTGCATCTTTTTGCCTGTTCGTCCTGTATGGGAAGTTTAAAATCGTCTGTTAATATGCTTTATACATCATATACTGTATGTAAGATATTATGTCTTACTTACTCAAATCTACACAGTGCTACAGTCATGAGTCATGAGAATCCATCAAAACAAAAACGTTTCTCTCCAATTAGTAAAAAATCTTGAATGAAGTGCAAGCAATGTGTTACTTTCGAGCTTTAATTACATTAATAATAATTTAAAAAAAACATTCAGTTCTCTCCTAACACATTTGTTCCACACTCTATGGTACCCTAATTATGAAGTTATAAGAAGGCAGTGTTTGGTAATTTGTGGATCGGATTGGTCGCACATGACACTAATGCTAATTAAGTTTTTAATGAGGTCATGTCACATATATAAAGAGATTTTACTCATCAGAGTCCTGAGCTGTAAAGTCATAACTAATTACTGAGTATTTGGATTGACAGGAATGTTATTATAGACAGACGTTCAACCTTTAATTCAACTCTATTTCTATGTATTATTTAGTTGACCAAGGAGTTAGCATTTTCATGAATCTTTGGGTTTAATTATGAACAGGAAGTCTTTTTGTAAGAGTCAGTCTTGAAATTATTAATATTATATATATCAAATGAAACACTGTTTTTGATAGTATTTAAGTTTGGCAATATTTTAGCAATAGCAATTCAACGTAGCCTATACACCTTGGTTTTTATTGTCCGTGGCGGAGTCAGCCATTCCGCATGCCCAAGGAAACAATGCAGCATGAACCTGGACCGCATAAAGAGTGTTGATCTGTTTTGCTTCCAATGTTTTGTTTGATACAGCATGCTTTTGGGTCTTTTCATATAATTCTAAGAAACATTTAATCCAGTTTTACAAGTAATACTACAGGCATATTACCAAAAAGAGGATGACAATTCTAACACTGATGAAGCATAAGCAGCCTAGTGAAATGAGACAGAAATCAGAGGGGATTTAGATTTCAAGGTATAATGATTTTTCTGTAAAAATCATCATCTAAATATTACAAATTAAGAAAACACATTGTTGATTCCGCTCAGCTGTCTTCATAACATTTTCAGTGTGAACAGACACAGGGTAAAAAAGCGACAAGTGAAAAATGTTTGCTATCACACCCAAGACAGAGTCACACCCAGGTGTTTTACATTGGGAATACTGACGAAAGAAACATCCATACAATGCATTACAATACCTTGTGCTAACAATGTATCCATCACCTTGGACTCAATTGAGTCAGTCAGCGATGACAGACATTTTCATCAGAGATCCTGATAGATGGTTTTAGTCAGGCTCTGGCTCCATCAGGTGGCACAAAGCAGCATCATATTTGTCTTATGAGGGAAAAGACTTGTTACAGTACTAAAAAAATATCTTAGGGATGTCTCATGTGGTATTTTGTATTTATTATCCATTGCTAATAAGAAGGAGCACCATTTGTAACAATCTGTTTCTGTCTGTGCTCTCTCTCTCTCTCTCTCTGCAGCACAATGACTTCGACTGGTAAAAAAGAACCTCCTCCCTACATCATACCAGGTAAACCTGAAACACATTATGATCGTTCTAATTATACATCCATGGCTAACACACCTCATCGTCATCATCATCATCATCATCATTGTCATTGTCATCAGATTGTCTCATTAACTCTTGTTTCTGTCCCTCCTCTTCTGGTATTTCTCTTTCTCTTCTTTTCTTCTTGTCTAGTAGATGGTCAGGGTCAAAAGGATGTGACAGTTTACCACGTCCACACTCCATTCAACCCTCCGTCCAACTCAGAGAGCGCCTCTAATTCCACGCCAGGTAAACTCACACCTGATGTAACGCACATCAAAAACCTTACCTACAATTTAATCAAGTACATAGTCAATTAACTTTCCCTCTTGTCTTCTCATCTCCTGTTTCTTGCAACCCTCCTTCCTCTTGTCTCCCCTCTCCTTCTCCCTCTGTCAGTGTTTACCGGCGGAGGAGGCGGTGCTGGTTCAGGTCTCCAATCTGGAGATGGCAAATCTAGGTTTGTGAGCTACGATGGAGCGCTGGGGCATTCTGCCGGCATGACCACCTGCACCTCCTGCCAGCAGCAGGTCATGACCAACGTCACCTACAAGGCTGGGACATACGCTTGGCTGATGTGCTTACTCTTCATCTGCTGCGGGTGAGTGTGTGCTTCAGGGTGCTTGTCGGACTTTTGGCATGAGCACACTAAATTGTTTGGGGGCTGTGGGGCCCCTACATATCACCTTACACAATATATATCTATATCACCTCCAAGTTTCCATAAGGTACAGTGCACACAGAAGACTTATGCAGGACCTTCCAGTTGGAAATGTACTTTAGTGGGTATAAGTTTGAATAATCAAACGAAAGCTGACACACAGTAACTCTTTGGGTGTTTTTTTTTTTGTACTCAATTTTCATTTTCCTTCAGTTCTCTGTACAAATTAAATGAATGAGAGTCTGGTAGGACCAGGCTAGGTTTTCGAGGCCTCAAGTCAGATGGTTTTAATGTAATGTGAATGTGTCCCTCACCTTTACCAAAAGTTCTCAAAGTGTGCAAGATGACATTGTCCATGTTGTCTAAAAAGTCAAAAATATACATATCTTACATAAGAGTGTATGTACCAAGTCGAAATCAAAACTAGACAAACATTTCTAGAGTGGTACTGTATATTAGACCTTGTTGCCACTTTAAATCCATAGTATTTAAAAACACCACTAGGGACTACTTTCCCTGTCCTCATATGAAGTGAAAATTAATAAGAGACTGAGTTACAAAATCTCAGTGCAGGGGATAAACATGGGGTGGTTTATCAAAAAAGGTCCAAAAATAAAACTGGCTTTATCATTGTAAGTTAAAGATTTTACTCCTTGGAAAGTTTTTTACTCAGATTGAGGGTCTAGGATAGAGGGTTGTATCATTACAAAGGGCTGAGACAAAGTTGTAATTAGGACTGTATGAAAATCAAAATATGGGGAATGTAATGTGGGGGTCGCAAAAGGGGGAGGATATTTATATGTGTCATTTATTTTGCTTTTGACAGCAGATCTCTTGCAAAAATTAAAATTAAAATCCCATGCAAGATTTATATTAGTAAACAACAGATGATCAAAACCACAAATGCATAATGTTCAAAGCAAATTCTTGCCAAAGCTACATGACACTAACTGTGTGTGTGTGTGTGTGTGTGTGTGTGTGTTTTGCAGGTTAGTCCTTTGCTGCTGCCTGATTCCTTTCTTCCTGAAAAGCTGCAAGGATGCGTACCACACGTGCCCCCGTTGCAACAGAGTGCTCTACGTTGACAAGAAAAAATGCTGTAAATGACGAACATGAGGGCAGAAATGGAACCATAAAAATAAAATATAACATCTTGTTAACTTTCTCTTATCAGTTTCACAATTGTTACGAAACTGACAGAGAAAGGTCGCAGTTATAATTAAGCTTATTTTTATGGATGAGCCATTGCATTTGCACAAAAACAATATGTTATCAGCAATAAACTGGGAGTAATTGTGTTGTCAGAGCTTAAAGGCACAATATGTAATGTTTAAAGACTAATACAAAAGTTATCCATCAGAGACACTGCCCTCTGCCTGTATTTTGTTTTTTTTCTTTTTCTTTTGATTAGTCAGGGTGTTTTGGGGGTGTAACCCCCCAGCCAATAACAATGCAGACCTTAGGTAGCCCTCTCATTGCCATCCAACCGCCACTTAGCCCGTCAGCGTGTTATATCTGCAGGCCCCCAGGAAGGGTGCCTTGCTTTGAAGCAAATTGAACATAGTGGCCAAACAGTGAAAGTACATCTCCCGGCCCGTCACGTGATGCCCTCTGCCAAAGTCCCATAGACTTCAATGCTGAACAAGGCGTCTCATTACATATTTTACATTCAATATCATGTGCACACTATTTTTTTTAAAGCTCTGGCAACTTAAATCAAGCACTTCCCATGCACGTTTTGGGAGCCGTTTTAATTTTGTCCGATTCTATCATCCTTTTCAGAAATTTCTGCATGAGGTATATTGTTAAGATAAAGGCTTGTAAATAAACTCTATCAAATACTTTATGTTTCAACATGGCAATACTTAGAGTATCAGTATCTAAAACTGTACTTACAGTAAGTACGGTAGCTACTTAAGTAAAAGTACTTAGTTACTTTTTACCCTTATTGTGACAAATTGTGTAGCTTTAATACAAATACTTTTGCCAACAGGTCCCTCGGTTTGAGTTTGTGTGTAGTGTATTGCTTGGGTTGTGTTTGTAGGAGTCATTTTGGTATGTATTTTGCTTGTCCAGAAATGCAATAAATAAGCTCTACTTAAAAGAAAAAAAATCTGGACCTCACTAATTTCCAAACTCTGGCTACGACCAAAACCATCCCGATGATGCTTTCTGAAAGAATCCTCGAACCGTGTGTGCTCAGGGCCATTGCGCAACATTATTGATTTTACATACAGTATGAGTTGAACATTGATAGAATGGTAATTATCTCTGTTCATAAACTCATCCTCATGTCTAGAAGGGGCTTGAATGTGCACACAAGGGATGTCTTACTCCACACAGTTTGGGGAATCCGGCAGTGGCGCAACCCTGCAAACCGTGGATTTATTACTCCAAAAACTTGCCCAATAACAGTGGCAAAGTAGCAAAGTACAAGAAACTGTGGAACAGCAGAGAGAGCGCAGCTGCGCTGTGTTAACCGCTCCAAATCCAAGTTACTTGGCAAACAAATAAACTACTAGATCTAGCAGCAACTGCTCGTTAGTTAGTGTGGCCATTGGGTTGTTCCTGTCCCAAAACACTCTTTTTGGAACAACTTTGTTCTCCTTGATAAAACTCAGCCAAAGTAGTTGAGAATAATTTTTAATTTGAATTCCAATTAGGTTGTTAAGTGTAGCCCCTCTTTTTTTCCCTTTGATTAACCGATCTGAGTTGGGGGACAGCCTTTGTCACCATTTGTCTAGTACTGGAACCCAGAAGCAGACCCGGACAAGGTAAGTTGGAATAACAAGGTGAGTATTTATTTGTAGTATAAATATGGACGCGGGTAAGTCCCTATTCTGGCAGCGGGTGAAATAGGAAGGCTGGAGTGTTTGCGCCGGTCCCAGAATGCAACCGTGGTCCAGTCAGTTGGACTGTTTCTGTCCCTGTCTCCAGGTGCAGGTTTGTCTTTGGGGTTTCCTCTCCCAGCCACTGTACCCCCCCCGAGTTAACCCACGTGGCTTTGGGGTTGCCTTCTTCCTCCTTCCCAGCCGTTGTGGTGGTTCTCACACCACCATCCTCCGCCTGCGCCCCCATTGGGGTCTTCACTATTTACCCATAGCTGGGGCTATTTACCCATAACTGGGACAGTGGTTGACGGGCATCAGGGCGTTTCTACTCACCGATGGGCCTGCATGCCGCGTCTCTGGGGCCCACTGCTGCTCCGAGATCCTGTACAACTTAGCCTGGAACCACAAGGGACCAGTTCCCATGTGTGCCACGGGGAGGCGTGTACGAGGTCTTGGCAGTGGAGAGGCTATGTACCGGCAGAGGAGGCCACACACACTCGGCTCCTCTTTCTACCCCTGAAAACAAAGGGCTGTCCGGTGGCAGTAGCTGGAAGCAGCATGTAGCATGTAGCATGCAGCATGCAGTGTCTGACTACAAGCTCTACTACTCCAACACTACTGCACTGACGCATCACACGCCCTGCGTGCAAACACACACACACACACACACACACACACACACACACACACACACAGGCACAAACAGACACACACACACACAAGCAGGCACAAAGACACACACACACACAGGCACGAACAGATACGAACAGACACACACACAGGCACGAACAGACACACACGCACACACACACACACACACACACACACACACACACACAGGCACGAACAGACACACACACACACAAGCAGGCACAAAGACACACACACACACAGGCACGAACAGATACGAACAGACACACACACAGGCACGAACAGACACACACGGACACACACACACACACACACACACACACACAGGCACGAACAGATACGAACAGACACACACACACACACACAGGCATGAACAGACATACACACACACACACCCGCACACACATACATACACACACGCACACACACATACACACACACACAAATAACACAAGACAGACACGCACACATACACAGACAAACACAGACAGACACACACACAGGCACGAACAGATACAAACAGACACACACACACAGGCACAAAGACACACACACACACACACGCATACAAACACAGGCACGAACAGATACACACACACGGGCACAAACAGACACACACACGCACACAAACAACACAAGACAGACACGCACACATACACAGACAGACACGCACACATACACAGACACACACACAGGCACAAAGACACACACACACACACACACACACACAGACACCCCCCCCCCCACACACAAACACACACACAAACACACAAGTACAAATACACCTTTCCTCACCCAGGCAGAAGCCTCCTGTACCACTTCTTCTTCTGCTTTTTCTTCACCTGGCTCTGCAGATCTTCCAGCTGGGACCTCATGGAGCTCTCTGTCCTCTCCCACTCCTGCTCCTTCTCCTGCTGAGTCTTCTTCAGGCTTTCTGTGGCCTGAAGGAGGGATGACCTGTCCTCCTTCCACTCGTTGAGATGACTCTCCAGCTGCTGCTCAAACCTTTTCTCAAGATCATCCATGAGTTTCTTGTTTTTCTGGTCCTGCATCTCCAGCTGGGCTCTGTGGGAAGCCTGGGATCTTTCCAGTATTGTCTTTCCCTCCTCTTGTTCTTGGAGAGCGTCCTCCATCATGCTCAATTTATGCTTCAGCTCCTGAGCTTGAGCCCTCTCCATCTCCAAACAGCTCTCCAACTCTAACTCCACATTGGTCTGACTTACCTTGAGCATCTGTCTCTCCTTACAAAGCTCCAGCTTCTGAGTCTCCACTTCCCTTTTCAGGGCCTCCTTCTCTCCCTTCATCTGCTCCAATTCCACTTTCAGGTCTTCGGAAATGAAGTACTGAAGGTCCAGGTCTTTTAGGGCTTTTCGCAGCCTGTTGGTGATTTTTCCCATCTGGGATTTCAGATGCTCTGTCTCCCTGGGTGGGGAGTGGACACGTTGAGCCAGAGCCTGATCCAGCTGGGCTCTGTGGGAAGCCTGGGATCTTTCCAGTGTCTCCTTTGCCTTCTCCTCCTGTTTTCGGAGAGCTTCCTCCATCTTGCTCAATTTATCCTGCAGCTCCTGAGCTTGAACCCTCTCAATATTCAAATAACTCTCCAACTCCACGTTGGTCTTACCTACCTTGAGCGCCTGTCTCTCCTTAGGAAGCTCCATCTTCTGAACCTCCACTTCCTTTTTCAGGAACTCCTTCTCTCCCTTCATCTGCTCCAATTTGACATTCAGGTCTTGAGCAATGAAGGTCTGAAGGTCCAGATCTTTTAGGGCTTTTCGCAGCCTGTTGCTGGTTTTGACCATCTGGGATTTCAGATGCTCTGTTTCCCTGGGTGGAGAGGGGACATGTTGAGCCAGAGCCTCATCCAGCTGGGCTCTATGGGAAGCCTGGGATCTTTCCAGTCTCTCCTTTGCCTCCTTCTCCTGTTTTTGGAGAGCTTCCTCCATCTTGCTCAATTTGTCCTTCAGCTCCTGAGTTTGAGCCCTCTCCATCTCCAGACAGCTCTCCAACTCTAATTCCACATTTGTCTTACTTACCTTAAGCATCTCTCTCACCTTACCAAGCTCCATCTTATGAGTCTCCACTTCCTTTTTCAGGACCTCCTTCTCTCCCTTCATCTGCTCCAATTCCACTTTAAGGTCTTGAGTAATGAAGGTCTGAAGGTCCAGATCTTTTTGCGCTTTTCGGAGCCTGTTGCTGGTTTTGACCAGCTGGGATTTCAGATGCTCAGTTTCCCCGGGTGGGGAGGGAACACGTTGAGCCAGCTGAACTTTCAAGTCACACACCTCCTTCTGCATCAGCTCTTTCTCATGGCTCCAACTGCTGCCCTCTCTCTGTTGTTGGAGCTGATCCAGGAGATCGGCCAGCAGGTCCTCTCGGATGATCAGGTGAACTCTCCCCTCAGACTCACATTGGGTGAGCGTCGCCTTGCTGTCCTTCAACTCACACCGTACTTGTTCTTCAAGGTAACTGAGATAGAAATTAATTCGCGGTTCAGTCTCTCCGGAGTTGAATTCCATGTTTTCCTGTGTTCCTTCTCCTGTTGCAATGTGCACCTTTGGATTGTCACAGTCAAACTGTCTCTCACACAAACTGCTGTCTGAGTGAATTTGTGTCAGAACTCAAGTTGGGTTCCAGTAGTCATAGTGTGTCGTTATGGCAACAACAACATGTATTCTTATGTTTTCAATACAGATGGTCATTGAGTCAAGCTGGGATTCTATTGTTGCTATGGGACACCAGTTTGTTTATGTTTGAATATACAATATGAATGTAATGATTTCTGATGTCTCCTGAAATATGGCAAAGAAAGACTTATGAAATATGGAAGGGAAAAAGATGGATGTCTTTGCACAAGAGCGGTACACATAGGTATGCGCCAGTTGGGACGCCATTTTCTCTTATGCACTCAGCAACTACCTAATATTTATGATGCGTTCTTTAAACAAAACAACAAAAATATAACAATATATGATACTATTTATTTGTCTGATTACAGATTTTTATTTTTAGATTATGTCTCTCACAGTGGACATGCACCTACGATGACAATTTCAGACCCCTCCATGATTTCTAAGTGGGAGAACTTGCAAAATATCAGGGTGTTCAAATACTTATTTTCCTCATTGTATAATGGATATCTTTGAACTGAGATGGCAGAGATTTAAACATGAGTAAGAATCTTTGTAAAACACACATGTAAGCTATTAAAGTCCAAGGGTTTGAAAATAATTGAAAGCTGTATTAATGTATCATTGACCTGAACGCTACATGTACATATAAAGAAGTTACTTCCCCAAACAGAAGACACAAAAGACGAGGCAAGATTAAATCATGCCTATGTGGATTGACTCTCAACCCCACATGTAGGCAGACATTGTGGGATAAAAATGTACCAGAATGCAGGAAATAAAGTGTTTCCTCCACAGTTGGCGATGATAGTAGGGCGTTGGGCGTGTCCAGGTTAGAGGCTTGTAAAAGTACCGGTGAGATAGGATAATGTCACAGTTACAGTGTGTCTGGACTCTACATCAGCAGCATATTCTCTGCATATAGACAGCAACACCCCACCAAGGTAAGACTGTCAGAGATTAATATGGGATGTACTGAAAAGAGGATTCGATTGTACACATTCAAATTTTGTGCTTCTTGACTTTGTAAGAAAGGATCAAAAACTGAAGCTGTAACAAAAGTTATATACTGTATGTGTCCTTATGAGTGTGTGGTTTGGTAAACCAATCGAGAATACATCAAATGATCAGGCAAGTTAGGGGTTAGTAGTTATTATAAAGTTGAGATAGAGGAAGAACAAATCTCAATGACTGGATATTCATCTGTATCTTTAAAACTCACATTAATTCACTGATTATGAATCTTTTGTGTCTCTACTGTTGGAATGTGATCATAGATACGGCTGGTTTTACAGGCTCCAGTTCAGCCTGCAGAATCATTTTCTTCACACAGTCATTTTCATTTCAATGTTTATCCCTGGTCACTTTTGTTTTAGTTTGCCTTGCCTTGTCTTTCTTCATGTTTGTGTTTATTTTGTTTTAACAGTTTGTGGGTTGGGTAATTGAGGTTTTGATCAATACGTGCAGCCATGGGTGTGTTTAGGTCCAACTCCTCCTGGAGTATGACTCCCATCCATCTTGTCTTGGTGAAAAATTGAATTAACATTCCATATAAAGTGGATTACAGTACATGTCATTTAGCTGACCCGTTGGTTGATGTATCGCAATGTGATTCAAACCAAGGTCTTTTACAACAAAGGTATGTGCCATATCCACTGTGCCATCACCAGCCCTGAGCTAAAAACTCGCTTTTCCTGATGCCAGGAAGGAAAAGGGAGAAAGAAGATTAAAAAAAAATAAAAAAAAATGTGCGTGTATTTCGGGCCTGTAAGTAATGTGTGTAAGATCCACAAAGAAAAAATAATTTAATTTCCCCTTGCAGGATCAAAAAGTATGTCTTAATCTTAATACATAAGCAATACATAAGCAATAGACACAGCTAAGGGGCATTGTTCGTCATGGTAATATTAAAGTTATTATCACATTCCAATTTAAAGATATTTATTAATACAAAAGCAATGTTAGGGGAAAACTGTAATCACTGCAGATCTTCTAGTTTGGACTAAATGTGTCAATAAGAGATGGCGGATATTTTCACCTGAGCCCTGACATGTTTTTAGTCAGGCTGTGGCTTCATCGGAGGGCCAAAAGCAGCATCAAAGTTGTCTTAGAAGTGGGGATAAGCGGGGATGGGAGAAGTCTTACAGTTACGGTCTAACAATTGCAGTACTGAGAAAGATCTTTGGTATGTTTCATATGGTATGACTATATTTTATTTTTTGCAGATGATGAAAGAGGAGCACCATTCATCTGTTTCTGTCTGTGCTCTCTCTCTCTTTGTAGTAAAATGAGTGAAAATGGACAAACAGAACCTCCTCCCTACATCATACCAAGTAAACCTGAACACACCATGCTCACACACATCATCGTGATCATCATCATCATTATCAGATTGGCTCATTAACTCTTTTTTTCTCTTTCTTTCCTTTACTTTTTGTCCAGTTGATGGTCAGGAGGATGAACACGTTTACTACATCCCATTGGACCCCACCTTAAACTCACCGGAGAGCGCCTCTAATTCCACGCCAGGTAAACTCACACCTGATGTAACACTTCCTGGAAATGCACATCAAAAATCTTAACTACAATTTATTCTATTACAGACAATTCACATTTCCTCTCATCCTTTCTTCCTCCCTCCCATTTCCCAAGCAGTGCACACTCTCCAATCAGGAGATGGCAAAAGTAAGTTTGTGAGCTACAACATGGAGCTGGGCCATTCTCCTGGCATGACCACCTGCACCTCCTGCCAGCAGCAGGTCATGACCAAAGTCATCTACAAAGCCGGGGCATACACTTGGTTGATGTGCTTACTCTTCGTCATCATTGGGTTTGTGTGTGCTTAGTAACCTATAAAGGGGCTGTTGGGCCCCTACAGATATTACTAGGAGCGGTTTAAGTTTAAGAGATCCTGAGTATTATTATTATTTCATACACACACTCTTGCATCCTTTAACATACACTGACACTCACTGGCCAACTTGTACTGTAATTCAATCCAATCCTGATGTACAACAACTGATCTACCACAACTTTTACATTTAAATTATCTCAAATGTTTCTAACAATGTTCAAACCCAGAGAACTCTCTCAGTTTGATTAAAGACACAGTGTGTCATTCAGGCTTCAGGTAACCTGTAACCCCTGTAATCGCTCTAAATTCCCACACATGTGAAACACCAGATGATGTCAGAGAGTAAATGTAAATCATAGCCTACATCACAGAATTATACTCAGTAACTATGCCGCATTTATCTGCCATAGAGCATTTTTTGCAAGACAGTAATTAAGTAGGGACTTGTTTGATTTCATTTCATCCAGCTTACTAACATGTGCTACGAAGATAATGCTACATGCAACGAGTGGCTCCTGTTTAACTAGTTAGCAAATGTCCAATTCAAATTCAGCCAGTGTAAACCCCAGACCAACATTTTTATGTTGTATAAATTATGATTATTAATAAGGGTTTTGTACATGCTCTAAAAAGTGAACATCAAAGGATCTAAACGACAAATGCATAACATTCAAAACTTCCTGCAGAAATTCCTGCATACAGCTACATGACACTAACTGTGTGTGTGTGTGTGTGTGTGTGTGTGTGTGTGTGTGTGTGTGTGTGTGTGTGTGTGTGTGTTGCAGACTACTCTTGTGCCTGATTCCCATGCTTGTGCTTCCTTTCTTGGTTAAAGGCTTCAAGGATGCACACCACACATGCCCCCACTGCAACAGAGTGCTGCACATTGACAAGAAAAAATGCTGAAAATGTTGCTTATTTTTATGGATGAGCCACTGCATCAGCCCCTGCCTACACCCCACACACACACACACACACACATTCGGCTCTGAACACACCTATCTTCAAACTCAACCTATCTTCATTTTGATCTCAACACACCTGTAAAGTGAAAACAATACCAGCATCACTGTTGTGGCTGGTAAACATATTATTAAATATCATCTATATTATTGTTGTCGGAAACTTCTGAATACAAAAATGCTTTTAAAATGAAGGCTTTTTCAAATACTTTGTTTCAAGCGACTGTTCATTTTAAGAGATTGTCCAGCTTTTAAATAAATGACAACACCGTAAAACAATACATTAAACTAGAGCAGAGAGCAACGATTTGATTATTTTACTTGGCATCTGTAGTTATTTAACAATACAATTTGTGTTGGCATTGTTTTTGGTTAATCAGACATTAAACACCCCAGAATAAAAGACCAATGTGGCTTATTTGTGTTATATTTGTATATTGTCAGCCATGACACTACTCATATCAGTCATGTATAAAGGCGTGGTGGGCAATCTGAGCAAGCATCAAGTTTAGAGAAAACTGTTGTTTTTGTTGTTGCTATTATGAACAACAAATATTTCTGATGTGAAGTTATTACAATGCACAGGACAATGCAACACTAAGCAATGCTACTATGACGTGTTGAGGGAATCACTGATCAAGAGGCCTAAAAAAATCTGTCTCCGAGCCAAACTGAAATCTACAGGGATTTTATTTTTTATGTTATTGTTCTAGTTTGTTAAAGAAAATTTTCCTGCTTGCTAATAAAATAAAAAAAATGTACGTCTGTATGTCTCCTGGATGCAACAGAGTATGCTTGGACTTCTTTTATTTACTATTATATAACTATTTTCTAATATATATATATATATATACACACTTAAAACTTTAAATCTGTCTAATACTTTAGTTTACGCCAAATATCTGCAAAACTAATGCCATTCCCATAATAATGCGAATTGTTTTAGTATGCTAACGCAGAAATGGTGACCCATGGTACACCTACCAGCTAAACATCACAGGTTGGCCTGCAAATGTTAGCATTTAGCACCACTGTGGTGTAGTCAGTCTAATTTAAATTGAATGGCATTAAATCATAAATCCTGTATGTTTCAGAAGTTTGTGACATTTGCTGCATGTAGGCAAGTTTTCGATGTCTATGCAGACTGAGACATTCAAGTACCAAACCCATCAATTATAACGAAATTGAAGGTCAAAGGCAACTTCTCAAAAGGAATAGTTCCACATTTTGGGAAACTTATTTGCGTTCTAGCCTAGAGCTGGATGTTCGGTAGCATTCTCATATCTGTCCATTAAATACAGTTATAGCCAGCAGCCAGTTAGCTTAGCACACACATTGGAAACAGCTAGCCCATTGCTAACAGTGACTTGTTTTTACACTTGACTATTGTATGGATTAGACAAACAAGATATGTGTTACCTAGTAAACTTTAGGAGGTGCTGGTAGGCATATTTTGTTACCTTAAAACTGAGCCAGGCTCGTCGTTTCCACCTGCTTCTAGACTTTATGCTAAGCTAACTGGTTACTGGCTGTAAACTTAGATTTAGTGGGATCAAAATGTCCGGACTTTAACAGTGTTTTCGGTAAAACACTGGTGTGGACAAGCAGTAGAGTTGTGTTTTTGTTTTTATAGAAAATTTTATTCAACATACATTTTCCAGCAAAAAGGCAATATACAGGAATAGTTGTCGTACACTGCTGCTACACTGAGGAATTTAAACTGGAAAAGATCAAATTAAGGTGTGATTCTGCAGGTTATCTTTGTACTGCACTTTTTAACAAGACAAAACCAATGCAGTTAGTTTTGAAAAGAACAATAAATCCAAATGTAACAGAAGAAAATTGTCAATGGTACATCAGGAACGCAAAAAAAAAAAAGAAGAAAGAAAACCCTACACACAAGAAATATGAACACCTGGCTCCTTCTGTACCCAACAACAAAGGCGCGTTTCTCTTAAATTTTACACGTTCATATTTTTAAATATACAATTTTTAAATGTTGTCTTTACAGAGCCAGCTATGCGCTATTGGGGAGCATTCCATCTGTGCTTTAAAAGAAACAAAAGAAAAATAAATTCATAGGGCTTAAAGTGTTTCTTACAATGCTGGTTTTGTCTCTACACAACCTGTCTGCAGCTCCCTAGCAAGCACAGCGCAGTTACTGCTCCCAACCACCTGGAGGCGACAGTTTCAATCTATAGAGAATATGAAGAAGCTTGTGTGTGTATGTTTAGGAGGAATGACTGAGAAAGACATTAAAACCCCCTGAAGAAAAAAAAAAAGAAAAAATAAAGAGAGTCAAGGGGTCACGTGCGTGCATGTTTGTGTTCCTTTAAAGTCACTGAGCATCTCAAAACCACAAAATGTACATTTGCCAGTCCTGAGAAACCTCTGACATTAAGTGCCAACGTGCAAGATGAAATACACACAAATTTCCTCCTTATTTTTCCCCCATTTATTTTTAAACAGATGCTGTGGATTTTTATTTTATTATACAAGATCTGCAGAAAGAGACAAAAAAAAAAAAATTTCATTTTACCTCCAACCAAACTAAGTGAGAAACAATTGTGTGTAAACTTGGGAATACTTGTTTTGTTGCACTAAAGGATGGGAGCAAAAAAAGAAAATATATAGAACCACATCAGGGCAACTACTGAGTCTCAAGATGGACGCCATTTTGCATCTGCAAAAATGACCATCAGGCTCTTTCCCATCTTTTTCTGTCAGTTAGTTCTCACAAACATCCTTTCAAACTTTCCACACAGCAGAATGACACCTCTTCAAACAATCCTATTTAAAAACAACCCGCAAAAGAATCTGAAGGGAGAAAAAACAACCTTGTGATGAGGTGGGAGAAGGAAACAACTTAGTCTAGAAGTTCATACATATACACACACATACACATGTGTGTGTGTGCGTATACTTATTTATACTGTGTCCTACTTCCTCTCCGCTTATTTAATATTAAAATACAATTTAATTTCTCCCTCTTCCAGACAGGCAAAAAAAAAAAAAAAAAAAAAAAAAAAAACACAGGCAGTCAACAGGTAGAGAAGCCAGGAAAAACAACAGCTGAACAGCCTCAAACATGGAGGGTAACAATTAAAAAAAAAAAATTAAATCAACAATCAGTAGGTGGTTGGTGCAGTTTATTTTGTGGTTGAAGGGAAATCCGTCAGCTGCAGCAAAAACCGAATCGCTGAAGACAGTGCCGGTGTTGACCTGTAGCGGTGTCCAGGCAGGGTGTTAAAAGTGATGAACACATACGCACGCACACACCCACCCACCCACACGGTCTCACACACACAAACACACACACGCACGGTTGGTTACAGTCTGTGGTTATGGTGTGTTAAAGTAGGTAGGGAGAAAGGCGGAGCAGGAGGATGAGAAGGACAAAAAGGAGGGGCGGGCTGCTTTTAGTTGTGGATCTTGATTGCTTTCTCCAGGTAGGTGTAGCGACCTCTCTTTGGAGCTTTGTTGAAATGATCCAACCCTAGCCAGGGGCGCGGGTGGGACATGTTACCTGGAAGGAGATGCGTCAAAGAGGTCATTACACGACCCATGTATACGCATTATCTCTCTCTCTTAATGCTAATAAAGCTTACATCTTTGTGTAGTTACAGACTAAGCTAAAAACCAAACAAAATCTAAGCTTTCTATGTTAGGACGTAATCGGACTGATGCAGTGCGGCTGCGGAGGCCAACACAGCAGGCTCCAGAAGAAAAATTGCTGGGTTGTCCGGCAAACAAGTTGAATTAGGCTGAACGCTTGCAGTGGACAATCAAAGACGAGCAAAGTAAACTAATAAAGCAGATGGTGTTTTAAGATGTTACGATTAAAACGTATCTACCAGGAATGTGGTCTTGCATGAATTTTATAGGCGCATTTTGGGATGACAATGCAGAAAGCATTGCAGAATAAGTGGAACAAAACGAAACCGTTTGCCCCGGAGCCTTGTGCTGTACCAACGCAGTGGCCTCATTTAAGTGACTGATCTCCCGGGACTCTTTGTGATGCATTTGCATGCTTTTGGTTTTTTCTCCATACAGCTTGGTTATGAGCCTAAGATCACTAACTTGTGTATAGTAACAACAGCGATTGTGCAGCAGAAGCAGTAAATACCTGGCTGTGGTTCAAAGTCCTTCAGGTTGACTTCATACTCGTCTTCAGTGATGTACTGATGCCGCCCCATCATCACAATCGCAAACTTGAACTGAGACACACACACACACACACACACACACACACACACACACACACACACACACACACACACACACACACACACACACACACACACACACACACACACACACACACACACACACACACACACACACACACACACACACACACACACACACACACACACACACACACACACACACACACACACACACACACACACACACACACACACACACACACACACACACACACACACACACACACACACACACACACACACACACACACGTATCACTTGACAGCCTACCACTGTTTACCTGCAGAACATTAAATACTGTCAAAACATATTCAGACTGATAGGTTATATGGAGTTCTGCCACACTTGATGTTGAATTGTTATTTATTGTAACACATTAAAAAGGGACCTATACACAATTCCATGCATACAATTAGAACTGTTATGGTGACCCTTATTGAAAAATGTATCAATTATTCACCGGAAAACTTAAAATGCACTCAATATAGCAAATTTCCTTGTGTTGTACCTTCTCAAATTCTTTCTCCTGAATGTCCAGCATGGTCTGGATCCTCCTCATCACCTCCCGAAATGACTCGCCCTGTTAGGGAGGGGAAGACAAACACAGAGCATGAAGTTGGGCAACTAAATAACACATTATGTTTAGTAAACTAAAAACTTGACGCACACGCGCGCACGCACGCACACCCACACACACACACACCTGTCTGATCTTGAGCAAGAAGGGGATCCCGAAGGTGCCAAAGACTTCCTTGTGGAAGTGAGCGACAGGGATCAGCATTTCACTGTCCTTGTCCAAGTCCACCTGGTCCAATGGAATCTCCTGAAAGACGAAAGTGGAAGAGTGACAGAGAAGACTTTTAGTCAAGTCAGTTACTAACTTTAGAGCAGGCTTATCAAATTACTGGTTATGATGTGTGTGTGGAACGGTAACCAGTGTACGGTCAGCTCAAAATGAACCTGCTACTTCAAAGAGCAATTTCACAAATTCTGTTAGCGTTGACCGGAAGTCTTTGCCGTGCCGCAGTGCTGCACAAGTGCACTCAGGGTGGGGTCAGTGCAACCAGACACCATTGTTAGGTGTAGTTCAAGTGCATGAAATTTTCTTGCGGAAGAGTTTGGTGCTTCAGATTGGTTTGAAGAATTAAAGCCCTGCAAATGATGGCTGCCACAGAGTCTGCTTGTGTAGACAAACTTACCAGATAACAAAATATTACTGCATCACGTTTATGGCCTGTTTAGTGGAGGAGTGACTAAAGAACAAAAATAAGACTAAAACTAAAAAGAGAAGAGACACTAAAAAGGAGATAGGGTACGCCTCAAACACATACCTCTATTCTGAAGGTGCGGCTGGCAGCCGGAGATAAACATTCTAGCAGCTCGTCCTCCTGGTGAACCCCGATGATTTTATAGCTTACTATCTCTAACAGCCTGTGGGGGAGAAAGAGAAGAGGAGAGACATGAATAATACTCTACAGCAGCTTTTCAAAGACAAGTGATTTCTGAGAGCATAAAATCACATTAAACAGGGAATAAGAGTTGCTAAAGACGACACATTTAGAAGCGTTACTCTGCTGATGAGCTTAAATTTTACTTTGCACACAGTAAAAATAACTGTGTGCGTCTGTGGAAAAAAATTTTGTCATGCACATGGTGGATACCTGAGCTTCTCGGAGCCTTTTTCAGAGAGCTCCACTGCCTTTTTACATTCTTCCAAAAGGTCCCGCACACAGCCGTGCTTGTCAGGGTAGAGGGTGATCTCCTGCAACAAACACATGTTATGTCTGCGCTGAAATCAAACTGAACATTTAACTTTTATGTGTATATGTATGACATATTCCTCAGGGAATTGTGCATGTGTGTGTTACCTCCTCTCTGAATTGGCTGTTGAGCCATATGGATTTAAAACTCCTCCTGTTCTCAAAGTCTGTTATCTTCATCTTTAACTGTGGATGCATGAAGCGAGAGAAACCATCAGAAATATGTTTTGCTGCATCGTGTGCTGCACTCAGGAAGCGGTCCAATGTTAATGGGTGAGTGGCAACACCCTGTTGTCAAATGCGTTTCCATAATTCAGATTCCAATCAGAATTAAATGTGCGGTGCAACTGTGTGCACACCAAACGGCATTTTCCATTTGCAGAAGGATCTCCCTTTACACGTATCTCCAAAGCTACAAATACGTCCTTTAAACTGCCACAGAGACTGGGGGTGCCAACTGTTTTATTTAGAAAACAATATACTGGTGGAAGACAATGAACGCCTATAAAACATCAGAAAACAGTAAGAGGTCCATCACAATATCTTGGACCAAAGGCCAAACATATTTAATTCATTAAAATGTAAAGCCAAGAAACGAAGAAAGAAAGCCAATGCTCATATTTGAGAAACTTAAACAGGGTATAAATGAAATAACCATGATGAGCAAAATTAGAAACAGTGAAAACAAATTAAGAAAGACAGATTACAGGAATTGCTTAATACATCAAAGCTACCTTTTTGGCACAGAAGCAGTTATTTTGGGCCAAAATATACTTCCAAAAATTTGTGGGAAAGAAAACACATAATATAATAAACACAAAAAATACTCAAGTCCCTGAGCCGGCAGACATTTCCTACCTGCTGATAGTAGAGCTTCTTGGGCTGCCGAGGCTTGAAGAATTGCAGCAGGTCCCGCAGCGTTCCCTCATAGTTGTGTCTGAGAGGATTCCCCGGACCGTCCCTGTACCTGGCCACCACACCACCAGGCAGGGGGGGAGGTCAACCAAGGGGAGGAGAGAAGGGTGACGGGAAAAGAAACAGGGTATGGAAAGAAAAAAAAAAAAAAAGGAGAGAAAAGAGGCAAGCGGACAAGAAAAGAGGGGAAGGTGGGTGATCAAGAGGAGGAGACGAAAAAAATTCAGAGAGATGCAGAATGGAGGGGGAGAGAGGATGGGAGGGAGGCAGAGTGGGAGGAGTTAGAGGAAAACAACAAAGAAAGGTGGGGGGGGACAGGTTACGCAACATTTCTACTGATAACTGCAGGTAATCAAATCAGTTTGTGGTGCTTTAGTTCATTTGCACAATTGGTTAATATGCTGCAAACTAAAAATATTAGTATTTCAGGAAAGTCTGATGATTATATTGATAATACCGAAATATTTTGCTACACATAGCATGAAAATGTTATACGCGCACATTCCTAATTACCTCAAAACCACATTGTTTCATTTCATAAAGCATGTATAATTTTCAAACACCAACCAGAGCAACACTGCAGTGATTTTAAAATAGAAATAATTAGACCACAGCAAAAGCATAATCAGTTAATAACAAAACAAGTTAAGCTGTGCGTGTGTGTGTGTAAGTGTGTGTGTGTGTGTGTAAGTGTGTGTGTGTGTGTGACAAGCCTCCTACCCCTGTGACTTGAAGAACTGCAGCAGCATGGGATCTGTGTTCAACCTCTGCGCTACTGTCTTGGCCACCTGACAAACAAACGACACAAACATTACAAGTGGGAGTCACCACAGGCCTGTCAGATTTCACCTCTGTCTGCTAACTGAAAGGCCAACAGGGGGACTACAAGGAAAAGGGGGGAAAAAACATGACAGACAAGATTTTTAATACATCACGCTCAGAACAGGTTTAAAGCATCCAGAGCACCAAGCACTAGAACTATATATAATATAATATTTTTAGGATCAACTGCCTGATCGTGTTTCAAGGTACGATAGCATCCCCCTGATCCCTAAATGTCCTCCCAACTTATGGCTGAGAGTTCATTTAAGGTATCCGGAGTCTCACTTGACCAATTAAAGTTATGAAAATTGGACTGAATGGCCCATACCTGAAAATAGTTCATGCGGTTAGAGAGTGTGACGACGAAGCCAGGGTCGTTGTGGATTGTTTTGTCACAGAAAATGACGTCCACCCGGTGGTAGAGATCCCGGAAATAGTCCTTGGCAGTAGGCAGCTCGCTGCTGTCGTTCTCTGGATCGTCTCTTTATGATTGGAAGAAGGTAAGAAGATGGATAAGTTAAGGTAAACAATGTGCATCATTGACAGGAGGGCAGAAAAGACAATGGGAGGGAAGAGTCGGTAGACACAGATGTGACACGCTGGGGGATAGAATTTAAGAGAAGGGTATGGAACAATATTGAGACAGATCTTTCACCCTACTGACGTTTCTAAGCGAGAACTTCCTCTAAATACACACACTCCCCTCTCATACCCCTGTCTTGTTTCTCTTTATTTCATCAGAAATACCAAAGAGCCAGAGACATGCTTGTCCACTGTCTGTCTCTTCTCCACCAACTGTCAATTAGCATGATACCTTTGATTCTACATAAATGAAATAAATAATTTGTATTGATCCCAGTGGGGAAATTACAATTTCTACATGTCTACTCTGATATATTGTTCACAGCTAGCTTCAAAACAATTCAGCCATGCAACTGTTCTAAGTACATTGTGATATAAATTAGCTCACACTGCACATACATCAAATGTAACACACTTACTTCTGGAAGACAATGATGTCCCCGTCCATGAGCTCATCCAGGGCCTTGTCCAGAGAGACATCATAGTCCTGTATCCGCTCCGTTAGATTGGGTTTTACTTCCTGTAACACACCAGGTATATGGGAAATGTAGTCAAAATGAAGCTGGTCTGGTAAATGCACAGGACTATTTGGCTAAGGATGTATAAACATGCAACCACAGGTGGGTAGGTGTGACAAAAGGGTGATGCTGCATATGACAGTGTTAAAGTGTGAACAGGAGAGTTTGTGAGACAAAGCTTGTGTGCCGGATAGAAGAGCTTGCGAGTGTGAAGGAGCGGGTGAAGAGTGAGAACAAGTGAGAAAAAGGCAGAGGAATGTGCCAGTAAGTGAGTTCTACATAAATAGATCACCTCATAGAGGATAAGGCTAGTTTCCTGCTGAAACCCTGCTCTCTCACACATGACTGGTAGAAGGTCTCCTGGTTACAGGGAGAAAGAGCAAGAGAAATATGAATCAAACATTAAGTTCAAGGCATTTTTTTTGTGTAAAGTATGACAGTGTGTTATGCTTAAAATAGACTCGGACATTGCCACCACTTACTTATTTTGCAGGATATAGGTGTGTAGATATGTCCACAATAATTTAAGCTTCTGGTTTTGGGGTCATACATCTTCAAGAACAACATGACATCATCTAAAATAGAAAGCGACAAAGACATTGTTTCTACAAAAGGTGGAACCCATATCAAAGGAATTGCTTACATTACCACCAATAGTGTTAAAATTAAAATACTAAACACATTCTTAACCTTGAAGGGCTACTCAAGTTACATAAAACTACTCATTCTATTGCATTAGTCAGTACAAAAAATGTTAACAATAACAGCCAAGTGATCATGACCTGTGAAGCAGCATTTCTAGTATTTGAGGTTGCAGTATGACTGTGCCAACACAGACTGAATGCCAAGTCAGTTTGAAACAAATAAAACTTGTGATAACTAAATGGTGGAGTGATGTAGAAGCCATGCTGCACTGCCATAAGTTTGAAATTGACAGACATTTTCACCTCTAAGTCAAAACACAATTACCAAAATAAAGTGTCACATGTGAAACGCAACTGAAACTGAGCTAGATGATGGTTGGCATGTGAGACTTACGGTCTTTGTCGAACTTGGGTAATGTAGCCCCACTGGCCGCCATCTCTGGATCCACTGTCTCCAAAAATATTGTCCAGGGGTTCTCATTGTCGCTCAAGTCGATCATCTACAATGCAAACATGCACCAACTTTCATTAAAAAAACAATCCATATTATAGACAAGAGTGGAACACATTTTCATGCACAGAGTGGTGTACGCATTCCCAGGCACTAATTCTCATGTTATAAGACCTGTGCACCAACAGATCTTTAGGTTACTTTAAGAACCCCGGTTCTGAGTAGCATGATTGCATGAGGTAAAACAGCAAACAAAAAGGTTTCCAAAAGTGTCCAATAAGTCAAAAACAAGACACAAGTATGACAGGTTTTCCAGAACTGCACCTCGCCTGTAAAGTGGACGAGAGCAGGCGGCAGCAGCAGGGGGTGGTGACAAAAAGCTGCGGTAAAGTCGGACAGTTTCCAGCCGATTTCAGCCGCCTTCAGGCTGAACAGGAAGTGACAAAAACACTGTGGTGCAATTCCGATTTAATAAAATATAATCAGACCCATAGATCAGCTGGTACACAGTATCTAGTTGTTTTTAATAATGACAGAGTAGCTCTCAAAATGTTCTGCATGCGATCTGTTGCTAATTTTAATTAACAACAGACTGTAGATGGTCCGTGATCTGATCAGATTTAGTCTATCTGACTTCTTGACGTCACAAATCAGCCACACGTGTGTTCTGTACAGAATAAGTCTTTGAATGAGACAAATAGCAATTAAAATCCCTCAGATTAAAAAACAATAAAAAGTTTATACAAGACGTCATCATGTTGAGTCGATTGGGAACCAATCAGCTGTTAAATCAGCTGAGAGGCCGGCGTTTCCCAGCATGCTCTGGGTCTGCCTGGCTCTTACAGTTGGTGAAAAGCAACTGCGCCGCCTGCGTCTCAGAACTGCAGCCGCCTTGCTCTCGTGAGATTATTGTTGCCTACGTGTACATGCAATCAGAGCAAGTCGGGATCCAGTCAGACACAAATCTAACCGGCATGCAACGGGCGCCGATCGCCGGTGATCAATTCTGCGCAGACCTGGCTCATCTCGAACAAGCCTAAACACTTACCGACTTGTTGCAGTCAGCCTCGTAGTCGAGCATGGCGGGTCGCTTCGTTCCATTGCTCCTGGCCTGCATGGGCCACAGCCTCATCTGGTCCTGTGGGAAACCCTGCGGCAAATCAAAAAGAGAGATTAATTTAATTTGCACGTATAAAAGCTGAACAGAAAGTTGGAAAGTAGCAACAAGAGGGGATAAAAACAAATCTGGCAGATAATGAGAGAAGGGTTTGAAAGGCGTTTACAGGGGAGGAGGCAACAGTCATGGCATTGCTCCAGATTACATCCATTTAGCTGCATTCTGTGTCCATTTGTAAGTAAAACGTCAAACTAATATGTATTTAATTTTCCCCATGTCACCGAAGTATACTTATCAACTGTTGATGTGTTTTGCTCTACACTGGTGACTGGTTGTCTAGCTTTCACATCACAGCCCAACAGGAAAAATCAAAAAGCCTACTCTCAGATGGTGAAGAGTTGAATGCAATAACTCGATATACAGTGCATGTGAGATAAAAACAATTCAGTAATAGGCTAGTTGCATCAAGGACACAACATCCAGTATTTGACACAGTCGCATCTCTCACCATGGTCTGGGAGAGGGTTTGGACAAACTCTTGCAGCGTAGAGCTCTTCAGGACCTTGAAGACTGTGTACTTCACCTTCTCCTCATCATACATGTCATTGCCCTGATGACCACAGAACTGGTCCTCTGTTACAATCTGTCCAGAGGAGGAAGAACAGTTAGTCAGTAACTATCGGTATGTAATATAATTTGTAGATATTTTTTTTTCTTAGTGACACATTTTCATACCTTTTCAAAACAACTACTAGAGTGCATTTTTGTCTAGAATTGAGCCACTGTGATCAATTTAAACAATGTGTGAGAGCATCTTCCTATTGTTCTTCCTCTTGCATGTCCAGTGAATATAAACATTAGCCTTTTGTCCTGACTTCATACTTGGCCGGATAATATAAAAAGGAAGAGCAGCTGACATCTTTGAACAGGATAAACAGTTATCATTTAACAAGCCCTTTCCTTATTATCACTCACAGCTCTTCTCACCAACTCAACTACACTGTCTGCCACAGCTCAGCAAGAGTGCAGACGTTCTTGCCTGCTGCCGATAGGTCGCTCTCAATCAGAGAGGTGTAGTTGGCCATTTTGTTATTGACTTAGAGAACCCTCTATGTGCCAATATAAAACTGCCACATCAGAGCACTTAAACAGAAGTTGTGGTTTCCTACCTGGACCTGCATGTAGAGGTGAGCCTCTTGGCGCTCCTTTCTTTTCTGTGCTTCCACCCTTTTCTCCTCCTGTAGACGCTCCACCAGCTGCTGGGGGATGTCCACGTCAGTCATTGGCTGGAGAACCTCGCCTGGGATACAAAGAGATGCAAGTGAGAATTATTGAGCAGACAGAAACTACTCATTAAGATAGTAAACTAAGGTTGCCATTGTGAAGTCATCAAATGTCAAAGTGGAAACAGGAATTAAATTTCCCCACATACGTATGTAGGGTTACATGTAAGGACAGACTAGCTGAAACAGCTCAGGATAATCTTACATGCATTAATGGGACAGCACAAGCTTTTGTTGAATATTATCTAAAAAGGCAGAAGTTGAGGGAGTATGTCACTTACTGAGCTTGGACTCACGGATGTAGACCAACATGTACGCGTTGGTGCAGTGGCGCACTGAGAGATCATCATCATGTCCACCATAGTTGTGCTCTATGGCCTCCTCCTTGGTGCACCGCGACACTACGTCATCATCAAACTTACACCACTGGAGAGGGAGAAAGAGTTATAGACAAGAGGAGGGGGAGGTGGTTGTCACAGAAGGTTGGGTGTGGCCAAATGGAGAGATGAGGAGGAGAGGGGAGGTAGAGGAGGATAAGGATAAGAAGGGGGGGTGGGGGCCAGGGAAAAAAGTAGCCATTGAAGAAGATGGGAGCAAAAGAGAAAACCAGAGAGCACTTAAGACAACCATTAATGTCAGGCAATCAGCCCTAACATTAACATGCAAATTCATAACAATGAAAAACTAATTTCCCTGTACATATGTTATCTATAACATCCACTGCCAAGCAGCAGTAAACTTCTTCTTCTCTACTACTTTTTACTTATTCTCAGAAAATTCTTTGTGGCCTTCTTTGTGTTTTAGAGAATACTGCAACAATCGATATGTTGAGCATTAATGTCTACATGCGTGCTCGTAGCGTAACTTGACTCAGTTATACTGCTGACAGGCAATATGTCTGTTAATATGTAGCTAATTCAAAACTGGTTTTGACATTAAGCAGTATGATGCCCTTCTGTCAAGATGCTTATCTTACCATTAATTGCCATCTTTGAATCTGAGTGAGTAGCTCAGCAGATGCGTCACCTGGTTTTTAACACTTTAGGATATTTTTGGATTAACTGTTTCTACTCATCTGTCATTCTAGCGGTTACCTCTAAGGTCTATATAATAACAACACAAAGCCTTCATGCACATTTTTTATGTGGTAAAAGATTTTAATACTATAAGAATGATTACTGTGTTTAATGGCAGGTCTATAGTAAGCCATTGTAGAAGCCCACTAATCAAATTAAGTGTACTCATCATGATGACAAAGCAGATCTCATATCTAAAGAAGTTGAGGTTAGTTTATCACAACTAATAAAAAGCTGGCAGTAATAACAGTGCAGAAACCCAACCCTGCCCACAGAATTTTTGGTGTAAGGTGTATATAAAAATAAAATAAAATAAATTGTCCTTACTATTGGTTCCTTGACACTGACTTTGCCGTCTCCTTTTGGGTTGAGATAGACGACATAATGACCACCGTGGTTGTCCCCGCTGTGCACAAGCACGGCATGCAGGATGTAGTTGGCTGGGTCCTTAGAGTCTTGCTTCTGAAGGAACTCATCCAGGGGTAACTGATCAGGAAACTCAAACCTATAGGAGGAGAGAAGAGGAAGGAGAAGCAGAGAGGAGCGAATAAGGGTGTGAGAAGTGTGAGAATAGAACAGAAAGGGAAGATGGCAAATAAGGATGAGAGAGGCATGGAGGGAGAGATTGGAGAAGAAAGAAGATGGCAGGCAGGAGAAAATGAGTACAAATAAGAAGAAAGAAAAGAAGGTTGAGGCAGAAATAAAGATATGTAGAATGAATTGGTAGGAAAAAAAATAAATAAAAGAAAAAGTAAAAGTATTAAAAATGATCAAATAAAGACAAGAAAACATATTTATGCAAGAAAGAGAGTTTAAGCTGTCATGATTCAAGTTCAACTGTGTCTGTGTACACATATACGCAGCCCTCAGGGGTTCAGGTGCCGGTGGCAGCATCACAAGGATGACTCAGAGCTTGATGAGACGCTTCAGAGGAAAATTAGCTATTCTGGATGGCTGTGCATTTGTGCATTCTGAACGTGTCACATTATCCTGGTGGATTATTAAAACACCATTAGCTCCCCCAAAGCTTTACACAGAATGATATGGCCTACAGGAAGCACTCTCAATGACTCACTTTTCAGATCGTCTTAGTACAGGAGGTCAGGTCATGCTGTTAAGAGTGCTGGCTTGAGTGCTGTTCTTTTTTTTTTTTTTAATAAATAGACCGATCCATTAAAATACATCAATATGGACAAGACCATCTCTAAACGTATATGTCTATCCACTGCCACTGACCCATTGTGTAACAAGCAGAGATCTGAATCAAGCAGGGCCGGGTATGCGTTTGTAAAGTAATACACAAGTAAGCGTAATAACAGCTGTGTTTTACCTGTCATTAATCTTGATGTTTTGGTCGGTCTGTGGGTCATACATGAACCTCATCAGCTGCAGATGGAGGATTGGAGGGAAAGTAAGGAACTTCACTCCCTTCTCTGCTTCCTGTGGTACAAACAAACCTGTCAGGCATCTGGTCAGGACATCCCATTGACACTCATTCTCCAACAACCCTTAACGTTAGCAGCATTAGGCAACACCAAAGCACTTTTCCTCTTCCCCCTACAGTTTCGAAGCGGAATTGTCCATTACCGCTGTCTCATTAGAACTACAGATCCACTACCTGATGTGGCAAACTTGAATAGTGCGGTTATAGCCAATAAAGAGCCACAAAGCGAAAGTGCAGAAGTGCCTTTCACCATGTTTCGAGTTGATGAACCACTGAAACGGTTTTGGAAACATTATTTTAAAAACGTACAAAAGAATCTTTGGTGTCGCTTAAAGTAACTTATTTTAACCAGAATTTGTCATTGTCCACCAGGGTCCTGCTTTTAAAAATTAGCTAAGAATACAAATGGCGATATAGAAAAAATAAATAAAAGATAATGTAGGCAAACTAAAATAAACTGTAACATGAAGAAAGCACATAAATAATTTAAATCCAGTCACTGTGAATCCTTACCTGCAGGCCATGCTCTCCTGCGTCATATTTGTTGTCTCCATCTAACTGTTCGGTTGCAACGTAATCTTTGAATGACTCAAAGACTGGAATTAAGCAGAAAGCATAGATGAGATCAAGAAAACACCACTGTTTCATTGTTTGAGAAAAGCCATGAAGTTATGCTGATGTCACTTACTGTTCTTCTTTCCTTTTATGCTAAGTTGGATGTCATAGTAGTCCTCTATCCGCTCTGACCGGTAGTCCACATGCTTACACTGGATATATGACTAAAGTAGAACAGACACACACGGGTCAGGTTGTATGATACAATTGACAAAAATATTTTTATTTTATATAATTTCTTTTCGATTTAACTTCCTTCTATTCTTAAACTGACTTTGTTCCCGGCTACAACATGAGCTCAGTGAGACAACTTCACATCATCACTGTGTTAACAAAATCTACAGCAGTATTTAGGCACTCGCATCACTATGCACGCTTACTTCCCCAAATAAACAGCATAATTCTTCTTTTTGAAATTGAACTCTGAGTAGAGTGATTCATTTTATAACTACACAAAATGTGGGGACAAGTCAGACAAGAAGAGGTACAGAGAGAGAAAACATACCACCATCTTTCCTCTGAAGAGCTTAGGGATGGTTCCCTCAACACAAGTGCCTTTCATTTTGTTCTCCACATTGTCCAGGAGCTGCAACACACGCACATACAGTGAGTCAGTCATTATCCAGCGCGCATACACATACATGCCCACATTCTTTAAGAGTATGCGAGAACTCACCACTCTGCACAGCTCCTGTACATCATGTTGCATGAAGCTATCTAGTGTTTCCCATCTTCACACAGGAAAAAAAAAACAGCAAGGCAGTTAGATACAATGCTCACAGATCAGGAAAGATGTGTGTCCGGTAACCATGTAAAATTCAACTAAAATTAATATTTAAAAAACAGTCATCAAAGTGTCATCTGGCCCCAGCAACGGAAGCTGACATCAAAGCAGCAAACCAAATCATGGGACATCAGGTAACATCCTACAAAGTAGTGCAAATATCATTCTGAGGTATCTCACTAATGTTTTGAGCATTCCAATGTCAAAAAGAAAATACATAGAAAATGTTACAAGTACAGCACTGAGTCTCAAAAAAAAAAAAAAAAAAAAACCCATAAAGAAAGTCTACATTACCCAAAGGACTTGGTGAGTTTCTTGGTGCCGACGGGTTTGTCGCTGTGTTGCAGCTCGTAGAAAACCCTCTGCAGTGCTAGCGGAACGCTCTTGGACGAGTCATCTCCCTCTGTGGGCATCATGTACACCGCCTGGGAAGAGAGACGGGGAGGATTCACACGAGGATTAGTTTTAGACAATAAAAAAACTCTTACATGGAAGTTACTTATTTCTACAGTTTTGTTAAGGAGATGACCATGTTTAAACTAGGACTGAGTGATTGATCGTTGTCAAATTGAGATTTGAAAAAATGTGACTGTATTTGTTTTTTCACAAGATAAATGCTGGAATAATGTTACTTATCACAGGTTGTTTACAGAAATGTGCCATTTTAGTGGATTTTTCATTTATTACTTAACATGATGGTAGAACGTGCAATATATATGTTGATGCTGTTATTGAACTGAGGCATATCAGAAATGTCAGTTTACGTTAAAGTACAGATTTTGTTAGAATTGTTTTATTATTATTATTATTTTAGCTTTTGTGAAAAATGTCCGTGTTTGACTGTTCAATGTTCCATGCTTATTAAGAGAAAAACATTTATTGCTGGCTATTCATATCTATGTTCTCATTCTTGCATAAGAATAAAGAGCAGTTTTGATGGTGTTTCATGTTATAATGCTCCATGATGTTGATGTTTTATCTTTATTATTTTTATGACAAGTAAAATGCACAAAAAGCTCCTGCTGTAAAAAAAAAAAAAAAAAAGAAATTTTAAATAAAGGCGTGAAACAGCAAAAAGACTAATGTGAATTAAAGGGGCCCCAGTAAAACCAGATAATAGTGGTAAAAGTGCTACAAGAAGAATCAGCAGCTGTAGAGGAACACTAGATAGGTACTCATACTAAAAGAAAAGCAGCAGCACACAGCGAAGAAGTACTACACGTGGAAGTTGTGAATTTTAGTATCCATTTCAATATTTAGCCTATATTTGAGGTTGGCATTTAATATTTGTGACATATTTCAACACAAAGTACAAACGCAAAACAAATACTGAACTGAAGCTCTAGTTCACACGTTTACACAATAATACACGGCTTTATGTGCTTGGCTTAAGCCAATGCACTAAACCTACATGTATAATACACTCTGCACCTTGTAAAAATAAAGGTTTTAAACATGCAAATATAAAACCATACCCGTCGTAGCTGGTTGGTGAAGAAAAGTGTCTGTAGAAGGCTGTTCATGTAGCACGTAGCTCCCTGGTTCTTTAGTCCTACATAGCCTGTGTGTTTCTTAGAGTCCCATCTGGTTACAGAGAGAAAGCTAATGTTATTGTTGTAATTCAATAAACCTGGAGAGAAAATAAAACCTGGGACCATTGTAGAAAACCCAACCCTGAGAGAGAAGACCCCAGAGAAAATTAAGAGCTACATACGCCACTCCATGCGGGGCATCTGCCTGGACATAGACTTCAAATGTGACTTTGTCATCATCAATAAAGCCCCTCTCAGGATCAGTCACATCCTGAAACACAACACCACCGAAGCAGTCAGTATCAATAGGAAAAGCATTAACTTATGTTTACCTTTATTTATGATTATGTCCAAATAGAAAATGAGTAAATAGCATTATGCTGCACAAAAATTAAACAGCTCTGCTAGCACAGCCTCTTCTTTCCACCCAATCAACAAATAACTGAATATAGTGTTTATGCTAGAGTCTCTTATGTGTGCCGTGTGTCTTTCTTTGGTGGCTCTTGTCCTATGGAAAAAACATTTCTGGCTATTGATATTAATCTGCCATTGCTTACTGTCAGTTTCTGTACTTACACTCCAGGACATGAAGTTAGAGAAGCCCCAATCATTCTCTTTGTGGAAGAACAGATGGCTGATCCTGCGGCTAAAAGACTTCTCATCGTCTTTGTAGTTGATGATCTTCAGCATGGCCTGTGCGTGGCACGACCATGACCTGAAACAGAAGCCAGAAATCTTTGAACAATTGTGAGACAGGAGATTAAAAAATTATTTTTTACCATTTTCTTACTAACAACCATACTGGCATATGTATCCCATGATGTGTATTTTTGATACAAATGTAGTTTTCCCATTTTGTTATTAAGGGATTCTGCAGGCGTGGTGGAAGATTTAGCCGTCTAAGTGAGTCGTAAGTTGTCTTGGACACAATTTAGCAATCCATGAAGGAATGAAGATTTAATATTGCTAAGACAAATGAATAGTCATGCTGTTAGTCAACTGTGACCTTGATTTATCACATCTATAAAGTAGCAAAACAAACAACCTGTGTTAAACAGTAAGTCAAGGAAGCAAGTTTACATAGTAACCAATTATGTGATGAAAAAGCATTAAACAAAGTGGAAAGACAAGGTGATAGGGCCTCAACAGCTAACTTGAACTAATTTCATGTTCAATGGTACCTGCTTTGAAAAATACATTTGGACTAAAAAGCCACGATGTATAAAAAGTACTTTTACTTAACTAGAATATTAAGTCATCAGGATTACTGTCAGCAATGAAACCAAACCTTAGAAATAACAGACATCCTTTTATTTGTAATGGTGGATATAGCTCCCGTAGCAGGGTTTGTGCGCATAGTGATTTTACACTTTAAATAAAATTTGATTGATAAATTGATCAGTTTGGATGACTTGTGCAGGCCCAGTCTGAGACCTCAGCACTCAGTCAAGCAGTGCAGCATAGAAGAGACAGATAGTGCTACCTAGATAAAATAAAACTATCTGCTTATTTGTATAAATGTACCAGGACCATCAAAGACACCTACGTGGAATCTGATTCTGCATTACACTGCAGGAAGAAGCCCACGCTCTTCTGGTGTGGCCGGTCGGGATAGAAGCGCGGCATCACCATTATCTTCCACGGAAGGTTCCGAACAAAGCAGGACGGGCTGAGCACAGACTCACTCAGGCGGCTGAAGCGCTCTACCACAAAGCGGAAAGTCGCTTCTGACCGCCAACTGGTGTCTGTGAAAAGATGGAGGGAGACAGGAAAAAAGGGGCAGGGTAGATGGTGAACAGCCTAAACAAGTTTCCTCCAGCTTTCACTGACAAGACCAGGTGTAACTGGTCAGTGGATTACAACCTATGTGAGATGAACAACTCCACAGTAGGCCTGCACAATTTGGGGAAAAATATGAATCACGATTTTTTTAGCTTAGAATTGATATCACAATTCTCTACCACAGTTTGTTTCTTACAAAGTGTAATGTTGTTTTTTGATTTTTTTTACACACATGAACCATGATAAAACAAAACCAATTGGCAGTACCAGACAGATTTTTTGGCACCTATAGCACATTGTGCACTACCACAAGCCTGTAAACATAGAGGCTTCAATGAAGAGAAGGGAGAGCACTGCAGAACTTGGGAGCGCTTTAAAACTCGCAGAAGAAAGTAGCGTTTGTGATGCAGTCAGCTCGTAAAATTAAATGAGAATCAAAGCCATTAAAAAAAGGAATTTAAAAAAGTAAATAAAATTATAAAAAAAATTTTTTTAAATCGAAATTTAAAAATTAAAATGTGAACAGGGTGAATCGAGATCACGATTTTATAACGATTAATCGTGTAAGCCTACTCCACAGCCAATTAAATTGAGTAATTCACAGGATGACGTCAAACCAGGATCATTACTTATGACAATTACTTTCACAGCACAAGCTTTGAAACAAACAAAAGTGTTTGTAATCCTGTTTGTTAGTGTAAGTACACATCATTCTCACCATCCTCCATGTCCTCCTCTGTGTTGTTGTGTCCATCTGCCATGGCCACGTTACCATTGATCACTGGGTTGGCCGGAATTCTTGGCGGGTCGTCTGTGTCCCCAGCTGTACAAAGAAGGAAACAATCTGATAAGACTGTATAGTTCTAGCAGGGTAGAGACCTTTCTTTAATTGGAGGAAAGCAGGCCAACGCCAGGTAAGAAACGAGGGGTCAAAAATGACAGATTATCTGACCAAGACCAATACAATATATCATAAAGACCTAAAAAAGCCACACAAGGCTTCTTCTCAAATTTGAAATTATTATCATCCGTTTACCTGTCATATTCAAGCTAAAGTAATGATTTAAAACTAAAAGTTGCGCCTACAACAGACCATCTGTTAATTACTTTTTACAACGGTTATTTCTAGAAAATGTGAAATAAATCATTACAACTCATTTTTATTTTCTTACAATACTTTTGTATGTAGTTTCATCCAATGGTTGTAGAATGATGGGATATTTGAGAACAGATTGTTCTTAAAAAGCTCATTTTGTCAGGTTTCTGTGAATATGTCCACCCTTTAAAGTAGTACACATTTATAATCTGAGAATTACCATTATCATTTAAGGCATAACATCAGCATCAACCGATTAAAAGCAAAAAAGTAATTTCTCAACTACTGTCTCCATCTTTATCTAATGCATCTCCACACATAGTGATCCTTCCTCTCCCCTTTCATTGGGAAAACCCTGCTGGGACAGCATGACAAGTCTTCTTTCCCAGTCTGTGTTCGTGACAAAAAAAAAAAAAAGCAACATTAAAGTAGAATGGGAATTATGGACACAATGCAGGATTAGGCTGCAAATCTCTCACACACACAAAAATTAGGTGGCTCGAGGCACAGTTCTTATCTATCAAATTGATGACTGACAGAAACAGAGAAGCTTTGAGTAGACTTAAGGGAGTGAGTAAAATCTGCTTGGATCCTGCGATGACACTGATGCAACAGAAGCCAGACTTGGGAAACTAAAGCATTTACATGAGCACTCAGGCATAGATCTCCAAATGTGCTTATGTGCCAGTCCGTCTCTTGCACAGTATTTCATGTGCATCTGTGATCCTCGTCTTCCTCCCAGCTGACAGACGCAATGGTGTCAGTTGTGTGTGTCTCCAGGTAACATTACTGACCGAGTCCTCCAGGAGACTGACGTTGTTTCCTCAAGTGGATTACACCCTGCTAATGGGGCCTGTCAGTCAACTCCATGACAACTTCTTGTCCCGCCCCTACTATTCTGAAACCTCTGCATAGGACATCCAAATAGATCAGTCACTGCAATCTACACAAGCCAGAGCTGGATTTAGTTCCAATTACTTCATATTAGACAGATATGTTGCATAACGTAGAACTTACTGTCATTCAAATGAAGCATGAGTCTAGAAGGGGAAAATCACAAGCATCTCAACCCATGGGATGTATTATTTATAAACATACTATACATTTCTAAGAAGCATCACAGTAATTGATCTGAATACCTGCTATGGTTGAACTACAACTAATTTCTAATCAAGTCTGCAACCTCTGGACTGAAAACGGTAAATAAAAGCTGTGTCATCATCATCAAGACAGATTTTTTCCTATGAGACAACTGTATGCTGAGCAAACAGAAAAACAACTCCAGATGTGTTTAACCTACAGCAACAAGGTTAGAACAGCCCAGCTGATCTGACACTTACTTGGCCCTAAGAAGCTGAACCATTGTTTGAAGCATCAGATCACCTTAAAGCGTGTGTCTCTACTGTCCAATTGTTGACCGATGCAGTAATGCACCTGAAACAAAATCATGAAGTACAAATATCACCACTGAATGAAAATTTGAAACAGTTATTTACTAGCGATGTAGTCCTTATTCTTGTCCTATTAGACAAATTAGGTTTTTATAAGAAAGATATATTTTGAGAACTAGCATGTTTGTTTTCTATTAATTTCCTATATGTTCGGAGAGCCATTACGCATAAACACTATAGATTTTGTGGCAGTAACAGCTTGTCATCTTAATAAGATTCCTGTGGCAAAACAGAAATTAACCCCACCGCAACTGTATGGAGCTGTATACCATAAAGGAAATGTGGTTATGTGTTGCTATAAACAGTCAGAAAAAAAGCGAAAAGTTTATTATGTCAACTTGTTTTCACTGCCCTTGTAAGGCTGCAGTGCACTGGGAGAGAATCCAACAAGGGTGAACCAGCAACTAAGGGGTTAGGAAGTCTGGTGAGTGCACCTGCTTCTAATAAGATGAGTATTAAAATAAACGATTAAAAATGTAAGTGACAGCTGGGTCTGTTTCAACTTCTGCTTATTTCCATAATTAAATAAGATGTGCTATGGTCACTCCAAATCAAGCAACAATGTGTGTGACTGTGTGCGCACAGATATAAAAATCACTAGGACCAAATGACGCAGTGATGCTGAAGGCTCCCCAAGCCTGTGCTGTTCAAAGTTGACATTATAAAATGGTGGTGGGCTGGTATTCCGTGTGTAAAACGCTAACTAAACGTTAACATGTGTGGCCTTGACTACAAAGCTGACCAACAAAAACACAGATCATTAAAAATGGCGAGCTCCATGCCGTTTGGTCGTCCATACAATGAAGCAGCAAATCCCCGCGCTGCCTCTGTGCGGGCCTGGCTTACCGCAGCGGCGACTACCGTTACTTTCCAGCACTGCCACACGTTTCACATAACACACTGTCAGACGTCAACGTGTAAACTAAATCAAAGCAAACATTCGGTCTGCCAGATTGACATTTGCTCTACTGGCAAGCTTAAAACTTATTATACCGTCAATTTAGCAAATCACGATTGACGCATCTGCGTTAGCTTTAGCTACCTAGCTATAAACACTAGCTACAAACTCATCTGCAGGCCATTATTAGCCAACATTAGCTAATAACAAGTATTAGCCAACAAGCTAAAATTAATGCGAGAAAAAAAACAGCCATTATATTGTTCGACAGCAATTACAGACAAGCGAGAGAAAAAAAAGTCTAGGTTTCGTGAGGCTAATATTCAGGGCCTAACATTCGAGCAACAGTCGAATCGAACGTTGCAAAATACAAGGCACCATTTTGGAACGCCACACACCCCCTCCGTCCGTGTTAGCTGATCGGCTAACTAGCATGCTAGCCAGGGAATTAACGTAAAGAAGCAGGCCTTTGTGCTAATTGACTAGCTTGAAATTAGCTGTTCCTTAGCAATGTACATTGCGCTGTATCAGCTTAATAAACACATGGAGCAATAAAACAAACTCCCGGCACTGTCCGGATTAAACGTATTTACAACACATATTATCCTGTCAAATGTAGTGACTTCGCATTTAGGGGCTAAAGTAATAGTTAACAATGTAGCTAGTTAACTGATATCGCTACTTTACAGGCCTGAATTTACAAGCAATCAGACGCGATGCTAACACAATTATCTTTTTGAAACGCTGTTAACGTTTCATGTCTAACGGCTATTGACGTGCTATATTTTTTACGTTACCAGTAAGAATAGCAAGTGTTACTTTGCTCACGGAATAGCTAACTTTGATGAGGAACGCAGGTGCCGATAACTGTCAAAATCAACCCAAAGCTCAGTTAAGTCAAAGTAGCAAGATTAATTTACCTAGCGATGGTTCCACGTTAATTGCAGACTGTACAGCCACACTGTTTACAAACATTTACCGTTAACAACACTGGGCGGGCCTCGAATTCTACGACTGCATGTGGTTTCTAAACTGCGATGATTTGGCAAACGCATCTGAGAACTTGTTACAGCAAACGACCGTGGCCAAAAACAGTTTATTTAGAAATACGGTGACAGATACGAATGAATGATTTGTGTGGCTAATATCTTACAGTGTGGATGAACCGCTCATTTGGGTTGTCTACATGCAAGGCAATGCAATATTGCAACCATACGGAGAGAAATCCAAGCTCCGTTCGCTAATAACGCAAAATGAGGTCAGCTCCACACAAGTATGCTGCAACGGACGCACAATCAGCAAAAATGCAGCCGGCTATCCTGGCTAGCTTCGGGCCTATGTGTTTACTGTTGAGATCAGCTTGCGCTAATGAAACGTAATGCCTTTTCCATAAAGCTGTTAAAATATAGGTTGTAAAGTGTTTGTTCACTCTTATTGGGACCATTACTTACCTTCCATTTCCATGTCCTCTGGTTCGCTGAGCTGCTGCTCGCCGGCTTTCTGTTGCTGCTGCGTGTGGTGATGGTGGTGGTTCATGTTGGCAGCTGTTGTTGTTGTGATGCGGTGCTCCCTGCTATCTCTGTTACCCTCGACCTTGTCCAGGGTAGGCTCTGCGGGGAACCGGGTTCTGGACTGCTGGTGAGGTGTGGTAGGATGCGAAGGTGGAGTGGACAGGTCGAGCCTCAGCGGCCGGGCCTGCTCTGTCGCGACCTCGGCCTTGTCTGCTGTCAGCGCCGGGGACTGAGGAGGGGAGGTCGGCGGGGGAGCGGGTAAAGAAACGCGGACGTATTTGCTCGCTATTCGCCCAATCTCGGCGCCTTTAGTGGGTGCGAGTCGCTGGTTGACGGTGGGGAGTGGGATGGATGGACCGGGGCTCCGAGGAGGGAGGCCCGCTGAAATTAGCTAAATCAATCCGGCTTTACCCCGGGAAATGTGGGGCAAAAAGACAACGCACAGCACGACCTGCACCTTGAGGAACAAATACCCTGTTTATAGCTAGCGTTAAGCTACCCGACACTAGGCAGCCAACTGGTGATATAGGTACAACAACAATGAAAAAAAGGTTCATTTGCTAAACACACACACATTCAATAACTTTATCTGCAATATCCCCAGTCCGTGTGCTCCTCCGATTGTCCCTCGTCTGGGGAAGAGCGGAGGAAAAAGCTATCCATTCAAACCCGTTTCCAATACGAAATAGCACTAATGTTGATTTGGAAGTTCGCGTAGACGAGAGTTGCCACGGCCCGACATAAACCAATTCCCCAAACCGCCCCTAACACGACATACAACAAAACACGGCACGTCGTTGCATTTCTAGCTAACCTCTTGTTTCTTGTGAGGAATGTGCCCGGTCATACAACGTTAGCCTGAGCTATGTGGATTTCAACCATAGCGCTAAACCCGCTTCTCCCGTGGTTTGTGATGTGTTGAGTCTGAGGTAAATCTCAAAATGGCGGTCGCGCTCTTCTCTGAAATGTCACATCCGCATGGAGCTCCAAACACTGGCCCATCCCCGGCCAGGTTCAAATCCATGTTAAATGATAGGCACAAGGCGTGTGCACCGGGTACATGAGAAATAAAATATAAGTATAAAAACAAGCATTAGATGAGTGGCAATTAGAGGAATGACAATACAGGTCTAAGTATTCTGGTGACTGCACGTTGCAACCATTGATTTACAATAACTTGAACAGGGAAAATCATTGTCTTAATGTAGGAACAAAGTAGGACCTACTGAAGTTAATACGTTTATTCAATTAATTTAACGTATAAGACCTCGTAATTTTAATACTACAGTAAACTGCAAAAAAATACAAACATTTGTGTTTACATTGTGTGTACACAGTCCCGCCTGTGTAAAGGGAAACAAATTTGTATGCAAAACATATCAACTACGAGTTGTGTGAGTAAAACTAACAGTACCTGAAACATATCACCCATTGAACTAAATAATAAAAAAATAAATAAAACACACACACACACACATTGTATCCATTGTCAGGAAGCAGGGGACTTTTTTTCAAAATGGGCTGCATTTTACTGTAGGGTCATGCTTCTTCAAGTAAAACATGAATGCAGTATTTTTACTAGAGCATTTCAATAGGCTATATGGGCCCTGCACTGTTGATGGTAGCCCATTGCTGCTTTGTGGCTTCTATTCTAGTTTTTACTAGGGGTGGGGGAAATAATTGATTCTTAGAAGCAGATTCTCTTTAGAACGATTCAATCCTTGATTCTGGTAAGTTAATAATCGATTATTATTTTTTGTTTTAAATGTGTTGATTTTATTTTAAAAGTTACTGTCTCCAGACATGTACAAATCAGAAAACAGAGTGACTGAAAGAGGATGGGATAATGGATATATATATATATATATATATATATATATATATATATATATATATATATATATATATATATATATATATATATATATATGAATGATCTAATAAGACATACATGAAATAAAACACATACACACACATATGCAAAACACATATATGCTGTTGATCTACTTTAACACATTGCATCTAATCACCTCATATTTTATGTTCTACAAAGCCAATTTTCCACTTTTAAACATGACTTAGCCTCTGACGTGGAAGATTACTGTGAGGGAAGGTGACTTTAAGCATGCTTAAGCATGGAATGACCACAAAATAAAAACCTCAGTAGAAAACATTTCATTTAAACTTGTCTGTGACAAATACTGTATATGTCAAAATCTAACAAACTCAGATTTATGTTTTTTTAAATCACACATGAAAATGTACATAAAAGAATTGTTGCATTGAGATGCATCGGTAATTGGTTTAGAACTGAAACGTTGGCCTCTGAATCTGAATCAAATCGTGAGGTTCCATAAGATTGCCACCCCTAGTTTTAACCCCGAATTCTTTCAATTTAGGCCCCACTTACTAATATTACTTGTATTCACTTGCTCATTTATTTACAAAAGTATTTAATTTATATAATTTTATTTAAAATAAGCTATAGTGTGATACTGCTTGATCCTGTGATGCTCATCCAGGGGTCTGCTTCTCCAGATGATGTTACTAAAGGACCTCTTTTGCTTCTAATACTGTATTAGGCTACTCTTGAGTAGATTAAAGTAGGGTAGCCTAATTACAGAAAATACTAAAAATTTGGGCTTACAAAACTATAGTTACTAATTTAGATCAGGCACATCCAAATCCAACAAAATACTCTGCAATCTTTCTCCTAAGACCATTTTCACTCACTTCCCAGTGTGTGCCCATGTCAGTTAAGTACAGAACCAATTGGACACAGTGTTACTTAATTCACTTTTAAAAAGGAATATTTTTTACTTTTCATAAATAGCCTATAGCCACATAAAAAAATGCAGGTATAACATGTCATGCACACATGTAAATTTCAATTTAGCCATAAGCTTAGTAGTGGAAGATAAAAACAAATTAAAAGAAAACAAAGGCCTACAATAAAGTCACTTATGGTGAAACATGACAACTCATACATCATTGGCTTATTGCCATTGTGATGGATAACTATACTTCCAATCATGAGATATTCCTTTTCCAAAACAGTGTTCATGTCTATACATATCTGCAGTGCTGAAACCAGACCGTGCGTGGTTGTAACAGACAAACTTTCAAATTTTGAGTAAGCTCTAGTATGCTCTAGGATAGATTATCATACATGGACTTGTAGTGTTCATTTTTGTAGCCCTTTATACAGTCTATGGTGTCGCCTAGAGGCTGGTTTTGCTGCTGTCGAAAGATATAGTTATTACAATATTAATGTCATAGCTGTATATTCTGAATGAATAAGAAGGGGGAAATACACAATAAGCTCATAGAAGATTATAATGATGTGAAACTTTATTCATAAATAACTTTAACATTTACTACACTTTAACAAACATATCATTCTTTAACAGTTTTCAACTTGCACTCTCTCGCAAGCTTTAATAATAATGGGGAATTTTCACGGTGGTTCTTTTGTGTCAATGCTGTGACGGACGTGTCAAAGAGCCAATACAATTCTGAGCAAAACCCTCAAACCCACCCTGCAGTGCTCATGCCACCAATTATAGTTGACATCTAGCTAGTATTATGGGCGGGATGAAGCGCATAACAGGATAGTCTGCGTTGTAGCTAGCTATATATCTCGACGTCGGCGACTAGGAAAATAGTTAGCTAAGCTTATCTTCACAGATGGAAGTGAGGAGAGGAAGCAACGCTATATTATAGTACGAAATATTAAAAAATAAGCTAACAGTATTCATGAATTTACTCACATAATTCTTTATACAGTGCCCATATTTTCATCTTTTAACACATTAAAGGTGCATTTTACGCGAGTTTTGGTGCATTAAATGGAGGAGAAGAAGGAAGACGGAGACTCGGAGATACAGGAACACGGACCCGAGCACTGGTTCTCAAAATGGGAGCGGCAGTGTTTGGCCGAAGCGGAGCAAAGGGAGCCGAGCGAGGAGGAGGCCGACAACGACCAGGATAAACTGTGGCATCTCTTCCAGAACTCAGCCACTGCTGTGGCACAGTTATACAAAGGTTCAAACCAGCGCGTTCTTTCTCCTTGTTCGTCTACCTAGCTATACTTCGCTAGCTAGCTACATTGCCAGTATGCATTTGGATTGTTGGTAAACGTTAGCAACCTGGCTACCCAACTAGCGTTAATGTGAACTAACGTTAGCGTCGATTTCGGTAGAATGCTAACTAGCTCGTTAGCAACTCGCTGTCCAGTTACAGCTGATTTTGCAATGCTAAATTTAGCTAGCTGTGTTAGCCAGTGATAAAAAATAGTTATTAACTCGAACCGGGTGTTATAGCTACACATGGTTCGATTGTTAAACAACCATTTATAGTTTAACTGACATAATTACATTAATGTAAGTTAACACAGATACCTTTGTCAATAAGATATCTTGTTGACACCAAGTTAGACAGCAGCGGATAGCTAACGTAACGTTAGCCAGGCTAGTTACAAAATGGCGATGGTAACAACAATCGTAGCTACGCGACATTCCCAGATGACAGTCTCTTATATACTGTCAGCGTTAACTGATATACCTGACGCGATTAGCTATTGAAATGTACCATACAGATATGAAGTTTACAGCACATAAATGCATACTTGTTTTTAAACGCCCAGTTTGCTGCTGAGTGAGCAGTTTGTTTGGCAACACGTAGCTACCGTTATAATCACAAAATGGCGAGGATAGTATTGGTTTGCGGTGGAAATATTGTTTTTTCTACAATATGCTACGGCTGTTGTGCTCTCGGACAGAATACATTCCTGTCCATATGGACCGTCTATCCATGTTTGACATGTATGTTTGACATGGCTTTGCAACTTTACTGCTGAGAGGGCAGTTAAGTTGATGTGTCGGTTTCTCCTGCTAAACAAGCTGCTGCCAAGCTGGCCATCTAGCGCTGGCTGACAGTTATTTTTATTCCAAACGCTGTCCCTGCAATTGTAGATGTAAGACAAAATGGCGAATGAAAATAATCTTCACTTCAACCCTATAATCACAAAGCTGTTGTGCCTCTCAGATGTTTTATTGCCCTTTGGTCACAATAATCAAGAGTGCTTGCTTTTAAATTACGTCCACATGTTATCTATTGAAACCAAACATATTTTCCCTTTCCTTCCACAGACAGAGTATGCCATCAGCAGGGCCTGTCATTGTGGGTGCCATTTCAGAACTCTGCAACAGCAGTTACCAACCTCTACAAAGGTATCTTAACAACATCCATCTTTTCTCCAACCTTGATTTATTGCTCTGTCATACTACACCAACAGTTGTTTTTGTGCTTTGTATCATCATTATGGACTGTTGCTGGCTATCATTGTACTTGTAAATGTAGACATGTTTTTAAGAGTTTTTGAGAGGCTCATCTAACACGTAAACAAACCTGGCCATTATCACTCTTATCAGCTCCATATTGATCAGACTGTCGCAGGGCTTGTATGTTTGGGTTGCCTATGACAATGTCAGGAATTCACTAGTGAAATAGGGGTGCATGGTTGTAGTAAGAATGAGATTGTACTAGACTTACTCCGAATTTGGCAGTCTACTTCTCGAAAACTGGACAAAAAATTGCCAGGTAAGTAGCGCTAGCAAGTGGTGAGTAGTTGGCACCCTCTGAAAGTAATTTGCTGTCATTTAAAAGTGGTCAGTTATGTTTATACAAAAGAAATATACAGTACAAAGCCAACAATTTTAGGCATAATGAGTTTCTGGTCAAGGACCAAAACATTGTCCCTGTTAAAGGTACAGTGCTTTTTTGCTAGGCGTTTAGAATAGATGATAATAAACAATGATTATTTTTATGATTTCTTTCTCCATTGCAGAGAGTGTGGAGGCACATCAGAGAAGTTTTGATCGGGGCATCCAGATAGGCCATCAACGCCGTAATAAGGTGAGTCTTGTTCCTCTGTTACTTTTTGTTATTCCCAATTTATAATCTTTTATATCTGGACACATTTTTGCTTGACAATTTAGGAACAAGGTGCTTACAGACTCCATTAGGTTTACACAGCAGTGATGTTAAAGGGGGAGAAAAACGCTTCCATGTTTTTAATGAAATTAAACCTTGTCTAATTGTGGATTGATCCCTTTTCTACCGGATTGCAGGACATGTTGGCCTGGGTGAAAAAGCGCCGGAGAACCATCCGTAGGGAAGATCTTATCAGCTTTCTGTGCGGAAAAGCACCACCACACAGGAGTAGCAGGGCCAATCCCCGGTTGGCCATGTTGGCCCCCAGCCGGGCTAATTCTCCAGCCGAGACTGGTTCATCTGTAGAAGCAGACCTCCAGCCCTTCAGGGAGGCCATAGCACTGCATGGTGAGTTACGTGCAAGCTTGACTCTGACTCAGCTTACACGCCAATAGTTATTCAAGGTATTTGATCAGAAGTGTGACTACTAATTCTACAAATGTAATAGATTTAAGGTTTGGCAATGTACGTTAAAGTATTTTAATATAAAGACTTTTTTGAAGTAGCTCATTACTTATATACAGCTTGTCACCTGAATGAGAAAAAACATTACGTTAAAGTCTAAGCACTGAAGTACAGAAAGTTAGTTTGTGAGAGAGAGCCTGCTTGTCCTTGCGTCATCATACTCTGCCACATGTGGCTCAGAGATAAGGATAGGCTATTTTGTGCATGGGTGTGTAAGTACTGGCCAATGGTGAAAGAGGGTGTGCGTCTGAGTGAAGTAGTTTTTTTTTTGTAGTTTTTTTTTTTTTAAATAAATATACAGCAACTCTTTGTTTGTAATTTGGTTACATTGCAGTTTGTATTTCTGGTGTGCTTTCAAGTGAATATTCAGAACTTTATCTGAAGGTCCCAATATTTTAAAGTGTAGCTTACGTCAGGGTGAAGGATGTTAGGAATTTGGTGGTTTAGGTTACAGAAACACAAGTTCGGTCTGTGTCAGGAGGTTTTAGTGTGTCTCCTTTCTCAGTTATCAGCTACCTTCTGCATTTCCCCACTGGTGTTTGTGTGTTGGGACAGGCAAACTTATTTTGTAGGGATGTGCCAACAAAAATTTTGTGCAATGTTTAAAATAACAATTTGGCTGATACCATAGACTGTATATTAATGGACAATGCATCTAGGCGAAGTGCTGCAAATGTGGAAGTCCCTTAAACCTGCATTCTATTCTGAATTCCAGCAAAGGGCTATATGTCTATAATATATTTATAGGGTTATTTAAAAAAAGTGTGTGTGTGTGTGTATATGTATGTATATGTATGTATGTATATATATATATATATATATATATATATATATATATATATATATATATATATATATATATATATATATATATATATATATATATATATATATATATATATATATATATATATATATATATATATTCGACTGATGAATTTGTGCATCCCTATCATATTGACTTACATGGGCATTTCTGTTCCCAGATTTTTGGTCAGTGTTGTAACACACAAACTTGGTATTCCTAACAACTGTGTAAAACAAAACCAGTTTTTCCATTTTATATCCTCTAGGAAGATGCACATACCAACTTTCTGTTGATGCCCCTTTGCTCAGGCAGTTGTCATTTGGGGTCTAACAAGTCATCATACAAAGTGCTACAAGATTTGTATGCAGTAGCTTGCTTATCTGTCTTATTTCTCCAGCTGATGCACGTTGTCTGTTGCTGCTCTCTCCTCTCCATCCTCTCTTCTTCTCCTTCCACAGGTCTGAGTGGAGCCATGGCGAGCATCAGTGTGCGCTCTGGTGCTCCAGGCTCTCCCACACATGTGAGTGGGAGCAGCAGTAACGGAGCTGGTGCTGCTGTAGGTGGTTCTTCCGGCTCTGCGCCGGTGTGCCGCAGCAGGCGTAATGGGCTCCAAGACGTCGACCTAAACACTTTCATCTCGGAAGAGATGGCACTGCATCTGGACTCTACAGGCTCCGCCTCTGCTGGAGGGGGAGGAACCAGGAAACGAAACTCCACCCAGTGTAGTGATGTCATCACAGACTCTCCTACACACAAACGCAACAGGATGATCTGATCTGCTGTGTGTGTGTGTGTGTGTGTGTGTGTGTGTGTGCGCGCGTGTGTGTGTGAGGGAGTAGGGTAAAAGCCTTCAAAAGCCAAGGCTATGAGAGGGGGATGATGATGATGGATGGATGGATGGATGGATGGATGGATGGATGGATGGATGGATGGCTGGCTGGCTTATGTGGGACAGATGGACAGACACTTGAATGCCTGGCTGTGCAAAAGAAACCTCGGCTGAAAATGCGGACTGAAGGTCTCAGTGCGGTCTATTCAGACGTTGACTGAATTCTATTCCTTCTCTCCTTTCCCACTATTACTACAAATCACTGATCTGCAATCAGAACACTTAATGGGAGTTTGTGGGTTACTGGGAGGTCTGGACGACATCACACACTCCTCAGACATCGCTACCGAGGAAAGGAGACAACAAAGGAAGTCACCAACTCATCCTGGGATGCGGACAGATCTCAAAGGGGTGAAATGCACCATGCTGCTTGAAAAGTAGAAGCCACTCGATCCTTGACACATTTGTGCCCTTCCCTCCCTCATCCTCACCCACCACCTTAATAAGGAAGTGAGGGCCATGATCAAATCGTTTCACTCAGTGAACCAAGTTGCTCGCCAAATGTTGGACCCAGCTCTGTCAGAGACTCACTTCTGCATCAAACAACCCACCTGTTCCTTGTTACTTTGTCATTGCAGCTCGCAGTTGACGTTGCCTGTCAGTGGTGGAGCTAAATCGCCCAATAGGAGTACATCTGTGACATCATCCTGCTTTGTCTCCCAGTTTTAACCAGTTACATTTCTTTGGATACTAGGTTGATGGCATGTAACTTTATTCTCTGCTAACTACTCTGCTTTGATTTAGTTCAGCCAGTCACCCTTCTTGTTTTTAATTCGTCAACCACCAGTGTTAACAATCTAGGTTTGTTGCCACATTTTGCAACAGTGATAGCAAAGTTAATTTCTCCATGTTTTTTTTTTTTTTTTTTTTTTGGGGGGGGGATAATGGAAAGCAATTTTTTTTTTTCTTTGTGTATACAGCTTTTCAGACAGCCTGTTTACTGACTGCAAACCCCCTTTAGTCTTATTACGAAAGCAGCTGCTGTTTTATGTGATCTTGTGATTATTCTGATGAGTTGCAATAAGGACTTTTGCACTTAGCTTTCACCTCTAACTCATGCAAACAAATCGTCTCTTCCATTGTATCCCAATTAAAGCCTCGTCCAGCCCTTAACAGGCCCGCTTGAGGTCAGTCCACACAAAGTTGCTGCTTGGAAAAAAGTAAACACTTGGTATGACTAGAAATGGAACCCTCACACACCTGGTTTCCAACAACTCTTCAAAAGTATTTGATCAAGTTGTGGAGTGTTTTTGTGTGTGGGCTCTACTTGTATTCAAAGACTCAAGAGTCCTTCCCTGTCTTACAAATAATTCAACTTATCGGAAGATTATCGGTGCTGTAAAGAAAGCGTAAATCACAAAAATGTTTACAAAGGTAGCGTTTCTTAACAGATCCAACAAGTATGCTAGCCAGTGCACACAATATGGATAATTTGGCGAGTGTTGGATTGGGTGTTGGGTCACTGTCTGCTTTTTGTATACGGGGTGTGTGCATTAATAAGACATGGATGGGTTTCATTATACTTGGTACAAGATGATGAAACTCGGGGATTGTTTCATTCTTGAAATGGTTGCCTTCTATCCTTCTGTAATGGAGAGGAGTAGGAGACACTGATATCACATGAGGCTGAAATTTGGGTTCCTTTAGCAGTTTATAAACTGGTACTGTACTGATTTTATAGGGTCTAAACGAATTATTGGATTTAAATCTAAGCTTGATTGTGTTCGTAATGAACTTAATTGTTGGAATATGCTTTTATTTAGCATAGGAAGCTAGCTAACAAATGTAAATTTGGAGTTGTCTATTTCCAGTGATGGCCTGCCATAATAGTGATACAGTAAGTTGTCAGTGAGTCAGATACCTGTTATACCCACTGTTGCTGACTTGTGAGATCTCAGTGTTTCCTTCTCTTTTCCCCCTATTTGTTGACTTGTTCACTCCCCTTCACCTTAATGACCTGGAAAGTGGGTTTTCTTTAGTTGTATAAAGCATGCCAGTTTTTTAACTTGTTACATTTTGGTCACAGATTTCATTTTTGCATTATAGGTTGGCTTTTATACTCATACATGATCCCTGGCTCATCGGTGAAAGAAAAGAACCGGGCTGAGATTCGTTGCTTCTGCCAAAATAAGTAGTTCTGCGTTTGTACCTGCATACAAGTGAAACCATTCAATTAGACTGACGAAAATGTAAACCTGAAAACAGAAAAGTAAGATTTGTTTTGCTTACAGAGAGCCTCTGATTACAGTGAAGTAGGGTCAACAAGTAATTAATGGAGCGGCTTCATGGTGAGGATGTATGTCGGTCTTGGTTTAAAACGGTATCTAAAAAAGAAAACAATTGTACATTCTGGGTAGCTTCAGCTAGCACAGGTCTAGTGTAGTGAATAATGTAACACAGGAAGGATCTATGTTTCTCCCTAAAAGTCACATTTAGAGTCCATCAGACAGTTTTACACTCAGGGTGTGGTAATGGCAGAATATGGTGTTGGAGATGGAGTAAATCCTGAGGACTGACCTGATGGCCTGTCAACACGCTTATCTTTAAATCAGAGAAATGCATTTTAGTTTTCTTTCTCCAGGCACTTTACTCGCTGTTTTGTATATGACATTCCACATTTGCAGTGGTAGCATTCTCAACTGAAACCAAATGGTAATTGTTGTTACAAATGAATAGGTATAACCTCCTAGTGTTTCTGTTGCATGACAACATGACAGTTAAGGGAAGATGTGAAGTATCTGCTGACAGGAAGAAGAACGTAAAATTCAGACTATCAAAGGCTAGCTTTTTTTCCCCACAAAGGCGCTACTAAAGAATTGACTATGAGCAGGATTGTGCTGTCTTTATAATCCCACTGTTCAACCTGCAGTGTTGACCCCCATTGATTAGCCTGGTTATAATAGAGGGTAGGCCTGCATGATTTGGGGGAAAATATGAATCGCAATTAATTTTTTTTTTTGCTTATCACGATTCTGTGCCACGATTTTTATTTTTTTATTTTTATTTTTTTGACCACGACAAAACAAATTGGCAGTAACAAACATACAGATTTATTTTGGCACCCATAGCACATTGCTAATCACCACAAGTCTGTAAACACAGAGGCCTCAATGGAGAAGGGAGAGCACTGCAGCGCCTATTTTACAGTATGTTTATAACTCACAGAAGAAAGTAGCATTTGTGATGCAATCGGCTTGTAAAATTAAATTAGCATCAGTCTTTTTTTTTTTCTTCAAATCAAATTCATTTAAAAATTTAAATCACGAATCAAGATTGCAATTTGATAACAATTAATCGTGCAGGCCTAAAAGAGGGGGCACTTTTCTTCTTTTCTTTTCTTCCCATGAGCCAGTCACCGGCCTTCATCCACATTGTCTCAAAAGGCTGACTCATGCCACGTGTCTGTGGAGCCAACACTATTATCGGCTGTTTCTTGATACTTATTTGTTTGAAAAATAATAAATGGCTAATCTATATACTTAACATTTAATTGTTGGTATGGTATATGTGGTTCACATTGTAAAATAAATAAAACCATTGAGTTGCAATTGGATGGACTATGTTTCATTAAAATAAAAATAAAAAATGGAAATGTCTGAATTGCTTTACTAAATCTGATTTGGTTCATATTAAATTAATGAGGGTTCTATAATGACATGCCATACAGGCAAATTATCTTAACTTGCAGCTCTTAAACTTCTGGAAAAGTAGAAGAGGCTGAACATATTTATCTCACAAGAGACGATCCATAAGCAAGATGTATTTGTTATAAAGGGGTCTCTGTGCTTTAACACCACATATTGATTTAGTTGACATTTACAGGTGGGTGAAAGGAAAAAACATGAGTTATGCATTTGAAATATAGTGGGATTGTTAGGGATATTTTTTTCAGAACTGTGGTTTCTGAGTTTGTGGTGACTTAATTTCTGAAATGACATTGAACTTAGCCCTGCTTTAAGCCACTAGGTGGTGCCAGAGGATAGTTGTAGAAAACCCACTTTTTCCACGTCATGAAAAAAAATGTAGAAACACAAGCCAGCCAATTTCTGTTATTGTAGTGTAGCATTTTTAATGTCCATCTCTTTGAGAACTCACATTCTGATGAGAAAGTTGACTTTGTTCAGTCCTGTCTGTCTCTTTCAACGCTTAAAGGTTCCTTTTGGAGGTTTTGAATTCTAGTAGCATTGAAGTTGAATTTTTTCTTTTATAACCCTTGTGTTGTTGTCCCTTTTTCAGACTTTTAAGTTATCACTAACACCACCTTACTACCACTAGTTTTACACTATGTGGAATTCATGGTCAATAACCCTCATTTATATAGAATTATACCTAATAGGAGTTAAAAAAAAAAGCAAAAATTAAGTATTTTGACTAATAATTAAGATCAGAGGAACGTACAGATGAGTTTCATCAGGAATGAAAGTGATCAATTGTATTTGCAAAGAGCGTTGTAAGGAATCCAATCCATTTTTTTGTGGTAATTTGGTTAAAAAGAAACCCATAATTCAGATAGACATTTTTTAAAGGGGTCAAATTTGACTCAAGGACAACAGGAGTGTTAAGATCACTTGCAGGTGACTCAGAAACAGTCCAGCCAATGGTTTTCACTCTCCAACAGGTGGCAGTAATGCGCCGAATTACACAGCAGTGCACCAACAAAGGCAGAAAAGTACAGTAGAGGACTGCTAGCTAGCAAGTAAACAAGAATGCTAAAAATGCAGTACTCAAATATTTAAAAAGGAAGGAAATGCAGTGGACATGTTGGTTAGACTTCAAGCATACACGTGATGTTTCGATGGGAGGGAAAAACTGTAACCATAACTAGTTTACAATAAGTCTCCACAAGGCACCTTAAAAGGCGCTAGCTAGTAGCTAGTAGCTTAAAGTTGCCCTGTGGAATGTTCTGGTAAAGTTATCTGTACATTTGTATTACCAAAACAGTGTTGAATGCATTTCTTTCCTTGTGAAACATCTGTAAAGCCAACCAGTCAAATTGCAGTTTACATCCATGTCTGTCCAGACTCATAATACATGTAGTGAAGACTTTGAAACAATTTTAGAAAAGGTATTGTCTTTTCTTGGCAACACACACACACACAGGTCTGTATGACTCCCACAGTTTCAAGGTGGGCACCCAAGATTAGTGTCACCAACTGAATATGTGATGTCTCCCCTTCTGTTGAGTTATGACCAGAAAGGGTTAAGCAGAACATTATGATGTCACAGTGAAGTTGACCTTTGGCTTTTTATATGTTCATCCTATTAAAAATGTGTCTAAAATGTTGTAATAATTAGTGTGTAAATTGATGAGCAAACAAAAATGAATGCCTCTGGTTGCAGAAGCATAAAAAGTAGAAGGTTAAGTGCTGAGGCGTTTTGCATTGTAGAGCAGAGTCCATACATGAGGCAGATTTTCAAGCATTTATTATATTTATTGAATTGCTGCACTTTGATGTTGGCTCTGGCTATTGTTTGCTAACAGAAAAAGGCAAAGCACAGGGGTCTGTCCTGCACATGTTAACATATTCAAATTAGCATTGCAGTTGATAATTTCAAAACATAATTAAATTAAAATCCGTACATTTTATGACAAATTACATAAGCCAGTTAAGGAGAAAGCAAACAGATTCTTCAACATTAGAAGAAAAAAAATGACAGAGACTAAAACAACAGAATACCTTTAAAAATTTGCTGATATGAGTATGCTGCTCCGTTTCCCAAATGAAATGTTGACATGAATAACAAACACATACAACCAACATCCTTAATCACAACTGGTGTTGCTATTGTTTTGGTCCATGCTGTTTACACAGCTCCACCCTTCACCTTCCTTTCATAGCTCCTTCACTTTCTCATCTTCACCTACAGCTGCTGTCAGAGAACAAAGATTGGGATTCTCAGCAACCACACAGAGGTACTTGAGTTTGTCCACAGCACACTGACCAGGAAAAAGTATCACACTACATGAACATACTTGATTAAAAGAAATCTAAGTGTTCAGAAAGAAATATCTAAAACTGAGCGCCTGTACATTGATGGTTTACCCGTGCCCCTTGAAGGCATCTCAGATCGGCTGGGATGGTAAACATGATCGTTCTGTTTACAGTTTAGTCAAGACTTTAAGACTCTCATTGCAATTTAGAGCTGCAAACCCTCTGCAGCTATTTCAGATTTGATTCCTTGTGTGTTTTTCTCATACTCAAAAACTAGAATCATATAAGGGTTTGTAATAGGACCAAATGTTTGTCCTTGGGCTGAGAAACTCAGGGCCTCTGGAAAGTGAAGGATAGAAGGTGAGCTCTCAGAGTCCATTTCTGATGAGCGACCCCAACCCTGACCTGGATCTGGTTGGAAAGGGTGTGGATCCTGCTGACGATTTTGGGGCAGGACTCAGATCTGGCTGAGAGGCAGGAATTTCTGGTAGTAACTCTTGGTTACATCAATCATCAGGTCCTGCGTGCACTCTGGGAGCTCTCCTGAAAATAGACCTGAGAGACATAGACAAACACAGGTAAATACCTGACATGTAAACATAAAGTGGAGGGGTCTGGTGTGTGTTTGTGTGGTGCAGCGGACCTGGGCATCCAGAGAAGACTGTAAAAGGTGGCACCACGGTCTCAGGAGGGAGAACAGTGTTGTCTAAGATCTTGCAGCAGTCCTTTAGCACACAGCGACGACCCTGCACACAACACACCAAGCTAAAGTGTTTTCTACATTCTGTGTATTACATCATGGTACACAATTGATTATGGCTATTCAGAACAACTAAGCAATAAGCAGTACAGCCAAATGCCAACTAGCATGTACGTATACCCATGCTAAAGTTGATTAAAAAGAGGAATTACATTTTTTTTATCTTAATGCCTTAAATAAATAAGTTTAGGAAAATCCAACCTTTTAATGACACCAATTTTCTTTGTGAATGAAAATGTATTCTAAATATATAAATGTTCTTCCTTAAAATACAGGGGACATCAGTATCAGAATCAGAAATACTTTATTGATCCCAGATTAACACCCTTATGTTAAATTCCCATAGAAGCAGGCAGATTTTTATTTTTAAAGGCCAGTTATTTCCTAGATACAGGATGCTATCCATCCTGATAAAGTTCCCTTAGCCTTTGGAATTAAACATTTTTGAATTAAGGCATTTAGATCAATTTCCAAAGGATGTTTTTCTATTCCTCTTTTTAATCAACTTTAGCATGGGTGTGTAACCTTATGCAAGTCACTGTACAAACTCTCCACACCAGCAGGTCACTGTAGTCTGTATTCGTCATTCAAAATGGGAAACCGGAATACTGTCCGGGATTCAAGACCTTTTTGCCAGTTAGCACATTAACAACACAACCGAATGTTGGAAGAAAAACGTATACTTATCATGCGCTAGCAAACAATCACACAATTAAAAAACATTTCTGCCAATGAGTTAAAAAGCTAAAAATAAAATCTTACCTGTGACGTCGCGGATTCAACATGCTCAATTGGCCGAAAAGCCACCAACTTGTGCCAACAGTGTGGAACACAACGCAAAAACTAGGACGATGACGACTTTAAACATAACAAACTCAGATGAAGACAATAAGAATTATAGGAATATTGCTTTTATATAGTGGCAATTATTCCCAGATAGAATTTAGATTCTCTGCCTGCAGGCCGGGCCGATATTTTCCATCACTATCCTCGGGCCGGGCCCTTAACCCTATTTGGGTCAAATTGACCCATTTCAAATTTTTAGAAGATGAAAAATGGTACAAGTTAAAAAAAAAATTCTAGCTAAAAATCAATGGCCTTGCCTTATTTTCTGTGATAAACATGTAGTCCTGACTCAACTCAGAAAATTATTCTGGATATGACCACTTTTTCCAAGATAAGAATGATCACATAGTGGATTTTTAACATGAATTATAACCTTATGAAAAAAAACAAATCACACTTCCATTTTTAATTGTGTGCTAGTAGAGACAAATTGCATTCCCTAAACATATGTTATCTCAATTGTTTGAAATTGAGATAAAGACCATATTTGTTAATAGATTATGAAGTAAAATTTTATTTCAGAATTGTTTTTAAAACCCAAAAAAAGTCACGGGTCAATTTGACCCGGGGATACGAGAAGGTCCGAAAGTGAAGACAACACAAGGGTTAATCAAGCATTTGTGATTTTTAATTTATTAGCATAATTGGGTGGGGAGAAAGCTATGCCTCTCCAGCTTCTCCCGTAGATATAGTGCAGCCAGTGCGTCGGCATGCAGACTTTAGTGAAGGACAGTATTAATTAGGTGATTGAGACAAGAAAGTCTCCTATATGGTTCCAGGACTGTTCGGGCTCTGCTAATATCTCAGGGCACTTGCCTGTTGTTTTACTTTTATTTACTTTACACTTTTTGTACTACCAAATAAATTATGCATAATTATGTACACATACCAGACTTCTCGGTTTATATAAGCATTTTAAATGCATCTTTTTTTAATTGTGGAATCTAGCTGGGCAATGATAATAAAATATCATCTGCTCAACTGCAATAACATTGAAAATGTTTAATTAAATGTGTTCCTTTTTATATTCCATCCCAGGTCTGTGCCTGCTCAAAGCAGCCTTCCTGCAGTTTGCTGCTGCTCAGTTAATCTGAACATGACTACCATGTGACTGTTTCACCACAGGCAAGAGGAGACACTGCTCCTATTTATGTCCCCTCTCACTGTGGCAGAGCTTTGTCTTCATAATCATGTTTCCTTTTGTTGCTTAGTGTGTGTGTGTGTGTGTGTGATTTCATTCCACTCACTATGACACAGTTCTTGCCGATGTGGACGTAGGAACCAATCTGTGCTGCGTTGACCACACAGTCCTCCTCAATGAAGACATGGTCTCCGATGTGCAACGGGAAAAACGCCACCCTGGAGGGTGGAGTTCAAGTGTTATGGGCACGAAGCAAACAGAAATGACGTACTCCACATTCACTTGTAATTTTGATTAGATTAATTGATAAATTGACTGAATATCAATCGGCTACAATTTGTCATTAGAGAAAGAAGCTTTACCCTTTGCTGAACTTTTTGAAAGGAGGTCGAATGACGCTCCGGCTCTTTACCACACAGTGTCTGCCCACCCTGACATTAGCCAGGTCTCCTCTGATGATGCAGTCATTCATGACAATAGTCTGGAAGAGACACACACACACACACACACACACACACACACACACACACACACGGTAAGGTATATCACATCCAAACAGAGTACAGCGATGACAACATAACTGCCCTGACAGAAAGCTGTACACTACACTGTAAGGCAGGTCTGTCTTTGTTTTTCCTTACTTTGCCATTGAGTACGATGTTTTGACTCCCACACAGCACTGACTGTCTGCTCACCTTGTTGCCAGAAGCCTGAAATACAACGACAGAAATGGTTAATAATTGCAATAACGTGTGTTTCTGTCTTTACGGTCTATCTACACTGAGCACAAACAATTAGCTCAGTTATCCAACGCCCCGTTTAGCTTCGGTTAGCTAAATAGCCTACGACTAGCTAGCTAACAACGGCTTAAAATCACACATTACCGTCTCAATGTACTCTGCTTTATTGTACAGTATTTCCGACAACTCCATGGCTGGGACTAAATATAAGATATATTTATAATAAAAATAGTTAAGACAGTGGAACTGGGGATAACTCCGAAAAAAATAATCTGTTATGCTGCCTGCGCCCAGCTTTTCTTCTTCTGCAGACTATGAATGGCTTTTCAGACAATATCAGTTGAGTGCCAAATCATAGATGGATTTCGTTAAGCCAAACAAATGAAAACAGTCCAATGGCATTTATATTTGAGTTATAGTATATACTACTTATAAATGTATTAGTATTTTGCTCCTCCAGGTCATTTGGTAAGGTAATTATTAAACAAATATACTAATCTGATATTGATTGGTCTTCCCTGAGATTAATTCTATTTCCTCTGCAATTTTGCATTTTACCTTTTTATCATTGTCAATGTTTACAGTTTTATTTTTTGATTGTCTGTTTACAAAAAAAAAATTGTAGACAGCACAAATTAAATAAAGATGCAAAATGTAGACAGTTTGAGTTGTGCGCATGCGTGACCCCGTTTCTTCTTCGCCTTGCACGCCGGGAACCACCAGAGTCACTTTTCTCCGTCATGGCGGCCCGTGTCCTGCAGCAGTGTGTCCGCACGCTCGCCCGGCCCTCGCTGAGGCTTTCTTCCGGTACCCTGGCTGTCAGAGCCGTTCACCGACCTCTATCCTTTGCCGCAGACAGCCGGAGGACGCGGTGGGTCGGTCAGAGCAGGGTGAGTCTCCGGTAACATTGAACAGCCGTGGCCTAGCGTCAGTTCGCTGCTGTGACCTACCGACGTCTTTCAAAACTGTCAGGCTAACCTAGCCCGCTAAACGTGCATGATGGTATGCAAGCAGCTTATTATACAATAAGTAAAAAATCTGTTGGTGTGACATCCTGCCCGACGTCCACAAAACTTGTAGTTATATTTTTGATAACACAACAGCCATGTTGTGCTGGCTTGTTTGCTAGCTAGCTAGTTAGCAAAGTAGGTGAGTTCATTGACACATTTGTGTTGTTGCCCCTGTGTCCCCTGCAATCTGGAGCCATATGGAGGATGCTTACATGTAAACTCAATCGCCTTAGAGGTCACAATAAGGATGATATCAAGTTACACGTTATTATGCATAATGCGAGTTATATATTAGCCTACCGTCAGTAAAGACGATGATATATATAAAATCACACATTACCTTGGGACTGATCTCAGGTCATCAGGTAGTTTGTTTCACAAAGCACCCTGTCTGAATCTCTTTTCAGTATTGTTAAACAGTACCTGATAACCTAAGTAATCAAGACCAGACAGCTGTTAAGTAGGTCATACATTATTAGTATTGGAGAGTCAAAGCATACAAGTGCTTTAAAGACTATAAAGTAGGAATTTAAAGTTGTTTTTGTATTGCACTAGGAGTTAGAAGTGATGGCACGTAGTGGAGTAAGGTGTTCAGGATTGCTTGTAGCTACTGCCTGTTATTTTTCAGCACGACCCTAGAAAGAGTGTTACTGTAGTGTAACCTGTTGGATAATAAAAGTGTAATAGTACTCTGCTAAACAAGCACTCTTGAGCTAAAGCCTGCTAACATTTTTGACCCACAGATGGAAACAGAGCATACGTAGCTTCAGCCTAATTCAGGCGTTGTTTTGTTTTTTTTGTGATCACTACCTCTTTGCCCTATGTGGCTTTCCATGGCTTTTGTCCACCTCATCATCCCTGCTCCTGATCCCTGTCCTCCTCCTCCTCAGATCCCCTCAGTGGGCGTATTGTGCCGACAGTATGGGGACCTGCCCCCCCTCACCATAGAAACCATCAAAGACCGTGTCATGTATGTCCTCAAGCTCTACGACAAGATCAACCCTGAGAAGGTGAGTGTCAACTAGCATAGAAAATCAGGCCTGCATTCACTGACCGCTAAAACAAGCAATACATTGTGAACAATGTGCTGTGTCTGTTACTCAATCGGTTCTCTTGTCTTGGTTTTAAAAAATGTGGAGAGAAACATCAAATCTTTGAATTTGAATGTTTTATATTGGATCTATTTCTCATCAATTTTGGACCTGCTTAAACAGTGATTTCTTTATAACATGCAAACAAGACATTGAGTTCTTCTTTGGTGTATGTGAGAGTAGGGCTGGGCGATGTGGAGAAAATCAAATATCCCGCAATGTTTGACCAAATACCTCAATATTGATACGGCAACGATATTGTAGTGTTGACTATTGGTGCTTTCACAAAATATTTACACAATGAGATGTTTGATAAATAATCATCAGTAATGTGGATGTAATGACTAAGTGGGTAAAGGGAAATAATAGAACACTTACAACAGTCTGGTAAGTTAAGAAAATTATATAACTTTACTCTAATGAAGCCTTCAAACCAGGAAAAGACAACACTTATGCTATATTATATCCAAAATCTAAGATGATATCTAGTCTCATATCAATATATTGCCCAGCTCTGTGAGAGGCTGATAAAGTACGTTTTGTTTCACTTTGTGCTGTAGGTAGATAATCCAGCTAATGAGAAGTAATCATTGATAAATACTAGTCAGTGTCTGCTGGTATTATCTATGATTCATATCCAGACATAGCTTAACATGGCTCAATATGCCATCCTGCTCCACAGCTGCAGACAGCCTCCCACTTCATGAAAGACCTGGGTCTGGATAGTTTGGACCAGGTGGAGATCATCATGGCCATGGAGGATGAGTTCGGTGAGTCAGCGCGTGTGTGTGTGTGTGTGTCTGTCTGATTAGACTTTAAACTGAGAGGCTGGCTGTGCTGCCTGTTGAATCACTGATGTCACAGTGCACTGACAGTACGCTACTTTCTTCCTCCACAAGCAAAATACCACATCATTGCAGTCCTGTGAAAATCTCACATCTCCAAAACAAACTTTTCATGAGCTAATAAAAACAGATCTGTGTTCAATGCATTATTTCCCAGATCTGTTTTTTTATTTAGCTTAAGAAGTATTAGTATAGTGGTGCAATAAGTTGATTAGTCGAACAGGAAAACAAATCTGAAGCTATTCAGATAATCCTTTAAGCCTTTTTTTTTTAAATCAAGTTTCAATAACTGTTGGTTGCAGCTTCTCAAATGTAAGGATCATTGCGGACTGTTGGTCGGGCAAGACACCAGATGATGACAACAGCGAAAATGGGATGGGGACTTTTTTTTTCACATTTTGCTGACCAATCAATTAATAAATTCACTCACGCCACTGGGGTGGAACAGTGGATATGACACAAGCCGTCAGGTTCGATTCCCACTGCGATAAATCATCCAGTGTGTCCCCGAGCAAGACACTTGATTATATACGCATTTCAATTATAAGTCACTTTGGATACAAGCGTCAGCTAAATAAAATAAACAATCGTTGGTTGCAACACTGTCTTAATCCTCAAATGTATCTGAAAGATGTAAAAACAAATAGATATGGTTTTCATTGACCGCAACAAGCCAATGAGGATATTTACGTTGGAAGGTTCATTTGTCTGTGTGATGTTCTTTCGAGTGGAAATAGACTATGTGCATGTCAGCAGCCAGCTAGCAGATGGTTACAATCTCAGTGTTGTGTTCAAGTAACACTTAACAGAAAACGTGAGCCTGCGTTTGACCTTTTTGTATATTTTCTTTTTGTAGGCTTTGAGATCCCTGACGCAGAAGCAGAAAAGTTGATGACTCCGGAAGACATTGTACAGTATATTGCAGACAAGAAGGACGTTTATGAATAATCTGTTATCCACTATAGTCCACCAGAGGCAAGTCTCTTTCTCAGTCCCGTTTTGTCTCTCCAGCATTTCAATTATACACGTGCATTCTGTTCCTGTGTGGTCACTACTCACCAGTATTGTATATTTCTTCCAGATAGGTTGACCCCAGCGCTACCCCGCAGGAGGTTTCCCACTTCCTTCCTGTCTGCTCTTCTGTGCATTAGGGCATCGTCGACGTCTCTAACTGTATTTAAATGAACATGTTATTTCGGGGCTTAGAGAAAAACAATGTTATATCAGTTTTGATTTTTCTTTTTCCTTGCAGCTCCACAATGTGGTTTCAATGTATAATTTCTCATGAATAGATCAATAAATACATGCTGTATAGTTGTGCCTCTGCTGTGATATTCATTCCCTTATGACAGAGGAGCATTAACATGTCAAGTTTAAACAGTCTCAGTCTGAACACTAACACTAAATGAGGAGCCAGTGTTTCATTGGATTTCTATTCAAATTATATTTTCAGGGAAATTAAAGGATATTTTTGAACTAACTTCTAAACTAAATTGTACAAATAAACTCAGTTTAAAAACATACTGAATTAAATCAATGAGTAACACTAAGTATTATACTTTGGTACTTTATGGTTTCAACTTCATTTCAGAAGAAAATATTTTACACCATATTTGAAAGCTGTAGTTATGAAGTCCCTTTTCAGATAACCATGAGCGTATATAACCCTATAAAATACATTAAAATCTTTTTGGCTTGTGACTTAACACTGTATATACCACTGGGGAAATTTTGTGCAGAACCAGTACTTTAATTTGCTGACATTACTTCTGTACTTATACTTAAAGCGTAACTGTCCCCAAAATGCAACATATGATTTTTTGTGAATGTACCAGATTCAAACTTTCCTTTAAAAGCAGAATTAGTACAAAAGTGGCACTTTAAAGATTCAAAGTATTGTCATTTTGGGTCAAATGGCCTTTTGAATGAGAGAGCTAGGGGCACTATGATCGCATAAAAATCAGTATTTTTAAAACCACGCTCGATTTATCACAACTCGAGAATCGAGAACACAGTTTACTACAAAAGGTTTAACGACTCATTTTAGCTGTACGGTTTTTCCCGGTCGCTGCCGTCTCGCCAGTTAAAATTTTGTCAATGCTTGAGTTGATGTGTAGAGACCGTGGTGATACCTTGAGAAAAGTTTGTTTTTAAAAATAGTGATTTTGATGCGATTGTAGTGCACCTAGCTCTCCCTTTCAAAAGGCCATTTGATCCAAAACATGAATCTTAAAAAGGGGCACTTCCGTTCTAATAATGCTTTTAAAAGGAAAGTATGACTCAGGTACATTTACAAAAAGACCATAGGCTGCATTTTGGCGAGAGTTATGCTTTAAGTGGAAGTGTGGATACAGGACTTTTACTCAAGGATCTTAATATTTCTTCACCACTACTTTAAATTACATTTTAGATTTAAATGATTACTACTATCACTTGGCTTTACCAAGAAGCAGATGAGGAGAAATGAAGAGCAAAGAAGAAACCGCTGAGTCATTGTTAGTCTTTTATTGTGGGTTGTACCCAAGTTTTACAGCTTTGTATGACGGCTGCAGGAGCCAGAGGGTTACAAACAGTAATCAGTATACGAGTACAGCCAACAGAAGACCTACTACTTACTACTCTACACCTTAGTACAGATTCGCTTAAGAGCACTAAAATCCAGAAAAATAGGAAAAAGGAAAAAAAAAATACAGAACAAACCAAGCAACAAAAGGAAGGAGAATAAAAAGATTAAATGAAACCAAACAAATAGACAGCATCAGAGGAGACATTCATCATTAGAGCACACTGGAGTTGGTTTTCTATATCTTGTAATATTAGGCGACTTCGTTTTTGCCAATTTTTATACCCATACAAATAAAGATTGTCCTTCAAAAAGTGCAGTTTCCCCCAAAGTTTAAGATAAAATCCTTTTGATGACCCGAGGAAGACATTTGAAAATAAAAAGTTACTTCCCATTTTGTTTGTAAGAGAGGAAGACTTCCTCTGGTTGATTATAGACACTGTACGTTTATTCTCATATATATATATATATATATATATTATATATATAGTTTCAACAGTCTCCCAAAGCAATGTGCATAATAGGTTTACAGGTGATCCAACTACACACTGGATTGATAGAATCTCTATAAAAAAACAGTTGTGTTAAGTTGTGTAAAATTTGCAGTTTCACCGGCCTCACTCCCCTCGGCTTATCAAGGAGACAAGCTGTGAAAATATAGAAATGGACTTTGCAAATCTCACCCTGTCCTCTCCTGCTACAACTGGCCCGACGGTTGCTAGGTAATGAAGTTTCTTTTGATTATTATTAGTAGTAGTATTATTAGTAGTACTACGATTCAACGATGGCACAACATGAGGAATATTTCTGGGAATTCCATCTCAACTGTTTTTAAAAAAAGAATTGGGATTTTTTTTTGTTTTTGTTTTTTTTTTTAATAAAGAAAGCAAATAAACCCAAGGTGGACATGGAAGCCTGGGTTCAACACTCCACTGCATAGTCTCTCTGAGCAACACCCATCTCCACCCTCAGTACTATACCCACCCTCCACCCCGATGACCCACCCCACCCACCCACCCACATCTTTGTGCTGGTTAGACTAAAGCTTTTCAGGGTTTTGTGTATTTATACTGAACGTAAAAATCAACAAAAAGACAGATTCTCAGTTTTTTTCTTTTCTTTGTGTCAAAAACTAGCCTTAGCGCTTTTGATCGCAAGAGCAGTCGGGTGTGTACTATGATATAATATAGCATTTGCTCACAGGATAGTTAAGTCAAGAGAAAAACAGAGTCACATTATTTTTAATTAAACATTAAAAAGTAGTAGAGTTTCACCAGCCAGCTTCCCTCCTCTCCCACCCTCCTTTCTTCCCCTCCTCTGGCCCGGTCGGGAAGCTGCTTGGCAGCCTTGGGGATTGTACATTGCTCATGGTGGTTTTCACTTACTGAAAAAGGTTTTCTCACATCATCCTTTTGCAAATTACTTTTTTTTTTTCTTCTTCAAGCATTTAACATTGTCCAGCTTCTTTTTTTTTTTTTTTATATATACACACACACACACACACACACACACACACACACACACACATCAACCAAAAAAATAAAAATGTATCAATCCTTTCCTTCCCTCTAACCCTTGATTTGGCATGAACGAACGCACACACACACACACACACACACACACAGACAGACAGACAGACAGAGCGAGCTGGGAAGCAATACAGTAACATCAATGAGAGGCGATTTACAGACGTTGCTTGTCCCTTCTCTAACAGCATAGCACTGCTTTTGTTTGTCCCTCTAATTGGTTAACGTAAGGATACTGAGGAAGGACTAAACTGCACACTGTGAGCACTAGGAGAGAAGCACGGTCAAAATCAGAATGAACAAAGTTTTAAATAATTTAATCAAGAGCAGAAAGGTAATATAGACCATCTAGAGTTCACTTGCCCAAGACTTCCTGTCAGTTTTGTGTTTCCTCACCTGTAGTTAAGCTTAGAAGTTGGAGAACTGATCCTGTATAAGCCATCAAAGAGGCAAGTGTAACCCTGTGTCCCTGAAAAGCCAGGACGAACCAGCCGATCACAAGTCACATCTCCTTGCCTGAGTCACTACAGCCAACAAGAATCCTTGCCCCGTTTCGGTCAAGCTCAAGACACAAGTATCACCATGACAACCAGGCGAGGTCAGAACAGTAGTCGAATACTGATTAAAATACATAAACAGTGAGCAGTGGTTGCTTTACTCGATTTTCCCGTGCGGCGGTTCTAGGTTTGAGGCTGATCAGGTGCCAGAGGAGGCAGATCGAGGCTCCAGCCGTCACTTATACCTTTTAAACCGTTTTCAGCTACATTCTGGCTCGGTTCAGGCGGCGTGGCGATGTCGCCGCTCTGACCGAACGGCCCAGTGAACAGGGAGAGGTAAACCTGGAGAGGACAACGAAGACCCCCTCCCTCTTCTCTCGCTACCTCACTGGGGTCAACAAAGCACCATCTTCTCTAGTCATAACACACACACACACACACACACACACACACACAACTCAGACACACCTCCCTCAGACAGACCAGAAAATTCAAACTACACCACCACGCTGTCTGACCATCTCGGCTTTGCTCTCCAGTCGCTCAGCCTTTCCTCTAATCCGCCAAAGTGCAAAATCCAAGGCTCCTCAATTCAATTTGTCAAATTAAGTCAATTCAAAAACAAATGACAAACATGGTTTAGCTGTTTCACTTAATGACATTTGTTAAAGAACAAATACAGGTAAGAGAAATATATATCTAGATATATCTAGATATATATATATAGTTTAAGCAAATAAATGTGGAATTAAGTAAACTAGTCTTTTGTATGATTAAATTATTTGGTAGAGAGCAGTTCAATACTGGCACACCACTGTCAAGTCTGGCTAATACTCTTGGTTCTGTCTCGTTACGCATGCTTTAAAGTTGTTAAATATTTACGACTAAACTTAAAACTTAAAAACAACTTAAGCCAATGTTTCTAGTACTTCTGAAATTAAAAACCTGTATCGTAGGGGGAAAACAAACACAACAGGCTTAACACAGATTAATTACACAAAGAAAAGAAATTAAGGTCCATGGCTTCGCTAATGCTGACTTATTAACGCACTCTCTGAAGCTCTTGTTTTTCCCCGATAATTGTGCATCATAGTAACTTAACAATCACTGGTAGATAGGTTAATCCATTATTCACACGAGTATTTTGTCGACAAACACGCTTGGTAGATTTACATTCACGCTGTTCTCACACACAACCACAACTCCTTCCCTCCCACACCTTCCCCTCCAGCAATAGAATTGACATCTGCCGACACACACACACACACACACACACACACACACACACACACACACACACACGATCATCAGGTCTTGAACTTCAGACGAGTACCCCTCCCTCCCTCCCTCCCTCAACCAAAGAAGAAAAAAAAGAAAAAAACAGTACAACAATACAATCATATTCTATTTGTAAACAGGTAGAAGCCACTTGACTTGTTGCATCTTCGGACACAATTAGGATCAAGGCAATGAAATGTGGACGACTTTTGCACTGTTAAAATATTATCTTCAACCAAAACGAAAAGATTTTTAAAGTTTTTCTTTCCTTTTTTCAAAACACCTTTTGTGGCAATGAGAGCGATTAAAAAAAAAAAAACAAGTTATATTTCGCATTTTGTTGTACTTAAACATTTAAAACATGTGAGACATGGGGAAAAAAAAAAAACAAATGAAGGGAAAAAACGCCTCTCGGTAGGCCATGTGAGAGGCTACAGTATGCATAGATACAGATTTGCCTTTCTCTTGGTTTGTAAGTCTGACAAGACAGAACATTTTCAACTGACAGTCACACTCACAATAAACACTCCCCACTTTTTATTTTTACATCAGTGGAGTAGAGGAAGAGGAGAGCGGGGGCGTTGGGATTTCTACAGCCGTCCTCCACCCCCCAAATTAGGACCCTCCCCATCCCTCAAAAGACAGCATATTAAAAGCAGTGTGTTGAGCTTCTCCAGCTTAAAGCAGTTATTTGGCAGAGAAAATAAAACCTACAGACCTATACATAGTTTTCAGTGCTAGAAGTTGGATTTTCCTTTCCTACAAGGAGTAGTAGTTTTTTTTTTTTAATTCACCTACAAGGGGGGGAAACTGGCTTGATTTCCTGAGAACCATTGCTGGTTATTTAGCAGACAAAGAGGAATAGTTCAAATAACCAACGCCATGGCCAAAAACACTGATCCGAATTCCCAGAGTTACAAAGCATCGTCTTCATCCTCAATAAGAGTTTACATTTTTTTAAGTTTTTCATCTGTTTTATCTTTTTTTTTAAATTTTTATTATGTTTTTTTTTTTGAGTATTTTATATTTTATTCCATCTTCTCTTTAAAATGAAGAATGAACACACGTTCCACCTCCTAAGTCTTGTAAACAAGAGGTTGCAGTGTGGCACCTCCAAAACATTGAAAGCCTATTCTGAAAGTGCTGTTTCCCCCCTGCCCACTAGGGGGCTAGTGGGAGGGCTTGCTAGATTGGCCCCGCCCCCTACATTAGGGCGTGCGGGGCTCGCTAGTCCCAGCTGCGGCTACAGTCCTTTGCACTGCAGAGCTCAACGTTCTTTAGTTTTAAAACAAAATTGGTGCAATACTTTAATGTCACTCTTACTATCACCAGATAATCCTCCTAAGTCATCTTTTTTTCTTTAACTATCTGTTGATCTTGAACTCCACGACAACGCAGTAAGGTAGGCGTGCCAAGGCAGAGAGGAGCGCACACTCATTTATACACGCAGTCACACACGCACGCACGCACGCAGTCAGTCACACACACACACACACACACACGGTAAGGACCTCAATGAGTAAACAGCTACACTGGAAAAACTGGCTGCTCCCTCTATATTGCAGATTATATATACTGAGAAAAACCACATTCAGTGCAAAGTTAAAAAGCTCATACTCCAACATTGTCAGCAAACAAATGCAAAAAAAAAAACTAAAAGAAAACGTTAAAAATGAAAAGAATTGGAATTCAAATAAACATGACGAATGAAACAAAAAATATATATATATAATAATGAGCTTGATTGAAGCTTTTTTCGGTCTGAAAGAGCACTACCTGGAAGCAAATATCCATCTGTTCACATTATAGAATTGGCCTGCATGATTCAAGTATTCCGACTGATATGTTTTTGGGCTAAAACAAAGTGGACATATGTGCAGAGAGAAACGTAACTTGTTTTCCACAGGGGAGACCCCGTTTTGTTTTATATCTTGTAAGTGAGAAAGAGTCCAACTAGTGCCATTGCGTTTATAACTACTTTTTTTTTTTCATTTTCTTCTGCTGATTATTGATAATTCTCTACTGACCCTTCCCCCAACCTGTTTGATTGGCAGGCGATTCACATGGAGTCCCCACCCCCTGTCAGGTGATCCACCGGGAGAAAGGAGCTCATTGGAGAAGGGCTGCTGATCCTCCCCGGCTCAGTGCCACTGGGGCTCCCCCACAGGCTACTGGAATAGTTGGGCCCGCCCCAGAGTGAGGAGCTGCGGAGATCGCTGCTGTTCCACTGGTTAGGTTCAGGAGCGCGGCTGGGAAAGGGGTGAGACTGATCCATTCTGCTCTGAGAGGAGCCAATGGCCTGCCAGCCAGAGGAAGGAGTGGCCAATGACTGCCCTTGTGCAAAGAAACGATTAATTTCCTCCTCGCTGGCAAACTCAGCCAGAATAGTAGTGTTCCCCAAAACACACCTGCAGAGAGAAAACAAGTGAGACACAGCTTGTGAGTGAGTGTGTATGGTGCTCCAAAACATTTTGTGGCTGTACTCTACAATAGTAAATCAGAGAACACTTTGTCATGCACGGTTACTGTAAATCATTCAATAATTAAAAGTACAGTGTGTATGTGCCAGATGTCCTTACATGTGCAGGCTCTTCTGGGCCTTTGCAGCCTCATCCTTGGAGCTGTAGCATACCACGGCATTACCATGTGGCAGGTTGAGGTGGAATGTGATCAGAGGGCCGTGCTGCATGCACAAGGTCCTCAGGGTAGAGCCGTCAATCTGTGAGACAGACCAAAACAAACACGGGCGGGAAAAACCAGGATAATTGTTAAGTGACAGATACCGTTTTGTTCTCAACTGCAACGCAAAAGCGTTTTGAATTCACCAACAATGTGGTTCACGCATCTGACTGGCCTCTTCTCCATGGCAAGGGCTGCCTATGCTCATGGGCATTGTAGTATTCTGAGCCTTCCGCCACAACAAAATAACAGACAAAACATGATTTTTCACAAACAAAGTTGAAATAATTAAATCTGGAGCCCATAACATTAACTTATATGGCCACTATACACTCACCTAAAGGATTATTAGGAACACCTGTTCAATTTCTCATTAATGCAATTAGCTAATCAACCAATCACATGGCAGTTGCTTCAATGCATTTAGGGGTGTGGTCCTGGTGAAGACAATCTCCTGAACTCCAAACTGAATGTCAGAATGGGAAAGAAAGGTGATTTAAGCAATTTTGAGAGTGGCATGGTTGTTGGTGCCAGACGGGCCGGTCTGAGTATTTCACAATCTGCTCAGTTACTGGGATTTTCATGCACAACCATTTCTAAGGTTTACAAAGAATGGTGTGAAAAGGGAAAAACATCCAGTATGCGGCAGTCCTGTGGGCGAAAATGCCTTGTTGATGCTAGATGTCAGAGAATGGGCTGACTGATTCAAGCTGATAGAAGAGCAACTTTGACTGAAACAACCACTCGTTACAACCAAGGTATGCAGCTAAGCATTTGTGAAGCCACAACACGCACAACCTTGAGGCGGATGGGCTACAACAGCAGAAGACCCCACCGGGTACCACTCATCTCCAATACAAATAGGAAAAAGAGGCTACAATTTGCAAGAGCTCATCAAAATTAGACAGTTGAAGACTGAAAAAATGTTGCATGGTCTGATGAGTCTCGTTTTCTGTTGGGACATTCAGATGGTAGAGTCAGAATTTGGCGTAAACAGAATAAGAACATGGATCCATCATGCCACTGTGCAGGCTAGTGGTGGTGGTGTAATGGTATGGGGGATGTTTTCTTGGCACACTTTAGGCCCCTTAGTACCAATTGGGCATGGTTTAAATGCCACGGCCTACCTGAGCATTGTTTCTGACCATGTCCATCCCTTTATAGCCACCATGTACCCATCCTCTGATGGCTACTTCCAGCAGGATAATGCACCATGTCACAAAGCTCGAATCATTTCAAATTGGTTTCTTGAACATGACGATGAGTTCACTGTACTCTAATGGCCCCCCCCAAGTCACCAGATCTCAACCCAATAGAGCATCTTTGGGATGTGGTGAAACGGGAGCTTCGTGCCCTGGATGTGCATCCCACAAATCTCCATCAACTGCAAGGTGCTATCCTATCAATATGGGCCAACATTTCTAAAGAATGCTTTCAGCACCTTGTTGAATCAATGCCACGTAGAATTAAGGCAGTTCTGAAGGCAAAAGGGGCTCAAACACAGTATTAATATGGTGTTCCTAATAATCTTTTAGGTGGGTGTATTATCTAAGAGAGTCCCATGTTTCTGTGTTAACATTTAGTGTGTTTACATGAAGTTTAAAAAATAAAAAAATCATTATATTTGGGTTAGTCCTGCGGGTCTGCTCGCGGTTACAATCTGAGTTCTTATAACCCGGTTAACAGACAGAGAACTCCTTCAGTAACTGAGGCATTCCTCCATGTATACACCTTAACCGGAGTATGGTTGGGTAAAGCATCTGTCTATGCTCCAACAGCCCCTCCAAACTCCCATAAAGTGGTTTTTGAACACAAAAACAACAGAAAAGAGCCTGGGGTCCATCTGTTTTACTCCCCGCCGGGGCATCAACGGACATCGCAAGATGGCTAAACCGAATGTCCATCTCCGGGGCTGTCAACGCTGTGTGTTAACAAAAAAGTGGAGGGACTGAGGTACCTTCACTGGCTAACGCTAGTTAGCTAACAAAGTTAGTTTGCTAATTCCACCCTACACTGGTGTACAGATATAATGAGCCAAACAAGTTGTCAGTCATCTGGCGAAAGCACTGTGCTTTCCTACGCTGTGAGAAGAATGTGTGAATGAAATCCTTAAATTTGACTAATTTAGTGGCCCACCGGTGTAATTTTGACATAGGTCAACCGGTAGAAAAGACAGTTTTGCGTTGGCAGAGTGCCACCTACTGTACCATCATTTCCCCAATCTTCCCTGCTCACATATACGAGGAGAACTGGCATAACCCAGTTACTGCTGTGCATGCAAACGCAATGGCTGAGGATATGGTTTACAGTTTAAAAAAAAAAAAAAAAAAAAGATATGGGAATACAGAATAAGGATAAACACCACCAGGACCAGTGACCCCTTCCACTTTGCAACTCTATATAGGATGACAATAACACGGATTAAATGTTACATTTAAGTACATGCAAGTACCTGAGGTGTGAGATTTTTCAGAACAAGCCATTGAGTTCTCCCTGAGCTGCTGCTGTCACTCCAACTGGAACCTGCCAAAACAAGTGGAAGGTTAGAGGTGTCCTCAAGCCATACAAGTATTAAATAATTGTCCCATTCACAGTTATTACATGTCCCACTCATGTTCACCTACCACATGTAATGTGTTTAAATGTATTATTAGTGAGTTATTCACCAAAATGAGTTTACCTTTATTGTAGTTAACCCATACTGAAGAGTTAATGATTAGTTATTTGTGATGCAAAAATGTTGACACAAATTTCCCTTTTCTGCCATTGATGGTTTCTTCCTCCATACAACCACTTATAAAATATAGTGTGTGTGTGCCTTTCTCTGCTCTCACCAGGGGTGTATCTGGATTCAGAGGAGCCCCACCCCCCCAGCCTCAGGGCAGAGCCGTCCCAACCGGATGGGGCAGCGTTGGGCTTCTGGCTGGTGAGGCCAGGTGGTGGTCTGAATGGGGCTGCCACAGACAGCGCCTTGGGAGGCAGGGGGACCTTCCACAGCTCATGGGCCAGGGAGGAGTTGGACACAGAACCGCCGCCAGGAGACCACTTTGACTCACTGGGTCTGGCTGCAAGGAGAGCAAAGTGAAACTTTTTTGTTGCATATAGACAAAAGTGTCTAACTTCCTAACTGATCTCTAACAAATTCAGATAGGAAAAACATTTTTAAGATTGTATGGCTCAAAGATGGAGCATACCTGAAGTGCTTTGTGCTGTACTGGTGAGGGAACCGCTGTGGCTGGAGGCACGAATGGATGACCAGGCACTGTTAGAAGGCATCGTGGTGTTTAGTGATGAGGATGGCCCTGGAAAACAGAGATAAGGGTTAGGGTTAGCATTTGATCAAATCTGAATCTAGCATCATATATGCTCATCAAACATGAATCCTTTTAAATATCTTATTAAAACCTATTCGGGTTTATCTTTTTAAATATTTTAGTAACAAAATAAACTGATAATTAGAAACTAAAACTTAACTGATCTCATTTTGTTTGCTCAGAAGACAAATCTAAATCATGGACAACATAAAGTTGACAACCTGAAGCAACAACTGGATAAGCTCTATGTAGCATAACAGATGTAATGTTGACTAAAATTATGTTAATCTGAACCATTACTTCAGCCGTGGCTTACAATTCCATTTAAAAACTATAGACAAAATCAGTCTTTATTAATACAAGCTAATGAGGCTCACAAAAAGAGCCATCTTCATGGTAGGGTGGTGCTTCTTTCTCTAAGAAACCATATTTGATCTGGCTTACAATTGCTAAAAGCTGTCATTTCAAACCGTAAAACAAAGCCCATACTTCCTTAAGGTTTTACACACTGTTCATTGCTAATAAAAAGGAATTAAAATGGAAATCAAAACAACTAGCAATCCTAGTTTGTGTTTATGTCAGGCCATGTGTGTGACCTACCGTTGTTCCTGTCCCTGAGGTGGTCTGTGTCACGGACGGTGTTGATGGAGAGGTTGTTGATGACACTGCCGGGGGTCACAAAAGGGTCAGTCTCAGGGTCAATGTTGGGATAACCTTTCCAAGGCTCGCCGGGCCGGAACTCTGCAGACACAGACAGTGATTAGCACTTTTCAATGCAAACATTTTCTTCGATTGTACATCTGAAAGCTTGTGTACCTGGGGGCCAGGTGACCGTGTTTCCATGGGGCGGGGGGGAGTTGGCACGGGGCGGCCAGCCATCTCCCACCGAGCCCATTGATTGGCCGGGGGGACTCAGGGGAGATGGGCCAGGAGAGAGGAAATCATAGAAGGGAGGGTCTTCCAGACGCAGCCCAGACGACATAGCACCTGTGGGACAAACGCGCACAAACTTAATACAATCGCACAGACTAAACTTAATTGCTTATGGTTATACACCATGGTCCCATCAGAGCATGAGACAATTTCTTTTTATTTGTTTTTTTGTAAATCAAAAGTTTTAGTCAGCATTTATTTTAATAAAAAAAAAAAAAACATTTACTGCATGGCTGAAGTTTAACTGAAACAAATATATTGCAATCTGTTCAATGCTGTGAATTATTTTTTTTAAAACTTTTCCTCAACAATTCAGCGCAAAAGTGCATGACCTCCTCTCATAGATAGACAATCACTAAACAACCCTGATGGCATTTTAATTATCAACAGGCCAATCTGATGCTACAGCACGTACTGTCAAACAACCAAAGGTTATTCTGTACCAGGTTTGCTGTTCTGCTCCAGAGGGTCAGTAGCCCAAAGTTTCTTCAGTCTGGACTGGGGCGGCTCTTTGTAGCTCACAACTCCGCCACCACTACAACCACCACCCATGTCCAGGGGTACATTCAGGTTAGAGTTCAAGCCTGATGGGAGGCATGAAGGTAGAGAAGAAATTCAGTCACTCTAAATTTATTCAACAGTAATAGTCAAAACTAAAAAAAAAGTTAATTTACTAATTTTAAGGCAAATATCTACAGCTAAATGTTATGAATAGTCTTTAAAATGTGGGGGAATAAACAGATTTTTTTTTTTAATTACTCCAATAGCAGCTAACATACTTAAAGGGAAATTGAAGGATCCGAGAGCAGCAGCATCCTTCTGCATCTCAGGGGTATTGTGGGACAAGTAATTGTCCAGGTACGGTTTGTGGGGTGGAGCATGTTTCAGCAGTGAGGGGTCCAGGTGCCGTGGTGGCGGCATCATTGATGGAGATGAACCAATAGGACGTGTCTACAGGAGGTAGAAGGTTAGATCAACTAATCAATTTGGCAGCATCATGGAGACACTTCTATTTCATGAAATAAAAACTTTTGAAAACTTTTTTTGGGTGTAATTAAGCAGGATTCAGAGAGATTTTTAGACACACTTGTTCAGTCGGTCGTCCCACAGGCATGGTTCTCTGGCTTTGAGCCTTCTGCTGTTGCTGCTGCTGCTGCTGCTGGAGAAGAAGACGCTGCAGACAGACAAGAAGAATTTTGCAAAACATTTACTGCATACTTTGAATACATTTGTAAGCAGATTGACAGTTAGTTGCCAGTCAGACAATATCACAAGGTTTACTACTATATGTATTTGGGTGCAGATAAACATGTCTGTTTTCAATTGCATGTTTCCATCACTCTACCTGTAACTGGTTGATCTGGTTGAGCTGTGACAGCTGGTTGAGCTGGGAGAGTTGGTTGAGCACAGCCACCTGCTGAGGGCCAAACAGAGGGTTCAGACCTCCGTTACCTCCTGGGTACTTCAACAGTGATGGAGGCACCTGAACACAAACAAGATTTTGGGTTTAAATTATATCAGTTCGTTAACATTTTTCTATGAATTATATGTCACATATCAAAGCGTGATGAGCGTGGGAGGAAAAAAAGGGCGGGTAAAATAATTGATCAAATTTGGTTGATGGTTTTTGGTGGAAAATGTAGCTCCTCAATTCTTACACACAACATTTCAACACAGTAAGCAGTAGATGCAATGGCACCTGAATGAAATGAAAAATCAACAACAGTGTTGTATGTGCGTGTTCTACCTGAGAGGGCAGAATGGGTGGAGGCACTTGGTTACGGAGGTTGGGTTGGGAGGGGACCTGGGACTGGGGGCCGCCTCGGCCCTGTGCTACACTGCTGCCGCCCATCATAGGATTTACATTCTGAGCAGGGAAGAAACAAACACACCAACAAATGGTCAAACAACTTTCAACAACCTAAAAAAAATTTGGCTTTGTCATGTCATGGGACCGGAACGAGACCATCATAAACACTCTTAAGGCACTAACACACCAACCTAACAACCGACCGTCAGCAGAAAAGGCAGTCTGACTGATCATTAGGCTCCCATCGGTCCAAAAAGTGCCTCACACACCGAAGAGAAGCCAACATGAGCGGACATTCTGCTCATGCGCAAGACATAATACTTCTCCATAACAGTAGGCGGCACTACTCTGCATTGTCACCCAAAAAATGAAAACCGGAAAGGATGAATGCGTCACGTGGGTCTTGTGTCTCCTGAATGTCTAAGCCAACCATAATGGCGGCTCATTCGTAATACGATCTCATATTTTACGAAAATAGTTCTGAATAGTTTCTGAAAATATTTAAAGCGAGAATTAGGCCATGCAGTTACTGAATCTGTCTGTTTGAAAGATTTGTCAGGTTTTGTGAGGCGTTCGTTACGCTCATCCCGCTCGTCATTTCCAGTAAAAGCTTTAACATAAGTGACAAGTAGCCCGACCGATAAAGGATTTTTAAGGCAAATAGATACAAATATTTGAGGGAAATCAGATATTCCGATATCGGGCAATATATATTTAAGAAATCCAGAAATGCGTAAACAGATTTCCCTAACATTAGTTATGAGTCCTCACTATGATAATGCAGTTTAAAAATAAACTTGTTTTATTGTCACAACAGAGAGAGGAACATCAAAATATATCAAAGTTTTGATAAACATAAAAATAGAAACTTAAGATATGAAACTTAAAGTCCTTTGAACAAAAACACAAAAATAAATCTGCGTTGCCAACAGGGATGTTGTAGAGTGCCCTCTGGTGGACAAAATATGCAACACCAACACTCATTACATGGTTAAAGGGTGTTTCCGTTTTTTTTTTTTTATATTAATTTATCAGAATTATTTGTCATTATGAATATTAAAAACATAATCATTTATTGGCCATTATAAAATGCCAATACAGATAATTGGAAAATGCTAAATATCGGCTGATAAATCGGTTGGGCTCTAATTTTAAATCCTTAATTACAAACCCATTTGCCATCTCATTTCCATCAATCTGATACCTGACAGGCAATGCTTCTTTTGGACACCCGTGGGGATAGCTAAAAAGGAGCCAGCCCCAAAAATACTGGGGGCTAAGTTAGAGCAGCTACCATTAACAATTGAGTTCCCTTGGTGCGGAACCTTGCCTCCAACAGAGCTAATATCCTACATTGATTACATGTACAATTGTCACTGAAGGAAGAAAATGCTTAACATCACATCCAACACAGCAAATAAACTACTTTTGATTAAAGTGAAAATAAAAATCTTTTCACTGAACTTATTTTCAGGCCAAGTCATGAGCGGTTCACTACCTACCTATACAGATGGCATCCTTTTTGTGATTGCGATAAAGGGAGTACGGCAGATTGAACTTGAGGTTCAGGGCCTAGCCCAGACCCATTTAAATAAACTGAATGCAATGCAAAAGGGGGATTGGCTTGCCCAGCTAGTTAATAGCCAGTGCATGTTTATTTTAGCTGCCCAGTTTGTAGAAGTTAGTTAAAAAGCACCAACATTTGGCCTAATTAAAACTGGCTTGGCAACCTAAAGTCTAAGATTTTTTCTCCCAATTTTTGTGGTGACTTATGATGTTGGGGGTCCCACCCAGAACATTGAGCATTAAACACTTAATTTCCTGCATTGTGGTGAATTTGTATGCCCCTATTTCTATCTTTTTCTTCTTTTTTATGTATGTATGTATGTATGTATGTATGTATGTATGTATGTATGTATGTATGTATGTATGTATGTATGTATGTATGCATGCATGCAGGAAATCTCTATGTAAAGGGAAACAAATTGCAATCCAAATATAAAAAACACAATAGAATATATTGAAGTAATGCTCTCAGGCATTCTGTATTGTTTCAACTATTCTGTTTTGGATTGATCCGAGTGAGCACACAGCCTAGACATAATTTACTCTCCCTCTTTTGCATCTTTGGTTGTGGATGTAACCTCCTTAAATGTGTATATGACAACTATAGAACTCAATGAATTCATTAATTCATTTTAATGAATTAATAAACCCCTGGACTAATATTTCAAAAGGTGTTTGAGCAAGATTTCTGCTCATGTTCAGGAGCATGTCCACAGCACAGCGCGTCCATTACCTGAAGCACAATGAAATAAGACAACTTATGATTTACGTAGGCTATTGTCCGGTTTCATATTTGTCACTCGACTTTTCAAAGTACGTTTGGGACAACACTCAAACAATCGGCTGTCGGCGCGTCTGGCCTACACTTATTTCCCTCACACATACGAGCTCACAACTGATCATACCAAAAAAAATTCAGATTGGCCTACCTTATCAGCTGTCTCGATTGTGTCACTATAATCAAAAACGCTCAAACGCTTAATAAGTCCTCCAGACGTGCGTTTTTTAAGCAAACGGGCTAATGAGACAAGCGTGTGGTAGCTAGGCTACAGCAGCAAAACTCATGGCTGACGCATCTTCTTGAGCTGTCACTAATTGAGACACAAAGTTCTCAAAAACACATTAAACATCACGAAATTCACATTCATTTAACTGACCTATTTTAGTTACCTTACAAAAAGAAAAAGTGTCTCGGGTAGATGTTTGCGATTGGTCCCGATGTGCAAACACCGCCTCTTTTATGTGAACGTGAGCGTCTCTAGATTGGGAAATCCTGGGTTGATTGAACTAGTTGATAACCACTGTTGTGACACAGGTTATGCAGGACCACGGTTGTTTGGGTTAGTGAAGCTGGGTAATTGAAAGAAATCCAGGACATGCTGATCTTGATTCGTAGTAGAGGTCTCTGCTAGAATACTATAGTGAGTCACATAACATATCTATCTTAGACCTAATGAAAACATCCTCTTCATCCTATCACACTCACCTGCCGAGCTCCTCCAGGAATAGAGTGGGCAGGAGACAGCCCAGAGTCAAGACAGGGAATAGGCTGAGCGGAATTGGAAGGGGGAAAGCTCATGCTTTGATTGGAGGAGAGTTCATCAGAAGCTGGGTTATTGTGAGCAGAGGGGGAAACTGACAGCTGCAGAAGCAAGGCCAGGTACAGAGCAGATGGACGGCAAACAGAGGGACAGGAAGCACATCAGCAGCCACAAAAGTGCAGAGAGAAAGAGAGAGAGAGAAGGAGAAAAGAAGGAAAAGTTAATTTTGCAGAAGAGACGCAGAAGGAAAGAGCAAGTGATGAGGACAGAGAAAATGGGAGAGAGTGTAGAAACACATGAGAATAAGAGTAAAATAAGGTGTAGGAAAGAAGTAAGCGATGGGAAGAAAGGAAGGAGTTGAAAAAGAGAAGGTGGCACCAGAAGATATAAGTCAGAAAGATAGATACAAAGATAAGAGACACGCAGCGTTAAGTGAAGGAAAAGAAGTTAAGCCAAACAAACCCATAGCTTTGTATATAACTATGCAAAGGAGTTTATCATTATTGCAAAATTACAAATTATGTTGTTGCAATTAGAGATGGTTCAATACCATTTTTTGCTTCTTGCGTATCCGATACCCAGTATTGATCAGATACCAGTGTGTCATATGTTTTATTATGTTTCAACAATTATATACTACTATCCCTGTAATAATGTGATTTCTATCTTGGTCGTCGAGCTGGCTGAGAGTAAACTCTTTGTGAAACATGAACAAACACCAAATGAGCACCACAGAATATTCTTTTTATCTCAGTTAAAATGGGAAAAAGTGCATAAACTCCAGTACTTCCCAATACCAGCGTTTAAGGCAATATCGGAGTCAATACCGATACTGGTATCGGAACACCTCATCTCATACACATTTAATTGGCTTTTGTTGCTCATAAATAACACAGCATAACCAATAATTGCTAATAATGAGATACATCACGGAAACAGAAAGTGTCAAATGAAACATCCCTTTTAATAGTCCACAAGTCAAATGCAGTGCATTAGAACAGCCACTGTGGGGCACAACAGGGCTGAGAGAGCACTAAGCAGGCAGACATTTAAAGCAGATGACATGAGACCGTCATCCACTCCACACCTACCTCATGATCGCCACAATGGCTTGACCAAACCTTTATTAGGGCCCAAGAGCCGACAGCGATGAAGGCCCAATTGAAACTGAAGGAATTCTTTTTCCCGGCAAATGAATCGCCTTTTTTGAAGGGCTTAACATACTCAAAAACTCACCAAAATTGGCGGTTGCATCAAGCCTGGTTAAAAAAATTTACGTATTATAAGGGTTTCGGGAATAGGCACCCAAAAAGGCTCACTACCTTAACGCAACAAGAAGTCGGACATTTTGAATTGAAAGTTCAAAATTAGTGCAATTTTGGCCATTTCCACGACATACTTTAACAAACTCCTCCTAGTGATTTATTCTGATCAACTTTAAATTAGGTCTGTACCATCTCATGACGTTAAAGATGAAAAGTAATTAAAAGAAAAACTTTTTGTCATAGGGCATGGCCGAGGCAGGGCGGCCATTTTGTGCATTTTGTCATCAAAACAAGAAGTGGGTGTAACCAGAGTCTACATTGCTTAATTGGCTCAAAACTTTCAGGATCCGTAAGAGTTCAACCCTAAGAACATCTACAGACCAAAAATTGTCTCGAAGTCAATGTGCCCCCTAGTGGCAACAGGAAGTAGGCCTAAAAGTTAAGGTGCTATACTTTAACAAACTCCTCCTAGAGATCTCATCCGATGGACTTAAAATTTGTTTTGTGCCATCTCAAGATCTCAACGATGAAAAGTTATTAAAGGCAAAACTTTTAGTTCAACAGTGTGGGCATGGCAGCAATTATGAGCATTTATTGATTGACAAAGAAGTTGTAACTTTAGCGTACATCGTTATTTCTGCCCAAACTCTGACGATTGACAAGGGTCCAGGCCTGAGGACATCTTCATGACAAAATTGACTTTGTGTCATAGCAACAGGAAATCAGCCTTATATGACAAACATCAGCCGATTTACATGAAACTTATGTTTAGTCTACATGTTATACTGAGCCATCCCCTATACTTTAACCACGCCTACTTAGGCCACGCTCCTTGATGGCTTTTGAACCATTTCAGGTAGACTCTTGTGTGAAGTATCACTGAACTCAGCAGAGTTCCTTTTTGATTGGTGACGGTTTGGCCCAGTCCCTATGCTTTAGCTACGCCCCCTTTCACAGCTAAAGAACTGTATGACGCAGACTCTTGTGTGAGATATCATTGATCTCAGCAGAGTTCCCTTTTCATTGGTGACAATTTGCAGTGTCTGAGTGCTGCACAAATGCTGCAAGGAGCGGCGTCCACCAGTAACCCTGACGCGCAAAGAGGTGCGAGGGCCCGTCCAACGCTGCTGGCAGTTTTAATCTAGTAATGTTTTGGCATAGTAGCGTGTGTATAATAACCATGCAATAAGTGTTGGTGCTGTATTTCGGCTAGTTAAAAAGCGGCTTTGCTGACTTTCTGTATGCTCAAGATTTGTTGCTGTGAGTATGATAGTATAGTATCATAGTATGATAGGGAAACTTTGATTTTTCAGCATACCTTGTCATAGTAAGGGCTGCGATCCATGGCAGACTCCTTGTGAAGCTGGTGTCGAGAGCCTGGGTTCTTGCCCATGACTCCATTGAAGTCTCCCATACTGCCCATGTCCATACGCTTGTCCTGCACCATCCCTGCTCCGGTCTTCATGGAGTCGTCAGGAGAGTCTCGCTGCAAGGGGAAAGATGTGGAAATGGGATTATAGAGGGAAAAAGCATAAATATTGCATTTATTCATCATTAGTGAATAAAGTATTAAAGCAACAAAGCACTTTTCCTCTTTGGTCCCCCTACAGGTTGGAAGCGTGAATGAATCATATTGACGCACATGAACAAAGTTAGATGCATGAACTGTATGGCTGCCACACAACCATTTAAAAAAGGTACTGAATTTTTAAGTGAAAGAGAGCAACAGCAAAACATTGAAAAATAGTACTTACAGAGAAGTTCATGCCATTGAACTGGTTGATGAAGGGTTTCATCCAGGGTTCATCCTGTTTGTTGACTGGTTTGGTTATCTAAAACATAGCAGACAGAACAATTAACTGGAGACACTCGTATTCGCAGGGTTTCCCTACTAAGTGCTTTTGCAGAAAGAAAAAAAAAATCCTTGCGGAAAAACGTTTCTAATCTGTTGAAAACACAAGTGGCTAAATAACTCAAATTTGACCTTTGATGTGCTTTGCTTTAATGTCAGGTGAGAGCGAGGATCAATGTTTTCATGTTGAACAAATGCCCAAAGCCAAGGTGAACAAACCTTGTTGGAGCCTTTATGCTTGTAGTTCCAGGTGTTTTGGTCATGGGACCTGTTGTCCTGTTGGCTGTTGTTCCACATGCCAATCTCTACCTCCTCTTCCTGGTCCCAGCTATTGCCCATGGCTGCCTCCTCACCACCCCATGTGTCCATTGGCTTGGGACCTGGAGCTACAAAGAAGGTAAAGACAAAGGAAGAAACTGAATACCCACAAGAGATTGTCTACCGTTATATTGATAATTTAATGCACTTCCTCCAGGGAAGTTCTCTCTCCTGCCACTTTGCGAAAACGTCAGAGTTCAAGGTCAGCCAGAACTTACCGATTCAACCTAAACATACTCCTCAGACACAGGTTTTTGTTGAAAATGTATGTGCACCTACCCGACTTATGCTGGCTGCCCCATCCAGGCCCAGACTCTCGGTTATCCCTGCTGGGTTCTTCCCAGGTGGTGCTGGCTTCCATGGGCTTCCCCCAGGCAGACGTCCCGTTGTCCACTTTCACAGGTGGGGCGGGGGTAGGTTCCCAGGTTGAGGATTCCTTCTTCTGGGGGTAAGTCTCACCCCAAACTAGAGGAAAAAGCGAGGTGCACATTAGAATGAGGATACTTTTTCTGTGGTGTTATCTTAAACCAATTGTTTTTTTTGCATTCATTTAATCTTCTTAAAATGATTGATGATGATTATTTTAAGACAAACAAATCGAAAGCCCCCAAAGCTAAAATATACACCTTAAGAAGGACTAAAAACATTCAATCAACTCTCTCCGCTCCTTAACATTTGCTCAGTCTGGAATATCTAGATCTTTATCCATGACCACAAAGGCATTTTAGAGAGGTGCATTAAGTCACCATGGTCACTCCCCCTTAAGTGGTAATCGCACAATATTCAGCCTGCAGAAACAATATTACATTTCCATTGACCTATTCAACTGCATTTTCTCACACAATGAAATTTTCTTGTAAATGTGTCTAACCCTTTTTGTTTTCATCCCTGTATCACAGCTCTCCCTATTTGGAGTAGGGATGCAACGATTATACATTTTGTTGGTACAATTAGTCTGAAAAAATAAAAAAATAAAATCAGTTTCACGATTATCCATCCAACTTTTCTATTCATGAAAAAAAGCTAAATTTCAAAGTGGCTTGTTTGGTACATATTGTTCCATGTAGCTCTCAGTCTCGGCCCCCATAGCTAGCAGATGGGTCACTCCCTTTTTAGTCAGCCAGAGGCCGTGCGATTTTCCAAACTGAATAAATCTTGCCCACACATAAAACTGCTTTCCATCGTGTTGTAACTAAGATATTAGCTGAAAAAAATAACTGTATTCATTAGTATGACAGGAGGTCTCCAGGCTGCAAACATACCCAAATCAAATGTACTTTTTGGTCCCGGTGATTATTTGTGAAATTGTGCAAATGACAGCCTTTTCAAGTCATTTGAGAAGGAAGGAGTGGTAGCATGCAAGCGCCCAAATTGACACTTGACTCTCGACACTCGTCTGAGAAATTGAGTTTTGGATAATGTTCAGCTTCGGCAGCATTACCTATGCTAATATACAATGACTGAGGAAACCTAATGACGAGTCCATAGCAACCAGTTCACGTGCTGAATTTGTTATTACCCAAGTGTGCTTGTTGAATGGTCTCAACGTTTTATTTCATGTGAATACTAGTTTACTGGAGGAGCTAACTTGACATTTGAAGTAATGCATCGAGTTTACATTTAGTTTCCATGCTTAGTGTGTTTCCATAACAATGTTAGTGGTAAATCTACTGAAATGGCCACCTTAACAGTGCGGTGTGTAAAATGAGATGGCAGATGTTAAGTTATGTATGTCATAGTTGTATAAAAGCAATGGTTACCTGTCCTTTTTTGCCAAGCGTAAACCAGAACAGAAGGCTTTAACAAAATGTTGGGGACATCAATGCCTCTAATTTAAATATGTCGATGCCTACAATCTTTCTTATGGCCCTACCGACTATAACTGCATATTTACAATGATGCTACAAGTTTACATTGTTTTTCTGTGCAGGAATCAGAACCAAGCTTGGAGAGAGCCCTGCTCATTGCACTGGGGAACCCCACTTCAACTTGCTTGTGTAGGTTTACTTTAACTCTTGTGAGTAGATGAGTGCATGGGACCCTATGTACCCTCAAATGTGAGACTGTGTGTGTTCAAGTATGAGTTTGAAAGGCTCCCATTACAGCTGACCACCCAGACCTGCTACTTTCTCCCTCCACAGGAGGCATTTGGGGAGATGCCAGGGATACCTCCTCGTAAAAATAGGACAGATCACAGGGTGGCCTTAGGCTCAAGTGTCCCTCATGTGACTGGGCGTTCTTACACACAAGTACTTGCACATAACACAAAGAAACATGCACACATAACTAAGACATGCAGAGGTAGATGCATATATACAAATCGGCACATACATGCATGCTATACACTCACAAATACGGGTGAGTGTGCATTTGCATAGATGCAAACACCAATTGACAAGCTGTAACCCTAGCCTGCATCTATTGCTCTGCTTATGTAAGGGCATCAGTTGATCTAATAAAAAGGGGATGACAAACATTTGTGTGCATGTGTTTATTAAGGCGTCTGACAAGGTATGAATTTTAAGACTAAAAAAATGTATTCCTTCTAAAACAGAATCAACATTAAAGTCTAATGTTCTGTTTTGTTTCATAAAATTGTTTAAATAAGTGTGTTGTTACACATCTATAAACATATCAATTGCATTGACCTCCTTTCTCTCAAATTAGTATATAAAAAACTAAAATTAATCAAAGTCAGTAGCTGGCCAATATGCCCCACCCCTCACAACCATCCACTTTGCTGCTCCAGTTAGCTCACTATACAGCAACCCTGAATAACCCCAACCACCCTTGCCTCTTTTCAGTCTACTTTTACAGAATAGCTGCCTTCCTAGTTTTCTCATCTTACACTGGACCCATTCCTATTACTAGGTCACCAGACACCCTCCTCTACCACTCATGGTTTCTCTTACTCTTATTTTCAAACCCAACAAAAGCCAATTTCTCTACAGCAAGCAGAATTGGCAGATGAGAGAGAAAGGGAGGAGGAAAAAAAAAGGCGAATGAGAGGAGAGAAAAATCAATGCTCTTAGCATTCCAAAGGGATGACTCAACTGGCTTTACAAAAAACCCTCAACATAGACAACACCGTAGGGAGATGGGGAAGAATGGCTGTACGTGTTTGTTTTCTTTCAGTGCTTCTGTACAAATTGTGTAGGCTTTTGAATACATTTGTGAATGTGTGTTCATCCACACTGAGTTTATACTGTCTAAAGTATATTTCAAAGAATGTGGAAGGGATCTTTTTATCCATTCAAGGCTTACAGACTGCACTAGAAGGCGTGCACCTACATGCTCACACCATTTTAGATACTGGCACATGTCTAACATTGTTTAGGACCCTCAATATCAAACTACACAAAAAACATGTTAATGTTAATCTGCATGCTAATCCATCCAGTCTGTACATATTGTCAGAACTGTCCATTTGACATTCTGCAAAACTAAGAAATCGATTGACACACTCATTTAACAACAAGTGTAACAATGAAAGAAAGCCCTACAGGTTAAAAACATCTAACATGAAGATATGTGGTAACCTTGGTGCTAAATCTATCTGGGCCAACAGTATAAAGTTTCACTCAGCAATGTTAGAATAGTCATCTTTTATTTATTGTTTTACATGAATGCACCTTTTTTGTACTCTTGTCCGTTTTAATTTTCATAGTCAAAGCTGTGTGAAAGATAGTCTGGCAACTATTGAAACTGGGGTGTTTAATTTTGGTTTATTCATTACTTACTGAGCCTATGTTTAGCATATATTTCTTTTAAAAACAAAACAAAAAGCCATTTGGCTTCACCTGGCCTCTGTCTACTCTTTTCTAACATACAGGTGTGTGTGCCTTAAGTGTGTGTACCGCATACATATTCCAACTTACTGGAACTACTGCTTTTGTCCTGGGTATGAGGCTGCATGGGCTGAGGAGGGGGATGCATTGAGCTGCGTGCTGGGTGGGACTGGTGCTGAGTGGATGGGCCTATGGCCTCCTTGTCTGATTGGCCAGTCCTGTTCCACATGTTGACAGATCCACCGCTGTATTTACCTAAGAAGGAAGTTTAATTACATGTTGAGGCTGAAAATGAAAGGACTGGACTTTCATATGATTTTGTTCAGGCATTGCACAGCTCTTTTTGAAGAATTCATAGTGTTTACCAGGGTCTCCCCAAGCTGCTGTCCCATCATCAATCTCCATCCTCCGACGAACAGACTCTGGAGAAGGCTCTTCCCACCCAGTTGCTACTTCCTCTTTCTGACCGGCAGTGGGTATGGGGCCTCCCAGCCAGCCTGATGGAAGAATACATAAGAATAATAGCACTCCATTGGTATACATTGTCAAATTTCATTAACGGCATACAACTAAGAAGGACTTTCAGATAAACATTAATAAAAATTCTAGACAGAGATTCTTATGGAATGAATAATCCTTATACGTACCCGTGGGCTTGTTAGGGGCTGGATTGCCTTTGGACAAGTTAGATTCTAGACCTTTTCCCCACTCGTTGGAGGGCTTGGGATTTGGCTCGCCCCAGTTCTGGGCTCCATGGTTGTTCTTCATTGGCTCACCCCAGCCCTGGCTGTTACTCTGAGGATTGGGTTTGTGGACTGAGTCGCCCCAGTTGGAGCCTGGGTTCGGAGTGCTCTGGTCTGGAGTATTTGATCCTCCGCTCCCTATCCAGGTGTTGCTGCTACTGGTGTTGGTTCGGCTTTGCTCACTCCAACATCCAGAGCCTGACCGGTCGCTGTCGCTGTCCCAGCCCACTGAGCTGGCACCTTTTTGGGGCTCCCCCCAGTGGTTGTTGCCCCCTGTTCTTGTACCATCTCCACCATTACCCCATCCTTCACTTCCATTTCCAGTATTGGAACCCCAGCCCTGATGCGGTTTGGGCACATTAGTCCACGTATTGGACCTAAACAAAAAACAACAAAAAACATCTGTTACGCATAACATAAAAATTACATGTCTGCCATGGTATGATCAGTATTTCCATAATGCCCAAACATACAACATTACCTGTCATCTTTGTTAATGTTATTGCTCCAAGTGTTGCTGTTGTTGCTCCCTTTGTAGCTGGATCCATCGTTCCAAGCATTTTGCCCACCTCCTCCACTCGCTGGGACTTTGCTGTCCCACCCAGAAGGTGGCCGCTCTCCCCAGTCAGAAACTCCTGTACCTGGGCCTGAGCTGCCCGGCCCACCAGCCCAACCTGCGGGTACATGAAAGAGAGATCGATCTTTAGCCTACTTGTGTTCAGCAATTGAAATGTTTGTCCTAAATTTTAATATTTTCTGTTCAAATCACAAAAACAGATTCACACAAACGTTTCATACACATTAAAGCCCTACCTCCTGAGGTCTGGGAGGGACCTGCCAGTGTTGCAGTGCCCCATCCGGAGCCTCCGCTGCTTTGCTTTCTTTCATCTCTATTGGGAACCTGAAGTCGATTGTTAGCAGGGGAATTGACATCCCAGGTGGTGTTTTGCCGTATGGGTGTTTGCCCCCATCCAGTGTTGGACAGAACCCTTGGGTCCACATCGGTCTGCAACACAGCTGGGAGTATGGTTGCAGGAGGAACAACTTTTCTGCGATTTCCCCCTTTTGGCTGGCTGCCGTCTCTGTCTGAGCTAGATCGGCCTCCGGAACTCTCTACGCTTCCCTCACTTCCTCCAGTTCGACCCCAGCCTCCAGTGACACTCCCCAAGCCATGGCTTCCACCTCCTCCACCTCCCATGCCCATGGCGTCATCCTCCAGGCTCTTCCAGCCATTGTTGGCAGAGTTCCCTTTATGACTTCCAGCATCTGAATGGTTGTTACCAGGAGTTGTTGATCCCCATTCTCCATTTGACATCTTGTTGTTAGATGTGGAAGAGGACGATGAGGACGAGGAAGAAGACGACGCGCTGCTCCCCCAAGGGCGAGGTAACCCTGCTGGAGGGCCCATCGTAGTTTGGTTCCCATTTCCTGGTGTTTGGGCTACAGAGCTTGGGATTTGATTTGAGCCGATACCCCAAGACAAGTTGCTCTGAGTCTGGTTTGGGTTATTGGTGGGCCCCTGGTCCCAGCGTGGAGCCCCAGTGTTATTGTGGTTATTATTACTCTTGTAAGCAGCAGAGGAGATTTGGGGGTTCCCTGCCTGCATTAAGGCAGGGTTTTGGGTGTTCACAGTGTCTGCATTTGGGGGGCCTTTATCTCCAGGGTAGGTAGTTGCACCCCAAGGCGTACCGAAGGTTCCAGGACCCCCCAGCTCTCCTTGGGGGTGCTGGGGGGCTGATAAGGGGTTTCCATTGGCCAGCGGACCCCCATTCCCTCCTCTAATAGAGCCCCAGGAACAATCCCCGCTGAGTTGGGGTGAGGCGGTAGAGTTTGGTGAACTAGAGGTCATTGTTGCGTTAGTAGTAGTAGTAGTAGTAGTATTCATCATAATAGTGTTATTTGGTCCATTGGATTCAGTGTTAAGGTTGGTAGGTTGTAGGCCACCATTTCCACTGTTGCTGCTTCCTAACACATTGCTGCTTGCTGTACCATTATTCACCTCAGTGTCTTCCATCATACTGCTGTTTGGAGCTGCCATGCCACCCCAGCCCGGAGCGGAGCCCTGTTGGGGAGCTATACCCAGTTTGGAACTCATCCCCTGAGCCTGTGGAGGCCGTTGGCCCTGGGACACTGGGCTTGGATTCTGCGACCAGGCACCATGGTTGGCATTTGGACTTAAAGTGTTTGGGTTTAACCCTACATTGATGTAGGAGGTGCTTCCGCCGGTGGGCATCATGTTGCTGCCCCATACACTACTGTTATTGATGACGGGCTTGTTGTTACCCATGTTATTGCTGCCAATACTGCTGGAACCAGCCTCGGAGTAGTGGGAGGACCCGGTGATGTTATTATTTCCATTATTTGCACCGCTGCTGGTTCCCATCCCTCCACCAATTACCTGACGACTGTTGCCGTTGCTGTCTCCATTCACTGAAACGCTGACAATCATGCCAGAAGTAATAATAGAGGAGGAGGGAGAAGCTGTAGAAGACACAGAGGAAGACGCATTTGACATCATCATCACTGTTGTCACAGCGGCAAGGTTTTTCTCTGAGCCGATTGAGGAGCTAGAGTCTGCGTCCATGCATTCTGATGCCAACTCAGGGTCTGATCCTGACCCGCAGCCAGAAGAGGAAGACGACGAGGAGCAAGAAAATGAAGAAGAGGAGGGAGGCCAGACAGAAGAGTTAGTTGAAGAAGGGGGGTTGGGTTTGTCGGTGGTTCCTTCTACTAGGACTTTGCCCCAGTTACTGTTGCCGTCACTGCTGCAGGGAGAGCCAGAGGACCAGGGGGAAGGCTCATACTGGGAGTCTAAGCCAGGATGCTCCAGACCTGGAGAGAAAAGGACGGGGACGTTAGGATTGGATTTTTTACATTGTTACATTTGAGAGAAAAAAATGTAAGCATTTAGCAAACGGTACCATATTAGCATTGTCAAGACAATTATAGCATAATAAAATATAGTACTATATTCAATAAAAGAAATGTGGTCCAAACGCCCCCCATTCAGACGATTTGAGATTTTTCAATTTCCTCCCACCTTCAGCTGCCCTGGATGTGATCAGTGCCAGGCCTGAGCCTGAACACAGCTGCCACCATTTTGTCACCACAGCAGGACTCAAAAGCATGCCAAAGCTATAAACTAGGGTTCAGGGAGGCAGAGGACAACCATCAGCAGGAGAGAGGAGATGGAGGGCAATTGTGTGTGAAAAGAGAGAGGGAGTGAGACGAGTAGGTGATGGCAGCTGAAAAGATTCAGATTTGGTTTAAACATGCATGACTATATTACAACTGTCTCAGTTAATCTGCATGCAGCATGGTTTCCCTTTAGGATTTTTTTTAGCCAGGTCTTCCCGAACAGCAAACCCCCCAGCGTCAACCAGCATCATCAAGAATGAAGACGTGAACATAAAGATTGCGTCATTCACGTGCATATTAAGTAGCCAGGTTGATTTGTTTTGGTTTTATATCTATAAATGCTCCAGCAGAGGATGGTTTGTTTAGCCAACAGTTAAGTTTACAAGAATTTGTCGAAATTTCAAGATTTGTGACATACTAAAGATAAACAGACTACAAAACAGCTTTTGTTTGTCATTATTAGCTATTTAGAGTAGAGCTGTGTTTGTGTAAACAATGCAGTGGACCAGGGTGAAATAGATCGCTTCCTACATGTGTATGCCTGTAGAGGGGTGAGTGGGTATTGATACATTTACTTTTAGGTTTTATTTGAGCCTACTTACAGTAACGAGCATAGTAGTATCTTTCCCAGTCAGGTGTACGAGCTGCGTGTTGTAACACACCTCTGCTGCACACACACACACACACACACACACACACACACACACACACACACACACACACACACTTCGGAATCCCATCTATCTTCCAAAACGCTTTTATCCAAACAAATTGTGCTTGCACATAAAGCTTAGTGATTGTGTCAGTAAAGTAGATAGAAAGAAATAGATATCTTCAGCCAAATATTCACAAATTCCATACAGGAATTTATTTTACCTTAGAATTATTACTTAGCCTATCTTTGAAGTAAAACAAGAAGTTCTACAAAAGGGAGAGAAAAAGATCAATAAAGAAATCTCAAAGAAGGGCCAGCTCAGCTGTGTCTTTCTCCAGTCACGTCCCACTGTCTCTCCTACCTAAACCGGCCCCCTTTACCCCTTTGCACCTGCCTACATACACGGGGAGGGGAGGGGCTGCACCTCACAAAACAGATTCAGAGAGAAGTGACTGACAGAGGAGAGCAGGGAATGCAGTTGTGTGTTTTAAATGGCGTTAAAAAAAGAAAAAGGAATAACAAAACAATGTGTGGCGGCCGGTGTTGATTGTGTAGCACACCGTCACAAATTATTACCTAATTATATATTATCTATAGGTGCACTGAAATTGGTTCCACATCTGGGTCATTCTCTCACTTCCAAAGCCTTTCTTTCACGTATAGCCCAACCGATATATATCGGTGGGCCAATATTAGGCATATACTGATCGGCCGGCCGGCAGGCTTTGATAAATATTCATCAGAATCATTTATAATGAAAAATTATTTATAATCATTTAATCATCAATCATTTATAATGACATGACAAATGATTCTGAAAAAATGATATATATGAATATTTAAAAAAAAAATGTCTATACTGACAGTCAATGTATGGACTGTCAACCATGTTATGAGCATTTGCGCTGCATAGTTTGTCCAACAGAGGGTACTCTACAATGTCCCTGTTGGCACCACAAATTTTTTGGGTAATGTGTTTTTGTTCAAAATGACTTTACGTTTCATTTCTTAAGTTTGTATTTTAATACAATTTATTAATCAGAACTTTAATATATTGTCCTCTTCTGTTGTGACAATAAAACAAATTATAGTATTTTAGTTAGAACTCAAATAACAAATTACTAATGTTAAGGAAATCTTTTTTGTAACGAGTTTCTGGATTTTTGAAGAAAATATATATCAGCCGATATATCGGCATTTCGAATTTTAAAACCACCAAATATTCGTATCGGCCTTAAAAATCCTTTATCGGTCGTGCTCTACTTTCACGTAAACTGGTTACCAGATTTCTGTGGTACGTGTTTGCTTGCAAAGTCTCCTCTTAAACCCTTTCTACACCCACTATCTCACTCATCTTGCTCTGTCCCTCTGATACACTACACATAAAATGCAACGCCTGTCAAAATCAGGTCAGACAAGGGTACCTAGTCTATCACAAAGCTGAGAGCCAAAGTAAGACATTGGGAATAGGAATGAAACACAAGAAGAATGGGAAGGAAGAAGGCAATGTGTACCTGTTTGATTAGGGGAGTGGCTGACGGAATCCCGAATGGGAGCCATGCCTGGAAACAGAGAGGAAAGACTGTCAGACTAAGAGTTAGGGATAGAGCCAGAAAATAACAGTGGGGAGATGTTAGAAATTGTTAGGGACAGTTAGGACATTCAATGAGAATCAAGCAAACAGAAATGAGTTTTGAAGTCAAAGGGGTTCAAAGTAAGAATGACTTGCAAGTAGGACAGTATTAGTGAACAGACCCTGCTAGTGAGTAGTTACAATTGGTTATCCATATTATAATAAAAGGACTTAATTGAATATTTAAATTTAAGTAACTCAGCAATAAGTAAAAAGTTGTTACATGTGTGCAACTCTGATATGTCAGAGTTTTTTTCCCCTTTTAGCAATTTGCTTCAGGATGTTTGATAACAGTATGACTGCACATTAAGAAAAATGGCATGTTCCAGATATATTTTGTGAATTATTGCAGTTGTGATATAAACCAAGGGTAAACAAACATTTCAAAAACTTCAGGAAATTATAAATGTGTTTTAAAGTCAATGTTAAGCACACAAGCATGTTTAAATTGTCATTTAGAGCAGCCGTCAGTCAATAAAGTCTTACACAAATTGAAAATCTCTATTGTATTAGAATAGTAGTACAAGTAGAAACTCATCAGCTGTGAACAAGAACACACCCACAGTTTAACATTCACTGCCATTTAAATGTAACTGTACTACTGTTTTCTTGCTTATCCAAGTATTTGATGATTGGCAGACAGAGTGCTTGTGTAGGCTGTTTGAGGATACAGACACATCTAACTGGGTGAAATCCACTGCTGTTTTGTGTTGTTTTCTTTCTTTTTGTAGTTTACCTTTGAGTGGGGCTTGTGGCTGCAGCTCCTGTTTGAGCAGGAGGGCGTCCCTGGGTTGAGTGAAGAACAAGTGACCTCTGGTTCCCAGGTCGACAAAGAGGAGGTCAAAAGTCAAACCTCAGCGGGCACAGGCTCAAAGGTGTGAGGTGAAGAGGCGGGGCTTGTCAGAGCAGGCAGCAGGCTGATCAGGCCTCCTTGGCATTGCTAAAGACTGTATGTGTGTGCGTTTTGTGTGTGTATGTGGGGAGGGGGAAGAGGGGAGGGGGGTGTGGTTTAGATTTAAGACTGCCTTGACTTGGTATGCTCTGGCACTGCAAAGAGAAAGAGATAAGGAGAAAAAGATGTTTTGTCAACATATTGTACGTACAATTACTTCAAAAATAATCATTTTAAAGCACTCAAAACAACACATTGTCATCACTCTCATGGCACATACTTCTCAATCAATCCACAGCGATTGTGCATGATCAAACGTCACACACATCGTTTATGATAAAGCCACAAAGGGAAGGTTTGACTTGTCTAGCTATGGAAAATAAGCCTACTGTTGTGCAGTTAATAGCTAAATTAACTGTGTTTACATTTTTCCATTTCCTGTGACATGGAAAAATGCAGATTGCCATAAGGAGGTTTGCTAAGCTAATATCTGTTCTTATGGTTTCCACGTGGCATCTCCTTTGATGTATCATTACATTTTAATGAATCCCACGAAGTGTGTGTAAGAGAGTGCTTCTGTGTGTCTGTTTGTGTAGGTATTCTGACCTTTTCATGGTGCTAGTTAGCTTTCTCTGCGTGCTGCAGCAGTACACAGGTCTATTTATAAACCTCCAGTTCAAATAGCAACCACTCTGTTCACTAGCCAATATGATAAGAAAACACAACCCATGTGCGGACAATAAGCAAGTTTGCAGATTCGGAGCATTTGCTACAGATTTACTATATTCAATGCTGAGTAGCATGTTGAATTGTAGGAATAACCTTGTTTTTGTCTCACACACACACACACACACACACACACACACACACACACACACACACACACACACACACACACACTTAAACCCTTCATATTGACAAGACGCACTTTTACTTAATTCACAGTTCACTAGCTGCCAGCCAGAAGCTGCTTAGCCAGCCTCTGGAACCAAATCAAAAAACAGAATGCATCACCATCTTTCCAAAATACTCTATTAAGAACGGGGCCAAAAAGTATTTTTAAAAGGAAGAATTACAAACAAAAAGAGCATTGACCAGGTCCCTCCCACAACCACAGCACTAAAAAAGGTAAGCCCATTCCAACAAACTGAGTTGTTTACTTAACATGAATCTTGACTCAACCTTCTTACATGGAAAGACCTCTGTCAACACCAAATCATCTGATTAACAGAGGCTACCCAGGGGGAAAAAAAATAACTATCCTTATAAGGAGTGTGAATCAAAATACTATAGAAATATGTTTAACAACTCACTTGAGGCCGTGCTCATCATGCACTAAGCCATTATTGGTTTAGTGTTTGGGGAAAATAGTTTCTGGGACAAGTATTGCGATTTAAATGAAATCATTTTCCATTGTATATTTTTCTACAAGAGCTGAAGCAATTAGTCAATAAATCAATGAATGCATGAACAGACTTAGTCATACAACTTATTGCTGGTTAGCTTAATTAATGTGGGGCGGCTGTGGCTCAGTGCTAGAGTGGTTGCCTCTGAATTGGAAGATTGGTGGTTCAATCCCTGGCCCTGCAGTCCCATGTCGAAGTGTCCTTGGGCAAAACACTGAACCCCCAGTTGCCCCCGATGCTGTGCATCGGAGTGTGAATGTGTGCGCGTGTTTATCTGATGAGCAAGTGGCACCTTGTACGGCAGCCTCGGCCACAGTGTATGAATGTGTGTGAATGGTGAATGTATCCTGTATGATGTAAAAGCACTTTGAGTAGTCGTTAAGACTAGAAAAGCGCTATATAAATACAGCACATTTACATTTAATAGATGTCTACATACAATTGAATATTTGTTAAGTCATTTTCAAAAAACATCTTTGTATTAAGGACCAGTTTAGTTGTTTAGCTAGTGACAAACAAGGTATGCAGTTAGCATGTGCGGTTGCACATGCTAACTGCAACCGCACATGTGTTACTGTGTTGTAAAAGGACAAATTAAGTTGATTAAAAAAAACACCCCATTTTTAATGAATGTGAAAACGTTAACGACGCTCAACTCTAGTGAGTATAAGCATGTTCTTTGCTGCTGCCGAGTACATAGAGTACAGTTTGTTCCTCTTTCCCTGGGCTCCCATCTGAGAACAGCTTTCATGAGGGCCCCTGGAGTTGGCAGCAGCTCGACTGCTGCTATCATCTTACAAACAGAGGCTGGAGGGGGGAAGAGGGAATATAGGGACAAGACACAAACAGAGCAGCTGATGGGGGAGAGAGAAAGAAATGTGAACAAAATAGGAAAAAAAACAAGATGTCAAGGTGAGGAGGAAAGACAGAAAGATGTGGAATGTAAAAAAAGGAGAAACAAAGGAGGAAAAAGAGCCCGTCACTGAGGTTGATGTGAGAGGAATGCAGCTGCAGCTTCGAACATGTATAAAAAGCAAAAGGTCAACTTCATGAAGTCAGCAGCACATAAACCAAGTACAATGTGACTCTCTTTGGGCAAAGCGGCCATGCTGAAACCTAGAATAGTGAAAAAGGATCAATAGAATTAACCAACAAAAGTGTTGTGGCCCTATTTTCTACCTCACCTGTTAAATAAACTAACCTCAAGAGTAGAAGTAGAACAGAGGTGGATCTAAACTAAGGTATGTACACTGTCCAAGCGTGCACATTACAAAGACAAGAAAGATAGAACCTGTAATAAATACAGATATATTTTTATGGGCATTTGAAGCTATTCAAGAGTCCCAAGTACTTTCTATACCGCTAAAAAGATTTTTAAAAAATAAATAAATTTGTTCTATGTTAAGAAAGTAATGCCAAACAATTACTAGAGAAAGGTAAGCATATGGACAAACATTGTCAGTGCATTTTACAAACTGTCGTAAAAACCATCTAAAAACATCCAAATGCAGTGACTGTCTACTGAACTCTTTTTTAGCTGAAGGCTTTTCACGTGTCCTGCTGTTGCTATGCAACGACATAATCTATTTGAAGCATGCTTTGTGCTTCGTTACCAAAATCTGACATTTTATGATATATTTTGAATGTCCGCAAAACACATCAGGCCTTTAGCATCAAACCTTAACTTTGAAAATGAAAAATTGTTGCACTAAGAGTGGGCGGTATCAGAGGTATAAAAGGTACAGAGGTCATGATATGGATTGGCTAGACGGTTAGTATTGGTAAAAAATGTCCCCAGTCACGTTACATTCAAATGCAGCACAAGTGCACTCACTGCAATGCATTTCACGTTGTTGGAGCATACATTTATCATACATGAATATGTTGCCTCAACCTCCTATGCTACCGCTGTAGCACTGTTTGAAAATTTGCTCCAGCTTTGACAAAACCACGTCATCCTTAAACTTAGATGAGTTTCATTTTGTGGTCCACAGTGCTTCCTCTTTATACTGTATACACTTAATACTATAACCATACAGTGCATTATTATAGATTATGTTTAAACTCTTTAAATGAATCCTTGTTGGGGTAAGACATGCATAATCTATTCTCTAGGTTGAGCTAACCAGTAAAAGAGCTCTGTAAAAGACCATGTTGTTATGGCAACATTCCTAAACACTCCCAATTCCTCTGGGCTTGTCTGAGCAAGATGACATCAGCGCTGAGAGGCACATGGCAGTGTGTCTCTCTCACACACATGCAAAAACCCTTAATTAATAGCTAAGCTGAGGGGAAACTTCAGAGTAAAAGCAAGAAGCCTGCATCTTTCCTGCTTCAACTGTTAACATGAAAGATTTAAGATCATCAGGAAGTGTTAAGAAAAGGCAACTTCTTGGAAAGCAGGTGTTACTGTGTTGTACACGAGTGCATCCCTTTCAAAACCGTATGCAATGAATGTACAAATGGCATGTATAAAGCGTGTGTGTTGTGGAGCAGATAAGCACACTTGTCACATGGTCCACAGTCGTCACATACATTTTGGGAGGGGTCTCAAGAGGCACCCAGCCACATCAAACTCAAACCAAGGGCAATGTACACAAAAGCTCATGCTTCAGGTGTTGCGTATGACTCATAGGCTGGTTTGTCCATTATTCAGTCATCCATTTGACTTTACAGTCACCCGTTCACCCACACCCAGGTTGGTAGTAGTTGCCACCAAGCATGCATAGTTAATAATAGTCAATAGGAGTGTTGGTTGGTCCCATTCTAGTTGCTGGTTTGAGTACAGCAATAAGTGGATTTTAGAAAGTCTTCTGGGAGTTGAGCATGCTTTGTTTTAGACTTGCCCAATTTCTAACAGCCCACTACAATGTAATGTCTTAAAAACTGCTGGTTATGTCAGATAAACAGTCAAAACCCCAAATACATTCATTATAATGTTATATTCTTGCTGGATTCTAGACCAAAGATAATCAAACTGGTGTATGTTAAAGAGCTGCTAACAACTGGGGGAAATCAGCATATAGACACCAGCTATAGTACAGTAGTGTTAATAGACAGCGAGTCTTTCAGAGTACAATGATTACATTCTTGTTATTGTATAACCATTATCTGGGAGAAGGAGCCTCCATGACGATAAATGGCTGTGCCAGTTTACAGTTTGGTACTACGGAGACTTAAACTCTGAGCTACTTCTACATCTAAATCTTACAGACGACAGCGGAGAGGAGTGAAAACAAAAGCAAGAGACCGAGAGCAACTGAAACAAAGACACACTCAAGGTCAGATATAAACACTATCAGACTTCCTGCCTGCACTAGCCGTGCTAGCAGTTTCAGCTGTACCAACAGTAGTCAATGGAAACTGCAACAGAAATTCAAATGGAAAACCCTATCACGTCACATGGCAAAGTACACCACCGGCGTCATGAGAGCCAAGCACACTGCACTACAGGGACAGACAAACAGAGACAGAACCCAGACCACGCAAGGAAGAAAAATGTCAGAAAAATAAATATTTTTAAACTCATGAAGGCTTTATAGCTGAAATGGACAAGAAGGTTTTGATATCTTGAACCAAGCAGTTTGTGGATTTTCAAAGTCTTCTGGGAGTTAGGCATGCTTTGCGATTTTATATTGCGCCAATTTCTACCATGTATTGCCAGAATCATGACTATCCAGAAACCGCAGCACCGATGGTTGTGAAACTATTTTTACTACCTAGAGAACAATTCTGTAGGTATGCAATATTAATCCAATCCTTGCGTTACTGTGTATAATTGCATTTGGTGTTTGGAAAAATGGCCCCATTGAACACTATGAGAAATGGCCCTTATGGTTTTAGCGGGACATCACTCATTATAGATAAATAGTTCTGTGTAAATTGAACTGAAGCTGGTGTCCTAGAAGCAGCAGATGCCAATAAATCACAAGCACTCCGAATACTCACAGAACAACTACATTTGTGATGGAAAATCAATATAAACAGTTAGACCCTGCGCTGAGCAATGACATTATCTTTTATCAACAAGACAGAAGCCATGAATTCTTCTCTTACCTTTTGACCAGTGCTGTATCTTCTTATCCTCTGTCCTCGTCACACTCTCGTCTTTCTCTCTCTTCCATCCACTGTTCTTCCCTCTATGGGTATGTTCCCTGAGAATATGACAAAATACAATTACTTTCATCGTAATTGCTATTGCATTTTATAATTGTTGGAGAACAATATTTATAACAAACTCAAAATAGAAAAGTCCTAAAATCATCAGGTTTTAAAGAAAACAGATTTGGCAAAGAAACAGGGCTCCAGACTGCGACCAAATGGTCGCATTTTTGCGTTAACTGTGCACAGGAATGTTGTGGAATTGTTTGCACCTTGAATGGTCAGCGGCAATGAGGGCAAAGTAGGAAAACAATTTAACAGCCAGTGCAGAGTGTTTTACTGTGGACCACGTGTTACTGTGTGGCTTTAACGTGTATGTATGGATGTATATAAAAAGTTCAAAAATTGTTAAGCTCAAACTAAAAAATATCACCTTAAAGTTTATGCCTAAAAAAAAAAAAGTGTATAAAGTGTAAATGTGAAATATACAATAGTCACAATCTCCCCCTTCCGTTTCTGAGTAATGGCGTTGAATGGCCAGAAAGTGTTTTTTCAGAATACGATGATGTCCCAGTGAAGTTGACCTTTCGGATAGGACTGGGCAATACATCTATATCAATATCGTCTTAGACTTTGGATTTCGTAAAATCTTTATATTAAAAGGGTGGTCTTTTCCTGGTTTGTAAGGCTGCATTAGAGTGAAGTGATGTAATTTTCTGAACTCAACAGACTGGTCTGGCCGTTTTATTATTTGCCTTTTTCATTAGGTATTTGTGTACAATGTCATAATTAGCATATTTAGTAGGGCTGCACAATAAATCGAATTTTAAAGATCACGATTTTGGCTTCTCACGATCAAATTTGCGTGATCAAGCGATATTTTAAATGTGTCATTTCATAGAACGCTCTGTTTTTTTTTGCAAAGCCAATGTACCGCTTCGTAAACCACGGTCTGACCATAAGCCAGTCAGTTGTTCCCTGCACCGTGCAGCTTAGTCGCAGAGGACAGAGTAACGTGAGGATAATTTAACAGATAGCAGTCGGTCATATGTTGGTCACAAGGTTTACCAGTTTACTAGTAAACGCAACATTTTGTCCTGTCTGTGTAGTTATTCAGACAACAGCAGTGACTAGTGCTAGTTAGTGTCTGTTAGCTCACAGGGTTCTAGGATATAAGTAATATTTTTCCTCTAGGTCGCACTGGTGCACCTAATGTCCTCGCATCCGCTACAATGTCGTTTATATCGATATAGTTTCATTTTGAGTTACATGACCCATTTCTTCTGTAAAGCCGTGTCTGTATTGGATCTCTCTTCTACTCTGTCTCCTCTTACTCTCCGCGCAGCCCCGCCACAGAGCGGCGCCGGTCCACACTTCTGACATTTGTCTACAGTTTTAATTGTCATTAACACAGCTGTATATTGTTAACCAGGAGAGGCAAACCTGTATTTGTACCAGTGTTTCCGCTGGTAACTCTGCTATTGCGGCCGCCACGGTGAAAAAACACAGACGACGTTATTGAATGCAACTAACTTCAGCTTGTAGAGTAACAAGTGTGAGACGGAGCCTGCTGGATCTGGGCAAAAGATGTGACCCATGGCCAGAATATCATATTTCATAAAAATGCAGCGCAGTGACGATACAGACATTTCATACACACGACGTGTGTAACTCTGCTGACCCGCCATTCGACCCGTGCTGGACTCATGAGTCAGTCGTCACTCTGTGAGTAGCGCCCATCGCATTCCCTCTCTCTTTTAATCAATTATTGTTGAAAACAAGTGAAGGAGCTTTCTCAAAGATACATACAAAAATATTGTACGCCATTTATTTCAGATAGCTAATTTTTATTTACATGTGTTGCAGCTGTATATCTATACAACTTCAACATAAGAATGTAGTATAACATGGATGTGAAAGCAGTTATAAATAGCCTATGTGACCAAATGTTTTGGTTAAAAAACAAATAATTGTGATAATTAAATTGTGATCACAACATAGATCAAAATAATCGTGATTATCATTTTGGCCATAATTGCGCAGTCCTAATATTTAGGCTGAATCTAATTCTCTATTTTTTCCCTACCTCTTTGTGCGTTCACATGAGACCTAGTGCTGTCCCAATTCTCTTTTTGAGTTGTAAACAAGGCTATTGTACAACAAGCAACAATGGCTGCCGCATCGACCTGAGAGACCCATAAATGGAAGTATTTTCTTTAAAAAAAATAAAATAAAAATCGCTCGCTTGCTATGCTAACGCTTATTGCTACAGCTGATTTGCACAACGGTCTGCATTTCTCTGCCTTGAATGGACTTGTCTTGCATGTCTATAGTTTTAACCATTAGCAGAGAATTTCATTAGATCAGTGCTACAAGAACACTACTTGCTTTGGAGACATCAATACATGCTTTACATATACCATCCTGTATCACACAGGGACACAGCAGCTGATCCACTTTCGGGCTGAAAACGAGTTTCTTCTTAAAGTTTCTTAAATCATGTGTTCATGTTGTACCCATTCATTATTGCATTGGTACTGTATTATCGTAATCATTTGTAATTAATTCCTGTCTATGCACTTGTATATTGTTGTTGGTTGTGATACGGGACTGATGAAAGAAATGTGAGGAAAAGAGTTACTGGCCAACAGGCATCAGACTAGTCTGGAATATTAAAATAGCTGTAGTTTATTTGTGGTTTTGTGTGTCTTTTTTTTAGTTTTACAGATTTTAGTGCCTTTTTATGTGTGAGACAAGTAAGTTATGGTTCTAGTAGTTGACAATGGTTCTGTAATATGTTATTCACATATGTTATGTAATTTTGTGCCTGTTATATTTAATTTATTGGGCAATAAAGACAGATTTTTGTTAAAATGTTTTTCTGAACATCAATGACATTCAAAACCGTGTTAACAGCAACAGATAAACACACCATGTGTTTGTATATACATGTATTTCAAACAGACCCAAGTACTACACAGATTAGAACATCTGCCTCTGCACCACCAAAGTGAACATAAAATAACTAAAATATATAAATGCATATGCCACTGTTGTCAAAACTCACGCAAGTGACAGACACACTTGCAGACAGCATCTTGGAAGTTTGTGATCAATACTGTATGGTGATGTAAACAAGTGGTTTCCCATTTCATAGGGGTATGTTTTCACCCCTAGCCCTTACCCCTTGGTTTCAAGGGCCAAGGGCTTGGGGTAAGGGGTAAGATAGAGAAATGGGATTCAGCCTAATACTTAAGTATAAAAAGGGTGCACTAGTTTATTGATTACGACTGATTAGATTATTACTCTCAAAAAGAAATAAGATCTTCCTATTAGTTTGTAACCAGACTGTGGCTTCTATCTCAGTCAGTGTCATTCAGCCTGCCGGAGAAAGCTGCAGGCCGCAGTCTAATCCAATAATGAGATTACAACACTTACTTTAGCTATAAACAGACAGATGTACAGAGATGCCAAAACAACTCAGACAGACACAATGGCTGCAACATTAAATGTGTAATCATTAGTTTAGTTTGATAATGACAGTAGCTGATAGAAATTTAAATGTTAATGTAACTGTCAAAGATACGATGCTGGTAGAAGATTCCTCATTAAAAATACAATATAAGATGCAAACAACTTTTTCTATTATTTTCACAATATATATAGTTTTATATTAATATAACAGAAATTGTAAAAATGTTTTAATAGTGAAACAGACAGACACTTGACATCAGTTAATAGCTAATTTGTCAAACCAGGAGAAAGCAGTTCAATTTCACTTAACACTTGTACATTTACAGTGATCAAAATGCACGTCAATGTAAAAATTCTATAAATCTTGCAAACAGCACTGAGCTACTGTGAGCAGCAGTGATCCGAGCTGATACAAAGTTCTGTATATTCATAGGACATCTTTATGAGAGAAAGGGGCCTTGAACATCTTCATTACATGACAGACATTTGAGTTTTAGTGGTATGGTTTGGTATGGTTACGTAATGTGATGAGCAAGCCTGTAACAGCAATCTGACAAATAGGTAAGTAGCCTGTACTGCATCAAAAGTTGCCACAGTTTCTACACACAGGGACTTAAATTTCCCTAAAGCAAGAGGGTCAACATGTTAAATGATGACAGCTGTCTGTCTAATCTTATATCATCAAACTGTAGATGCACATCCAGTTGCCTCCCTTATGGCATTTTTCCACTACATGTAACCTCCTCGACTCTACCTAGCCTTTTTGGTTTTCAACTACAAAAAAGTCCCTGGTACCTGCTGACAGGTACCTTTTTTAGTATCACCTCTGTCAAAGTTCCAAGTGAGCTGAGGCAATACCTGAAGGTGACATGAAAACCTGATGACTGATGATTGGTCGGAAAGAATCGTCACTATTCACTGCGTCATCATTGCTAACGACAGACTGGGGGTGTCCTGAACAAACAGCCGAATTTAAGTAGTTTAGCCAGGGTTTGCTTCTTTTGAAACCAGATTTGTCTTCTGGCTGTGGCAAATCAAAATTAAGAATCAAAAACACACCTTCCACATTCTGTGTGCATGTCGCATTAGGTCAAGGCAGTTTCCTGCTATGACGACCAGCCACGCTCACCTTACACATGAGGCGGTACTAATCTGCAATGGAAAAAGGAGGGGCACCGCGGTCAAGTTGAGCAGGTACCATGTAATGCAAAAACGCCATTACTTGCTGCCACCTTTAGTCCCCACCCTCCTCCCTCTGTTCCCACACTTCCCCTGTCTCCTTCCTCCAACAATCAAGTGCTTCAGCAGATGGTTCAACAACGACAGCAGAGCATGGTGGGGGCCCTCCTGGAGTGCGCACATACACACCATGGACAGCATCTGTTTATGAATGGACCGACAATTTCCCATCCCCCGTCAGCTACAGCTGACAGAGGGAGGGGGGGAACTGCGAGTTACCAAAAGCAAAAGAAGAGATAAAGAATAACAGGGCAATCAGAACAGGGGGAGGGAAAGAAAACAAAAATGTTGCAAATGCTTGTTTTATGGTTTGTTTTTTACTTTTCTAGTGACAGGTGGTACTGAAATCAAAAGTAAAAAAGTCAAGCAAATTTAATCCAAGAACCTATCGACAAAAAGGGGCACCTGAGTAGCTCACCTGGTAGAGCGTGCCCCCCTATGTACAGAGGCTCAGTTCTCGCAGCAGCAATTCCGAACTGCTGCCCGTTCCCCCCTCCCCTTTCATGTGTAAACTGTCCTAACAAATAGGCATAACATCTTTAAAAAAGAAATTATGCGGACACACACACGCTATAATACTATTTCTATGTTTCTCCTGTAAGCACTTTCCTTAACCCTTTACAAAAAGGCAGACCATGCAGTAATTGTACATGCTAAATCTAATCCCAAATCTGTCTTCCCTAATCTAGGTCACCTGAGAGTTAAGTACAGGTGCTAAACATATGCTTTCGGTAATTGTTCTTTAAAATCAGAATGGGTAGAATTCTTCTGTTATGGTTTGTAAACAAAACATTCACAGTTGGTCCCACTGCCCTGGCTCAACGACACCAGAAGCCCCCATTTTCACTGTTGCATTCAAATCACCAGACTGATGAAAAATAATCGCTTTCCAAAAATATCTTCTCTAAATATGATCTTTGTTGTGTTTAAAATAAAGATAGAATAACCTTGGTTTTTCAGTTGTCAGACAGAGGGGGCTGAGGGGGCTAAAGAGCAGCAGATGAAAGATGAGAAATAGTTGTAACAGGTCACAAGTGATGTTACGTACAACTCTGTAGTACAATAGATTAGAGTCCAATTAGTACAGTAGATACATTTTATTTTGGCTATAAAGGGGTGCGCAAGATAATAGTAAACACTGCAGATCACCTACACATCCTGGTAGTGCATTTCTCTTAAATTGTCTCCCTCTGTCTTCACCTTTAACATTTAGGGTGTCTTCTACATTCAGTTAAGTTAAAAGCTACTTCTACTCTATACTATCTATATTACAGGCCAAAAGTTTGGACACATGCGTTTCCTTTATTTTCATGACTATTTACATTGTAGATTCTCAATGAAGGCATCAAAACTATGAATTAACACATATGGAATTATGTACTTAACAAAAGTGTGAAGTAACTCTTAAATAGGTCTTATATTTTAGATTCCTCAAACACCCTTTGCTTTTTTGATAGTGCTGCAAACCCTTGGTGTTCTCTCAATGAGCTTCATGAGGTAGAAATGGTTTTCATTTCACAGGTGTGTTTTGTCAGGGTTAATTAGTGGAATTCCTTGCCTTATTAATGGAGTTGGGACCATCAGTTGTGTTGTGCAGAAGTCAGGTTGATACACAGCCAACAGCCCTATTGGACAACTGTTAGAATTCATATTATGGCAAGAACTAATCAGCTACGTAAAGAAAAACGAGTGGCCATCTTTACTTTAAGAAATGAAGGTCAGTAGGTTCGGAAAATTGCATCTCTACAACAACTGTTAAGAGGAGACTGCTCAAATCAGGCCTTCATGGTCAAATAGTAGCTAGAAAACCACTGCTAAAGAGAGGCAACAAGCAGAAAAGATTTGTTTGGGCCAAGAAACACAAGGAATGGACATAACACCAGTGGAAATCTTTGCTTTGGTCTGATGAGTCCAAATTTGAGATCTTTGGTTCCAACCGCCGTGTCATGTGTTCATTCATAGTTGTGATGCCTTCAGTGATAATCTACAATTAAATTGTCATGAAAATAAAGAATGCATTGAATGAGAAGGTGGTTCAAAACATTTGGCCTGTACTGTATGTATGCATGCATATCCAAAAACTTAGCATAGCGCAAATTTCACTGCCACCCACTTGCCTTTTCTGTGAACCATTTTCTGCTGGCTGTCAAAGAAAGCTGAAATACTTTAAAATAATCAAATTATATTTGAAGCGAGTCATGCAGTGAGAGTCTGCAAGGACTGCCACATTTATAGAAGAGAGTATAGATTGAATTTGTACCCTTGTGTAAGTAGCCATTTCACACACCCAAACAAACTGATGGACATCTACTAAAACACTCAAGCATTTGTCTGTCTACATACAACAAAAGCCAGAGGGTTGTCGCGTGGCTAATTTGCATGTGTAACACCACATAATTTGCATCAATTTGTATTAGCATGTTCTCACAGAGGCTTAACATTTGAGGCTCAGTTCAGGAAAGCCACTCATTTAGTGAATGACAAAGAGTGTATCCTCGTCAAAAACAGCAAAGGCTTTTTTAGGCTGGCATTGCACAATGTGACATTTCCAGCCTAGCTGCATTAAACCTGTCATTTCAACAGTGCATTCAAAATCAGCCTGGTTATTATTTGGTTGTGGAAAGGAAATTAACAATTCTGGCTGAAAAACGCAGTTCAATTTTGCTACTAGCAGAGGTGAGTGGGGCAAGCTTTGCATCAAGTATTTCCTACAGCAAGAACAAAACAATGGCTTTACTAGCGAGTCCAGCTTATACAGCTAATAAAAAATATGTAACTTAAAGGGTAGTTTCCAATGGAGGAAAATAGGATATTACTCTCATAAGCCACTATGGCAAACTTGCAAATTGATTTTATAGCCATTTTTTGCAGAAGGTGAATATTTGACATGAAGCAACCTGTGACTGGATGGAGTGTAGAAATAAAGATCCCACTACAATATAATGGATTAAAAAAAAAAAATACTTTAAAGTTTGTAATTTAGACATTTTGTTTTTTGATCCATGACCATCTGCAGGTGTAGCTTTACTGCAATGGACAAGTAACCAATCCCCAACCAATGTAGCAATATTGCAACACCTTAGGAATTTATAGCACTGCCATATTAAATTCCAAACATGATAATATCAAGTTGGCTGTTCCAGCATGGAGTCATTTTATGCAAGTGTACATTGGCTACAACACATCATAAACCAGTTAGGAAAACTATCTATCTATCTACATACATACACACATACATACACACATACATATATATATATACACATACATACAGTAATTTAAGGAGCCAGGCTACCAAAAGTGAAAGTGAAGCAAGACATCACACTGTTCTACAAAATCAAAAAGGAATGTAATCCCCACTGGTGCCACAAATGTATCAACTTTATGTAACAGTGGTTTGCCTTTTATAGAAACATCCACCGAATGCTATTAATAAACCTAAGGACATGACGAAATTGCTGCTATTTGAAATACACAAAATTTGAAACTTCAACTGGCTTTAGTAACCAACTCCAAACAAACCAGAATAATAAAATACCACTTCCAAGCCATGAAACACGTCAAAAACATTATAGAATACATAACAGCAACTGGATTAAACCAGCAAAACAAGGCAGATGACATGTGTTAGGTATCTTGTTGCAAAACATCAACAAACACCGACAACATTAAGACAATTTTGGAGATGGTATGTAAGTTGATTTGTTGGCTCTCTAGAACACTAAAAAGCTATCCCGGAAAGTTTGCACTATAACATTTATAAACAGATTTAGGATCTGAAAACAGATTAAATGCAGCCCTTGGAGCGGGTTACTGGACTAGTTGTGGTCCACAGCTCTATTGTGAGCCTGCAACTGTATGGACACAATGAGCTACACAAACACCTCTCCACACACAAAACATCAGGACTATGGCTTCTCATTTAGCAATTTTAAAACAGCAAAGCTTACTCAGCACAATGCGGCCTAGACCAACCCAGACCCTCCAATTCAATTCAAACGGAACTGCATGTGCTTGCATAAGCAGCAGCTGCCCATCCCCTGCCCCACTCAGACAGACATACACACACAAACCTTTAGTAGCCCACCATACAGAGACACACACGGGTCATGTTATCGTCTAAAGAGAAGTGGCTAGAAATGTAATATAAAGCGTTACACATGCTCTTAAATTTAGTAAACTGAATATTTTTGATGACACTCACCTGTTTCGATGCTTCAGCTTCTTTGGTGGCAACAGCTTTCAATTCCGAATCTCTAGAAGAAAAAATAAGGGTCATCTCTAAGAATATAAAAGATTTACCTGAACAAACCTCAATTAACAAAATATATCCTGGACGCAAGTGTTACATTTCTATTGGTTTACTGTGACAGAACACCTTGCAAAAAACGTGAGAGTGTAGGCAGACAGGTGATAAACCTGAAATGGTAAACAGGACTCCATTAAAACGTCTAAAATTAATTATTGATGGTGAATTCAAGTCAAAAGACACGCACCTCAACCACAGAAGTTATGCAAGGACATGCACACACTAACACACAGTGAGACAGTGAAAGTATTTCAACTAGTTGATGTTGAAATGCAGGTTGTACTGCATAACAGGACAATGCACGATCAGAGTCCCATTAAGGGCAGTCTCCACAAGGTGAATAAAGTGTGTGTGTTGGATAAAGACACAGAGGCAGTGTCTGTGTAGGTCAGAGTTACAGCTCGGGTCCTGATCGGCCATTATCTCAGCTGTTGCCTGACTTACAGCTTAACCAACATGGCTTCTCTCGAGCCTGGTGTTTTTCCTGCGCAGCCAAAACTAACAATGGCCTTAGCACAGCATCTAATTACAGTTGATGCTATTAATTTATTTTGTGATTTAGCCGTGTCTGCATCGTCGTCAGGCCTGTGTAAAAAAGTTAGGTGAAGACGACTGCAAAACCTGCAGAGCGAAGGTCTAGTCAGCTAGCAGCTGCTGTCCTTCTGCCGATAGAGGGTGTTAAACACTCTGGCCGAAACAACTCTGCAGCTTCACAATTTCAACACCAAAATAGGCATTAACACTGCGCTCAACAACAATTGTTTAATGTCTAATGACAATTTGACCAACTGTGTCCCCTCTGCAAGTCACCAAACATTGGGTAAATCAGTCGGAGTCACCGCCGCGCAACCTTCGTCGTGAAATTAGCATGACTGATAATTCTAGCTAGCTACAAGGTAACGTTACGAAGCGGCTAGTTAACTTACCCGGTCTTATTTCAAATATAGCGCGATTATGGTGTTTTGATAAACAAATGTATACATGAAATCCATTTACCAATGTTAGGTAACTATTAAACAAATCCAAAGAAACAATATTATCGAACAAAAGACATTATTCTCTCTTGACAGATATGTACGCACAACTTAGCTAGGTTAACCAATGCTCGTACTAGTTAGCGTTAGCATAACGTTATGGTGTTACTTGCCAACAAATACAACGGGCTGCATGTCATACACGCCTAGAAATGGCCAGACATCTGCACAAAAATACTATCTCCTGGTTAATCCGTCGATGCGCTTAACATTTAGCTAGCTACGTTTGCAAACCGAAATGCAAGCAAGCAGCCTTGCCAAATGCTAGCCGAACAGGAGGCTAGCTAGCTTAGCTCAGTCATAGCTAGCTAACTAAACAACAGCGGCAGCTTAACTCGTCTACACCAGTCCGGTCTCCCTCTTCACGGCTATCTGCGTACATTAGCGCGTCAAAAAGAAATAGTCTTCTGGTCAACAAAACAGCGTAAAACCAACCTCACCTCATTGAAGTATAAAGTGCAACAGAGTGGAAAGGAAAGCCGGCAGTAAGGCTAAAATAATTCCAACGCGTTTGCAGCATCTACGAGGGGAGGCATTTGTCCTGCATGATCGCCATTTTCCTAACTCGCTGCTGGCTAACCTTCTTTTGCTTGAGCTCGCTCCCTCCCTCTCTCGCTCTCTCTCGCTCCCTCCCCCCCTCTCTCTCTCTCTCTCTCTCTCTCTCTCTCTCTCTCTCTCTCTCTGTCTCTCTGCATTCACTTCAGCTCTGACTGTGTCTCTGGAGGGGCAGATAGAGCAGGAAACACATTCACCACTTCCTCTGACTGAGAAAACCAAACAACCTAAGAATAGTAGAAGTAATGTATATGATATATTACATTGATGATATATATCATAGCAACGTTATACACTGAATAAAATTATAAACGCAACACTTTTGTTTTTGCCCCCATTTTTCATGAGCTGAACTTAAAGAACTCTAAGACTTTTTTCTATAGACACAAAAGGCTTATTTCTCTCAAATATTGTTCACAAAAGTCTAAATCTGTTAGTTAGTGAGCACTTCTCCTTTGCCGAGCTAATCCATCCATCTCACAGGTGTAGCATATCAAGATGCTGATTAGACAGCATGATTATTGCACCAGTCACAGTCAGTATAAGGTGTTTGGCATAAAACCAATGGCATGTGTATTATCGGTGTAATAATACTACTAATAATAATAATATATTATTAGTATTATTACACATTGAATTACTTTCCTCAAGATTTTAACACGATATTAGTATTATTATTGTTGTCATTAAAATAGAGTTAGAGTTCATCTCTCTCTCTCTCTCTCTCTTCCTCGACCTGACTGCAGTTCGTCGTCGTAACCGACTTGAGTGAGTGGGCAAATATGCTCACATTCGATGGCGCCTGGCACTTTGGAGCAGTGTAACCCTAACACCAAATACTGACTGGTTTTCTGACTTGTGGAGGAGGAATCAAGTGAAATAACAACACTCTTGTTATATTATGAATCTAATTATGTAGTGTGTCTGCTGTGAATAGCACAATGGCCATACTTAATTCTTCACCAAGCGTTGTCAACACATAAAAAAAATATCTTCAAATGTCATGTTTGAGTAGGGAATGATGCGCTATAACTTAGCAATTTGACTAAGTTACGCCTTCAAAGCTGCAAAGAACTGAGATTAATATTCAAACAACAATGGGAATTTATTTGATCTTATACTTTTTTTGAGGAAATATAATTAAATAAATAATAACCCTAAAAAAAGAGACGGACAGAGACAACGAGAGGAGAGCAGCGCGAGGAGCAGCAGAGGAACAAATACAGTGTGGAATCTGCCTACTGCAATGTTTTACTGAGACAAAGGCCGTTGCTGCTTACAGAAAGACCTGCAATACGTGTGTGTAAAGCAGTGACCATTGACCCGCCAATGGCAAAAACAACCCCCATCCTTGTGAACAAATTGCCTCTCTTATCTCTTTGTATTTGACTATGTGAGAGAGAGAGAGAGAGAGAGAGAGAGAAAGAAAGAGAGAGAGAGTTCATACTGCCAGGTAATGATTTTAATTGGCCAGGTATCAAAGACAGGGAGATTAGATTTTACAGCATATAAGCAAATGGGTAACCTCTCAGTACTAAAGGACTGTTGCGGAATACTACCCAATATATATCTGAAGATGTGTTTGTGACAACTGGGAATTCGGAATTTAGATTTATTTCTGCCTTCATGCACATGTTTGAAGTTCCTATTGTCCAGCTGTCAAGTCATAATTACAAATGAGTTAGACATATTGAGGATGTTTACTGTATGAAAGAGTCAATAAAACGTCCCACCTCTGAAACTGAGCTAAATGAAAATGTCAGCATGCTATGCTCACAATGACACATTGATATGTTTACCATGTTCAACTATATATCAATTTAAAATGTAGTGAGGGTCTCACTGCAAATCCAGCAAGTTAACTGGTAGATTTTAAGGAAAGCAAAAAGTCCAGGTGGCTGCATTGTTTTATGGGTCTTCTGCATGTGTGCTCTCAGCGTTGCAGCCAGGGAATAACTGTAAAGGCACTGTAGCGGCATTTTACCTCTGTATAGTCAGTGGTTGTATGTAACTTATTACATTTACTCAAGTACTGTACTTAAGTACACATTTTATGTACTTGTACTTGAGGACTTTACTTTTCATGCCACTTTCTACTTTTACTCCACTACATTTCAGAGAGAAATAATGTACTTTTACTCCGCTAATCTGACAGCTTCAGGTACTAGTTACACACTAAACACATGTAGTTTGTAAAATACAATGTTTTATTATAAATTAAACTACCCAACAATATATAGACCTACAAGTACAGCTGAAATGATTAGCCGATTAATTAGGTGATTGATAGAACTGTTTGGATCGTTTCCAGTTTCTAAAATGTCAAGATTTTTCTGCATTGAATACTTTTACTTTAAAGTACATTTTCCTGATAATGCATACTTTTACTTAAGTAACATTTTCAATGCAGGACTTTCTTTTTATTTATTTTTTTCTTCAATCCAGGACTTTTACTGGTACCAGAATATGTTTTACAATGTGGTATTAGTTCTTTTACTTAAGAAAAGGAACTGAATACTTCTTCCACCAATGTATATAGTATAGTCTAATCTAATAGTCTAATCTCACTTGAAGAAAAAAAAAAAGTGCTCTTTATAAAAGTTGTACTATGTTACAGGTGCTGCTGCAGTTTTCACCTTTAGGATTGTCTCCATTTTCATTTACCTAACCAGTAGGTCAAGCTGTCCCAGAACCCCAACTCAAACTTTATTTGAAGTTAAAACATAGGTCAACTACAGTACACATTGGACCTGGGAGTTTGTCTTGCTTGTTCAGTGAGTGTCCACTCATGCATCACAATATACTGAGGCAAACTAGCATTAGATTAAGCGGGTAGACCGTAACAAAACAGAAAACTCCAGAGATGACAAGCGTAAAAACATGAACAAAGAAAGGCAGAGAAGAATAAAACAGTACAGAATAGAGCAAAACAGCTTTGCCACAGAATCAGGTCACCAGCACGAGTAAAAATTGTGAATTTTCACGTTGAATGTACAAAAACTATATTTTAAGCTTTTACTATTTATTTTAAAATGTTCCAGAAACAACTACCATATAGTAACAGTGATGTGCGTGTTTGAAAGGGAAGAAAAGTTTTTGTCACAATGAATGATGAATCTGAGTGAAAATTAAGTGTACACATGAAAAGGTTTACTGGGAGAATAGCAGGGCAGTGAAGTATTTTGGGTTTGGAAATAATCAAGTAACCTTGACAGACAGAACAGTGTACACAGGCATGTTCAAATGCAGGAAATAGATGCTGGTTACCTGGGCAAACAAAATGGGTACAGGTAAACATTCACGTCCACATTTACTGACTCAGCACTGGCTTTGATAAAGTTATGCAATTGCGTTTTTGTGTACGCACACACCCACAACCAACTCAAAAGCTAACAGCACATTTATGAAAACACAAACACACTTTATGGGATGTAATGTTTTATATTTCCCTGCTTGTTTTTTGTAGGTTTGGCTAAACCACAGTCTGACACGCAAACTTGCAGGAGCATACACACAGGTCACAGTGATCAGTTGCAGCTGCACGAGTTAGGGAGCTACTGGAGAGAAAAAAAGGAGCATAGAAAATCGGACTGAAATGTGAATGTACTGGAAAAAAGGAAAAGCGAGCAGGCAGGAGAATGGAACAGAAAGTTAGAGAGGGAGAGAGAGTGATTATGTGGAGGGTGTTGAGAGTGCTAGAGAGCGACAGACAGACTGACAGACAGAAGAAGGTCAGAAAAGAGATTTGCATGTCAAGTAGTAATAGGCTTGTCCTGAGTACAGACACGCACACTACTAAGCTGCAGTGTTCATGGTGCTGCAGCGAGTGTTCATGTGCATGCAGTGCATTATGTCTTCTGTGGACTGTCTGTAAAACAACATAATATACAAATATGTTGTATTGTGTTTTGCGTGTCAGTGAGTTTAATGCTGCTCAGCTTCTTCTTCTCTTCTTTAAATCTAACTCAAATCATTCATCACTCTTTTCAAACTGCCTCCCCCATCCAGTCCACACCACCCACCACCACCCCCTCATTTTTCATGTTCTCCCTCTCCAACCTCATTATTGTCTCTCTGTGCAGGCACACACACACACACACACACACACACACACACATGCGTGCACGCGCACACACGCACACACACACACACAACCTGTCTGTCACTTACACACGCACACGCACACGCACACACACACACACACACACACAACCTGTCTGTCACTTACACACGCACACGCGCACACACACACACAACCTGTCTGTCACTTACACACACGCGCACACACACACACACACACACACACACACACACACACACACACACACACACACACACACACACACACACACACACACACACACACACACACACACACACACACACACACACACACACAACCTGTCTGTCACTTATTCTTCTCTATTTATTTATCTCTGTGTTCTATGTGTTTTCTTTGACCTTGTCAAGTGAAATCCATCCATTGTTAATTTGAATCTTTTCTGCAACACATATGATTTGAAGTGCATTTGCTCAAAGTAATGAATTGCCTTCACAAATTGAAACAGTTTATCCACAAGTTAACCCACATTTATAAATATGAATGGGCCAGTGAGTGCTAGTTGACTGAAAATAATGCCAATTAGTCCACCACATTTCAGATGGACCCAGATTTAGCTTTCTGCTCTGAATGTACTGGGTATCCACACAGTATCTCATAATTTGAAAGCCTCGCTCCCTTAATTTTCTTCTGTCTTCTCTCTACTCTCAGCTCTAAAAATAAGGCACAAACACACATGCGCCTCAAATGTTTTACATTATATAGTATTATTTTGTGTTATGTTGAAAAAAGTGTTTGTGCCACCACAGATGACTGTACAGAAAATCTACCAAATGTAGCTGTTTTCTTTATTCGGTATGGAGCTCTCTGTCTTTTACCTGTCTCTTTTTTCTTCTCCACCTCTCTGACTCTCTCTCTGACAGGGTACCAGCTTTGAAATGGATTTGTTGTGGCTAAAATTACACCTGCTCCTCAACCAATTACCTGAACATTCACCCTCTCTTCAGCTCTCAGTGCATTTACACAGAACAACAAGCCGAATACCAACCTAATCCATCAACTGTTTTGCTTGTGATTTTTTTTTTACGCACAGACAACTTTCATTCATCCTTGCAGACTTTGTTTTGCGTGCACACAACATATGCATAATTACAGGTTATTCTGCAATTTAAACAGGTACTATTGTGTTTTTTTTTTTTTCGATCTTCCCATTTCTCTCCCCGTAATCCATCACAAGGTCTTGAATATGCAGATAGTCTTGATAAGTGTGCTGGTGACAGTAAAACATATTCAAATGTACCCCTTTATTTAAATTCACCCACATTTATATTCATATCACTGATCCAATACTGGCGTTCCTCCTCTATAACCACAGGAACTTATGCAGATTGGTGGTCACAGGGTACAGTGATTGTCTGGTCTTATTGTCATTCTTCTCTGGTGGACGTGTTTTTCTGTGCAGAGAAAGGTGACACTGGGCGGAGAAACAAACACACAGACATTGATACACACAGTTACACATTTAATCACAAAGACACATCCATCCCACAAAGTGCTAACATCAGTCCATGAAAGTGGCAAAGACAGGCCTGGCACACTTGTATTGTTAATTTAGTGAAGTGCATGTATCTGTAGCGGCATGGGGGTAGATGTAGGGGGAGGGAAGCAAACATGAGGTAAAAGAAGAATGTCCTTTTGGCCCATTTGTCTACATTCAAAGGCCAGTCACACCAACAGTGGAACAACATGCTCACTTAAGCCCCTTTCCCACATGCACTTCAGACTTTAAAATTATCAAGACATTACCTGGAGGAGCTGTATCTGAGAACGCAAATGTCCAAATTAGTTGGACCGGACACAGACTATTTCTTGGCCAAGCTCAGTGACTACGCTTAAGGTTTTGTATGAATTAATCAAACAAAACATAACGTGTTTCCCTCCCTTTAGATTGTTACTTTCATTAACATGCTAACTGTAACTTATAACGACAGTTTATTACTGTAAAACATTTGACTGTACTGTATGGCATAAATAAGCTTTATTATAAAAATACTGGCAGCTACATTTACCTGATCTTTACTGTAATTCTATAGTATACCTACTGTAAATTATAACAAAAGTTTCTTTTTGTAAAGTTTTTTTATGGTACTATGCTGTATAAATAGAAAAACTTTACGGTAAGATGATGTCATCTGTTTGTTTGCCATTATACTGTTACTTTAGTGTTCCTTTCTCCATTATCAACGTATTACTGTAAAATGTATTTTAAAAGCACTATTGAATGTGATCTTCACAGTATAACACGGCTAAAACTTGTTATTTAAAAATTTTACATTTCAAAATGATAACCCAATCAAACAACTCATAAATATTATGTCATTTTGGCTATATAAAATCCATAAAAACCATTAACATTACTCAGGCTTGTATCGCCATACAAAAATACATTAGTTAAAAAACACATTCATAACACATTTTATCTAATGGAACAACAAATCAACAACTAACAACTAACTCAAATTGCACAATTTGACTGAACAGAACTTAACTGAAAAACATAAACATCTTGTGTGGCGATGGTTTGTCGGCTACAAGAAGCCCCACTCAAAGTCCTAGAAGTTTTTGATGAGAGTTGTCACATAGGAACTCACACGTAGCTGCCTTCATATGGACCAGCCTCCCCGTCCTCTTTAACACCACCTTCCCCTGGGTGGCCTTTGTTCCCCTCTCTGGGTTGATGTAAAGCATGTAAGATATCAGATTATCAAAGTAATTAAGACCTGGATATTAATTTATCAGTCTGTGGCAATAAAGATCAAATAATTTGGCATGTGACTGTTAACACTGGTAACACGGTTTAGCTAGCCTACAAGCTACTACTAAATAATTTGCCGACAAAAAATAAGGATGCATGCTTGTGAAAAAAACAAAACAGGTAATACAATGCAAATTCAAAACACGATGACTTACCAGGGTAAAGCTGAATTTTATAAGAACACAATGACCTTGTTAAATTACCTTTAGTTGGAGGATGGCTGAGGATGTGAGGTGTGTGTGTAGTATGTGAGCCAAGTAGGTGATGCACGGCGTCATGGCAAAATGTCTCTTGTTTCTTTCTTCCTCCTCTTCTTATTTTTTTAAACTTCTTTGCATTAAATCTCTGTTGCAATATTATATTTCACCGTTTACTCTCTTCATAAAGTGGTGGGGACTTGATGCTGCATGATTTTAAAAGAGTTGTGGGCGGACTCAACCTCGCTACTGAAAAAGAAAAAAATATACCGTAAAATTGTAAAGTAGCTTGCTGTTAATATTTAGTTTGTACCTTAACGTATACAGTATTGCAATGTATTTAGGAAGAATGGTCAATTACTGTAAGAAAAATCCCATATGTTTTACAGTTCTTTGTTACAGTGCTATGTCTTATTCCCATCAGTGAATGCAAATTATTGATGCCTCTGTTGATCAGGCCATATAAAAGTCCTTCACGCATGGCGCAGTGTGTCTCGCTTTACTTGAATAAGTGGAATCACCTGACTGTGAAAATAATCAAGCAAAATTGGTGAGCAGACTTGCCAACAGGTGTGGATTAAACCACAGAGACAAAGCTATTCCGTATCAGGGTCTACAGTTACTGAGGTTGTATGATAGATGTCAGAGAAAACACACAATTTGTAGTTCATTAGGGAAGACATTTGCAAGTAGTAGACTGTAAATCTGTCTCTTTAAAATTACTGAGAATCTGTCTTAGAACAGACCAACATTTTTACATAACATAAATGGGGCAAACATTGCTCAGAGAACTAAAGACCAAACTCCTGCCTTGCAAAGTAAACAAGTACGGAGGAAGTACACAGGAAATGAGTTCAGATTGAAGCCTGAATGGAGTGAAGTCTCATTTGAAGTCACACCACAGCTTAACTGAATCAGAAGAGGTTCAGTAATAATACTGAACTAATCTAAATCTGATATATTCAGCATAGGGAGTCCATGTTAAGTATAATGAATGCTATCTATGTTTCAAACAAGAAATTTAGCCCAAAGTTTTAAGTAAAACATCAAAATGTACACATTTTGGTAGAACATTGGTTCATGATTACCTGCATAACTAATGCCATTTTCCATCAGCCTCAACTGTGCTTTGTGTTTGGTACTAGTTAGCAAATGATATGTTTGCTATGTATGTAATGTATTCTAACACACTAAACTAAGGTGATAAACCTAAATCCCTTTCACACTGAGGGCTCAACCAGGGTCGACTTTGTACTTGAAAGGGTTAACCCGCTTGATAGATGGGCTTCACATCCGATTCCCTCCCTCCTAACCCCTTTCTTTTTCTAAATACTGTTTTGACTTTATTTGCCATCCTCTGTTGTCCCCCTACCCACATTCACAATTCACACCAAAATGATTTGGTGTGAATGCAGATTCTTAGTCTCGTTTTAATATTTAATTAAGTAATTGATAAAGTTTTTGTTAGTACACAACCTATACAGCTACTAGGATGTGCGTTTGGATTTTGCTACTTTGTTGAGTTTGCCATTCATATTAACTAATAAATTGAGCTGCAGGTGTTTGTTGCTATTATTTTATTTTACAATGTATGCAAAAACTACAGCAACGAGCTATAGTTTTTTCAACACTTATTTTCTGAAGTCTGAATCAACAACAACGAAAGGAAAATGTTAGTTTGTACAGAAGAAGAAAAGAAAATGGCAGTATTTAATTCATGGAGTATTGGTCTTTCAAATGTTAGAAGTAAGGCGTGTGCCAGGCAGTAAATATCTAATTGTTTGGTAGAGTTTGTTACGTAAAGCTTGGTTTGGTGTCTCTGTTGGGCTATGATGCAATGTGTGGCACGCAGGCTGACCTGGGAGCTATTGTCATGGACACAGCCACTGGTGGCCTTTTGTTAATGCTGGACAGGCCATCAAACCTCTTGTGGAGAAACAGCATGTGTGTAACTGCAGTTCAAAGTGTGAATGACAAAGAGGAGAATGATGTGATGGGAGGGGAAACAGTGGCAGACACAGGAGATGAGAGGGGGAAACTAAGGCAGAGAGAAGCTGACAGAAATGACTGAGCACTTAACCCAACAGTAAAGGTTTTCATCACGATCAACGCTCCACACACTCACTTAAATCTGACATGTAGCCATTATAGAAGACTATCCTATCCTTTTTTCCAATTCCACTATACTTGTCTATTTCTGTTGCAAAGAGGCCACTTAAGTGTAATGACATTGAAGGCAATCCTCCATAAGAGAAGATGGAATTATAGTTTTCTTTTTTACATTCCTCCTTTTCATTCAAGGGAATTTAACTTGTTTGCTTGCTCTTGTCGCTTTCTTTCTACCTTCCTCCAATACAAACACACTTACACACACACACACACACACACACACACACACACACACACACACACACACACACACACACACACACACACACACACACACACACACACACACACACAGCCCCAACCCCCATGCCCAGTCTGAGCAGTGAATGTGTGTGTGCTCAGAATGTTCTAGTGCATGGGAGGGGGTTGTCCTGGCATGCTGCCAGTCTCTCCATCTCTCATTACCACTGTGTCAGTGTGAGTGTCTGTGTGTGTGTGTTTGAGTGCACAACTGGGGCCTGCCAGCGTGACGGGTGTTACCATGGCAACGCCAGAGTAGGTTCCAGAGGCAATGCATCATATTTCTAAAGGAAGGTGTGCACGTGTACACGTGTGCACGAACACACACGCACACACACATGGATGATTGGCTGCCTGGATCTAGCATTCGTTGTATGTATCATTCTGGATACATTCACTCACACACTCGTATCTGTGTGTTAAATATAAAGCTATGCATGAAGGGTGGAACTTTTCAGACTAGTAAATCATTTTTGGATCACATTCTGGACATCCAGCAGCCACATACTGTAGTGTTGCAGTTGCACCTCAATAAAAAGATGTGTGTTTTCATTTCTATATGTCTTGTTTTTACGTTAGGTGGCGTCCTAAAAATACACTCATTACCCTAAAATGTTCCCCTGTCTTTGTCTCCCATTTTCATCTTCACAGTGACTCACAGCAGCTCTAATAAAATCTGGATACTAGGTCTGTTAACCGGGTAATAACGGTGATTTTTACCGTAGTAAGGTGTATACATGCATGCCTTAACCCAAATATAATCATTTTTTTAAATGCACGTTAACGCACTGACCAACAGTGGCTCAGACCCTGTGTGTGTTTATGTGTGTGTGAGAGACATACCGACAGAGGGACGGACGGACGGACGGACAGACACGTGTATAAAAAGGGGGAGGATAAAAGTATGTATCATAACAGGAATTATTCTGTTTATGCAAGTGTGTGTGTGTGTGTGTTTCTGTCTGCATGACTTATTCATAATATTACAGAGTCAGCCCAAATACAAACATTTCCACAGCAGGCTCCCTCAGACTAACCTGACAACAACTTTTTTATACCACACACTAAGACATTACCCAAGGAGAACAACACACATCTTGCACTAAATCTTAAGTAGACTGATAATCCCAGTCATCCATTTCTAAACTTATGTCTTTGGAAGCCAAATGAGAAGGTTGAGAAAATGCTTGCAAGCTATTTGGAGTAAAATTGGAGTTGATTTTCTGGTCTCTTAAAAAAATCTTACCTTAATCTTAAAAACAAAAATAAGAAAAGGTTAGTATTCATCAATTCAGACACTTTTCCCGTGATGGCTTAGTGTTACTGCGCAACTGCAAACTGAGATTGCCGGCGTAGATGTGACGTTAGCAACCTGTCTGAAAGTTGTAAGTCTTCTGGTATCTGTGCCAAGAGAATCATCTCAATCATTCTGAATCTTGCAGAGACAGAGAGCATAGGTATATGTAAGGAGATAACATAGGCACAGGGTAATTATTGCTAACTAAAATGCTAGTTAACATTAATAATTAAACTAAAAGAGCTGATGGAAGTCAAAATTGCCTGCTTCTCCTGCCTGTACAGTAATTGTCCACTATGCGACAGTAAGTCGAGTGGTTATGACACAATTTAGCCTATTTTTACAAAAACGTTTGCTACGGTGCCATATTGTGCAATACAAGGTAATGGAGCCTCTTATACATTGTTGTGTTTCTTTAGAAATAAACAATGGACAAAGAGTCTTTAAACGCTTCAGATGTAAAGTTATTCGCTGTCAAAGTGGCGCCAAAATGAATGGCAGTCAATGGAATGCTAACGACACCCGATGGCTTATTAGCATCAAAATGGCTCCATGGGAAGTAGGCCTATGCTTGGTCGAGGCTGGCTTACTCCCTTACATTTTTGTCTTCTTCTTCTTGTGTTATGGTTTCTTCTTCTACTGTCTGTTTGTATACAGCGCACAAGCTTTATACCATAGACAGTAAAGGAAATGGACAATGTGACCAGTAAAGGCTTTTCGTAGCACTTTTCAGGTGAGGGCTGAGCGATACTGCGCAGCCTCTAACTGAGCTTAAAGACGAAGATGTGACGTGGGCAACGTGTCAGAAAGTTATAAGTCTTCTGGTAGCTGTGCCAAGAGAAATCTCAGTCATTCCGATTCTTGCGGAGACGGAGAGCGTAGGTATATGTGAGGAGATAACATAGGCACAGGGTAATTATTGCTAACTAAAATGCTATATTAACATTAGTAATTAAACCTAGCTAATGTACCCAGCTAATGGAAGTTGAAACTGCCAAGAGCTTATCCTGTACTGTTTGGTAATTCCTCTACTATGCGATTGCAAGTTGCTTTGTTAAGACACAACCGTATGCCTATTATTTACAAAAATGTACGCTACAGGGCTATAACGTGAGGTACAAGGGAATAGAGCCTTTTATACATTGTAGTGTTTCTTCAGAAATAAACCGTGGACAAATAAAGTCTTTAAACCCTTCAGATGTAACGTTATTCGCTGTCAAAGTGATGTCAAAATGAATGGCAGTCAATGGAATGCCAATGGCAGGTGAGTGCTAGGTAGCGTCAAAATGGCGCCATAGGAGCTACCCTTCTTGGAGGCAGGCTTACCCCCTTGCTTTATGCGCATGCTCCCCCTCTTCCCCTCCATTTTTTGGGGAATTTCTGTAGCAGAAACAGTGCCACCTATAGGTCTATATAAGTAGCGTGTTGAGTAATTTACAAATGGATCCGTTTGGACGCACATATTCTTGAAGACAGGGAAAAAAAGATTGTTTTAGTACATGTGGTTGTGGCCTCAGTCAGACCTGATCTCCACCCGATTTTCTCATTATTGTCACAGTAAATACTTTTAACAAGACATGATATTAGACTTGCTTCAAGTGGGGTGTTGGATGTGTGTGTGTGTGTGTGTGTGTGTGTGTGTGTGTGTGCGGCATCCACAACAGCTACCACTACTTGACATTTATTTACTCCAGTCTCAATAAACTGATATTTGGAGGAATAATGTTCATAAAATGATGCCTGAATAAGTTCAATAAGTATGCAATTTCCAGATGGACAAGCAGATCCTGGCTCATTAAGCGTTTACTTTGAAAATTAATGAGAATCTCTCTCACTCTGTGAATTCAAGTATATGCGTGAGTGTGTGTGTGTGTGTGTGTGTGTGCTCACCTTCCTACGTCTTTGGATTTTGGCTCAGTGCCAAACGGCAATTGGTTCTCATTCTACTAGAAACAAAAGACCAGCAATGACAGTCAGAGCGAGGGAGTGTGCGAGTGTGTGAGCAAGAGAGAGAAAGAGAAGTAGAAAAAGAGCAAGAGAGTGAAAGACGTAAAAGAAGTGAAAAAGGAAGAGGGAATAAAAGGGGGGAGGGTTTCTACAGACTTCACATCTCAGTGAGCACAGAGGGCAGAGTGAGAAATGACTGAAGATTAGAAAAGGGAGTGTGAGAGAGAAAAATCAAGACATGGGGAGGAGGGGGAGCTGAAGATGAGTTTTATTCCCCTTAACTTTGTTAAATTTACAATTAAGCTACTATATGACAAGAAGAATGAATCATTCATTGACATCCAGAAATGCTTTGAAATTCATGCTGTAATGCTAAAAGAGCAAATAAACCCGGAGCTCCAGTTTCAAGACCGCATCTTTTAATAACAAAAGCCCCCTCAGGTACCAACCATCTTTCCACTGTATAAACCCCCGTTCAGACATGAGCTGTAATCTATCGTTCCGTCGATTGTGTTTGAAAGGGAACTTTTTCATTACAAAGGCCTCCGACTATGTTAAAAGGCTTTACTACAACAGAAAGGTGAACCCAGCATTGTTTCAGGTTCCATTGTCTTAAAGGAGAATTCCAGCCAATTTTTATGTTAATCTTGATTGCTATAAATATGCGTGTACTTTTGATTAAAAAAACCTGACCTGAATCGGTGCAGGCAACACTGAGTATCTGCAGCTATGTGTACGAGCTTCCAGTGAGCTAAAACAGAAGTTGTCAGGGCAAGTTTTAGAGAGCCTTTGTGCCTCTTAACAGACACAAAATGCAATTAAAATGTCTGTGCAACACAAACAGGGCCCTTACCTGACAACAATAAGCATTCTCAACTCAGACATTGTTTAAAATCACCTAGCGTGTCTCTATCCTGCCGGTAGCTAGCTTGCTTTGTTAGCTGCCAGCTGCTAGCTGCCGTCCGTGATGTTCAGCCTTCTGTGATAATCATCACGCAGAAGTTCCATGTGTATTTGTAGTTTATCCATTTTGTATGTGATCAATCTGGTGTTGGTGAATAGGAGGTTTGGCAAAAACATGTTCTGGTTATGTAAAGGATGTAAAGTGTCTAACCATTTGTGTGATTCTCTAATGCACCATGGTGAGATATTTGTGACATATTTACTATCTAATAACAGATATTTTATCATTTATATTTTTAATATCAGTTCCAGTATCTTATTAGCACTAAAATCCTTGGTCATATTCATCTTTACATAATCCTCTACATCCTTTGTCTTGTCGTTGTTATCCAAGTGTGTCTTGTCCAAGTTTCTGCACACTGATCTTTAAAGTCACCTTTTGTTTTATTGTGAACATGTTGGACGGTACGGCTATTGGATAAGTGTTTATTGTAATTACAGAGACATGAGACAATGTCAAAAGAGTGGATACTGATATACCAGGGACAGAATTTTGCATTTATGTGCTTTCATGCTTTGTTTGTTGCATCCTAAAATTGTTGTTGCTGTGTAATTTAATTTAGTTTCGGATACAATTAACTAGTGTGTTAGACTTTTTACAACACCCTAAATTTTTATGATTCAATTCTACTACAGCAGGACACACACACACACACACACACACACACACACACACACACACACACACACACACACACACACACACAAGCACACCGCTCCTTTCTTTCCTCTCCATCTCCATATCAATGGGTGCAGGACAATCAACTCCCTGGTTCACACCAGCAGTCTGGCAGGCAGGCAGGCAGGCATGCACTCACACACACACACACACACACACACACACACACACACACACACACACACACACACACACACACCTTCTTTCTCCTACATCCTCAGACTCTTTCTTTTGTGTGTCTCACTCACAAACGGTGATAGGGCAAAACCAAACATTTCAATAAACACATTCATATTTTAATCATTAGGTTGAAACTTAACACACACACACACACACACACACACACACACACACACACACACACACACACACACACACACCTTCTTTCTCCTACATCCTCAGACTCTTTCTTTTGTGTGTCTCACTCACAAACGGTGATAGGGCAAAACCAAACATTTCAATAAACACATTCATATTTTAATCATTAGGTTGAAACTTTCATCCACAGCAGTTTACCATAAAACACTAAACAACGCGACAGCCTCCAGTTAGGCAACATGTGGTGGATATTACTGTTGTCATGAAATACAGTTACTTAGGCAAAAACTAAAAAAAACATCAGACACTTTCAATGTCACAGTGGCTCAGTGCAGTATTAATATAAGCTATGTGTTTATAAATGTGTGTGTGTGTCAGAATGTCCCTCCTGCTTGATTTTGATGTCAAGACAGCACTCCAATTTGCATAATTCCCATACCCACCCCTCTTAATGAGCCATTGCTTTGAACATGCTGATTAAACAGGATGTTGCAAGCTCACCCAATCATGAGTACAGAGGAATGTGACACAAACACATTACATCTGTTTTTACTGGCCGATCCGTGCAAGTAACAGCACACAAATGGACAACAGCAGACACACACGTACAAATACTGGAGACAAACATGAATCAGACACATGTTTTTAGGAAGATACGCAGTAGGTAAATACTGTGGGTTGTGTGTGTATGGCCACAACTGACCTGGGACCTCTCTCTCTCTCTCTCACACACACACACACACACACACACACACACACACACACACACACACACACACACAACCATAAATAAGGTGTCTAGACAGCACAGCTGCCAGTCTGCCCTCTGGTGTGTGTTTTAAATACAAATGAACAGAGTGACAAAGAGGGAGAGGGCCAGGGGTGGCTGGTAGTGAACAGTCACACGCACACATAAAACATGTTTCACACCACCACAACAGGAACACTTATAATCATTTAAGGTCCTCCTTTGTCGTTCTGTTGATTTTCCTCTTATTTTATCTTTCTACTGCTTTTTTTTGTATAATGAATGTCCAACTTTCTGTTTCTATTTGAATCCATCCATCTACCTCGGTCTCCAATGCCTTCTTTTCCAACACTAGATCTTCAACCACAACTGTTTTACATGTATTACCATAATAAATACAGTCTTAACACTCATGTTTCAAAGTCAAGTTTAAAGCCAACGTGAATGACGAGTCCCTAAAGTGCTGAGAAAAAAATGGAAATTTCTGCAATTTTATGAAAATAAACCTTAGCTGAGGAAATCTATGACATATGATTAAAAGCTCCCAAGGACAGCTTCAAAGGACATGAATGAACTTTTACACCAATTTACATGATATTGCTACTTACTGCTCACACATGTATCACAATGAAAAAATAAAGCTGACTAAATGTGCACGGTGAAGAATTAGTTCAAATACTGTATCGTAAGCTTGGATCTTGTGAGTTTCTGCAAGCTGATTTTTTACAGTGCATTGAAATAAAGGGAAAGTAATAGCTTACTTGGTAGGGAATTAAAAAAAAAAGATTACCGCTTTTGGAAATGCTGAGCAGTAATGTTTTAATGGGATAAAACATGTATGATGACCTGCATACTGGAGTGGAGAGGAAAGAATCTGTCCTTAAACTCAATAGGGCAATACTAGCCCCTGGCACACACGCACGCACACACACACGCACAGTCTGGGTAGCCTGAGATGCTCATTGTTATTCTGCACACAGTTTCAGTCACAGACAGGGCCAGGCAGGACAGGAGTGCGCACAGACACACACACACACACACACACACACACACACACACACACACACACACACACACACACACACACACACACACACACACACACACACACACACACACACACACCACGTTGTCGTGACACATTACAAATGCTAAATACCACACAGGATTAAGAAATACAAAAGCAGCACTAATATGCATACACACACACACACACACACACACACACACACACACACACACACACACACACACACACACATTCCATCACTGCCTCAGTAACATCTGCCACCAATAGATTCTTTCTTTCAGAGCAAGCAGTACAAACTGTATGCAACAATGTCACCTTACTAATCACTCTTTGGGGTGTTGCAGCATACAGTAGTCACTGTGTCCCTTTTATTTGTTTTGTGTTTTAGTTCAACCTGTCCGCACAATAAATATCCACTCATAGTACAAGCATGCCAATTAACTGTGACTTTAAACTTCATGGAATTTTATTTTAATTTTAATTTCATTTTTTACCTTAATGTAACTGTTTAAGTAACTGCAGCCTGTTTGCCACAACTCTCCACTAGAGGCTGTTAAACCCAAGACTTGGTGCTAGTGAAAGGCATAAAGCAATAGTCTTGTGACAGCTAAATAAAAGCAATGTGTTGTTGTCTCTTAGACCTCAGTAAGTCCAGTGTATCTCCTACTAATCTGCTGTTAACTGTGGCTTCACAGCGTCCACTCAGAGGGTTACTGTGCTGGAGTCCTTGAGCAAGTCAATATACATTAGTCAATGTTCACCTGTTTCCTGTCTTTTACTATGGACTGCTAACTTCCTTCTCTTCAGACAAGTCAACTGAACTCTAGTCAACAACATATGAAATCTATCACTTGGCAGGAGTTTTAACGCACTGCATATAAGAAATTTTGAGCCCCAATTCATCCCCTTCCAGTATTAGAGCCACATGCCACATCTGCCTTTAAAGAAAAGCAGATGCATTGCAATGACTTTTTTTCTAGATGAGATCATAATCTCATGTACTCTGATGACCAGCATGAAGCTTCCTCCTACTTTAAAGACTTCATCTTGATGTTTTCCTGTAACTCTAACTATGAATGCATCTCACGAATGCCTTTTTGTTGTTTTACCCTGGTCTGTCACCATACTTTATAGTTTTAAATATAATCAGTTTATAGAATATGATGTAATGTTACAGATTAAGCTACCTAACAGTAGCTGTATAAAATACTTAACCCTTGTATTGTTTTCACTTTTGGGACCCTCTCGTATCCCTCGGGTCAAATGTTACTTCATAATCTATTAACAAATATTGTCTTTATCTCAATTTCAAACAATTGAGATAACATATATGTTTAGATAATGCAATCAGTCTCTACTAGAACACAATTAAAAATGGAAGTGTGGTTTGTTTTTTTGTCATAAGGTTATAATTCATGTTAAAAATCCACTATGTGATCATTCTTATCATGGAAAAAACATAAGTGGTAATATCCAGAATAATTTTCTGAATTGAGTCAGGAATACATGTTTATCACAGAAAATAAGGTAAGGCCATTGATTTTCAGGTAGACAAAACGTATACTTGTACCATTTTTCTTTAGGTACAATTTTCTGATATTACTTACACTATATGTACTTTTACTGACATTTTTATTGCAGAATTATTACTTGGAATGTAATATTTTATATTACAGTATTGCTACTTTTACACAAAAATAATAATAAAATACACAAAATGTATTCAAACTGATTTAGTTTCTGGTTTCTATTTATCTCAGTTTACATTTATGTGACTAAAGAGACATTATATTATGTAAAAATGCATTTGAGAGCATTGGCTACTTTAAAAATTCTTCTTGCAGTTTTACATAAAGATGCTGCAACATCAAAACTGCTAAAGAGCATTGTGCTATATGAAAAAAACGGATCAAGAAGTAAAATTATAACGTGAATTTAGTTTGAGTGACCTTAGTTTGAGTGACCTTTAATGGACCGAAAATGGATTGTTTTATTAATATTTCACCATGCTGATGGATTACATACTGGGTATTTTATACATCCTGCACCCTGCACTGGACATTGCATGTTTTCCCTTCTTTGCAGCCTATTGTTTTTATATTTGATATGTTTTTTACTTTATTCTCTCTTACATACAATATTTTGAATGCATTCACAACACAAAATGATGATGTAAGACTGAGTAATCTTAAAGGGCAGTCAGGTGGCGAGTCCTTTTCTCAATCCCCACATGGATATAATGCCACAAATAGAGTATTTTGCAGCCCAAAAAAAGGTAATCTCTCTCTATTTTACACCCACACCCACCCTAGCACCAATATACCCACCCACCCACAGATGCACACACACACACACACACACACACACACACACACACACACACACACACACACACACACACACACAAGACCATCCACAGCTTGGTCTACATCAGGCAGCGTTGGCACAGAGCCCTGAGACGTCGGCACACATCACGGGCACAAAGGAGCAAAGAAAACCCAGAGAAAATGAAAATTAAGACAAAACAAAAAAAGAAAATAAAGAGGCTACAATAATAACACAGGAAGAAACAAAGCTCAGCGGATGGCGGGACGACAAAGAAATAAAAAAGGATGAAAGAAAGCGTACCTCGTTTCTGATCCTCAGCACACATGGAGAGCAGGAGGGATGTTGCTCTTGATTGCTACAGGGTCCACCTGTCTGTCTGTCTGTCTGTCTGCCTGGATCTTTGTGTGTATGTCTGTGTATCTGTCTGCCATCTGTACCTGTCTGTCTGTTTGTGTTATGCAGGGTCAGTGTCCTGGTGTTTTTCACACATTAATCTGCAGTTTATTGTTATGTGTGGCTACCTGTCTATCCGAACTGTTCTGTCTAGATATGACTTTGTCACTCACTCACTGACAGACAGACAGAGGAGCAAAGACAAACAGACAACCATGTTAGGCTCAAAAGCACTCAGATGGCATGAAGGGAGCCCGTGATATTTAGTGTCACACACAGCAGTGCACAACAAGCCAATGGGAAATGATACCATTTGTTATGAAAGCTTTAGAGATGCCAGACTGTCCTAGCACCCCTCCATCTAAGGTTTGGACACAAGCCAAGTTGGGCATCCGACACTGACCAGATTTCCTCTGTTCAATCCCAGCATGCCTTGGCACGACAACGAGTGACTGCAGTCACAACAGCAAAGCAGAAAGGAGACAGGGAGGCTGGATCTCTGCCATGTCTTCCTTGTAGTCAGTTAATGAAGCAAGAAAAGCTTGGAAACACATCAAGCATCAATTTTCTCTCTCTCTCTCTCACACACACACACACACACACACACACACACACACACACACACACACACACACACACACACACACACACACACACACACACACACACACACACACACACACACACACACTTAATACGTCTTTCATATTTATTTTAAAATGTTCCACTTCCTGCACAAACAAAAGCTACTAACCTGCTGGAAAAAACTGGATGTCTTTGTATATGGTTAAGTTGTGTCTGTTAGATGTATCAATTCATCTTTGATTGCTTTTCTAGTTAAAGCAGGATCCCTGTGCAAAGACAAAACAAGCAAAAGCCAAGAAATACATTTGTTGCATTCAGCGTGGGCATCCTTACCTGGCATTTAAGTGATGAGTGATGACATGTTGTTGCATCCAGTCTCTGGCTGATTGTCTGAGATTTAGGGATGGGAAGCTAACATGGTGTCAGAGATAAAGGGTGGACAGAGGAGGAAGAGGGTCTGGAGATCGAAGCCAAAGAAGAGCACAGAGATGGCGGTAAAAGCATGTTACTTCAGGGATCTTCATGCATCTTTCATCTTTTTTTTTCCATTGGGATTTACAAATGTTCAGTTAGCACTGCTATGGAACAAGTAGTTATGGTAGCCTTTTTTTGTAATATATAATTCTGATCAAACATTAGTTGATTTGTTTATTCAGAGTAAGAAATGCAGAACTTTTCATATTCTGATGTGAAATACTAATACATAACCATCATGTCATAACTCCAAAAAGACAGAAAATAAGCAAGTGTTCTTAAAGCCAGATCTTACTAAAATTAAGGTTTAATTTCTGCAATGTTAATTAAAAGGACAACTTAATTTATGTAGAAATTAAATGACCTTTTGTTTCCAGTTTGTGTTGGAGGATTTCAATAATTAGTTTTAAGTTACCGTGCTGTGTGATCCATGCGTAAAAGCAAATTGTACCTCTCTCAATTTTAAGTGCACATATCATCCACGAATGTTACCCATCATACCAAATCATAGACTGCCTTTATCACTTTAAATGTATTTTAGGACATTTCAATCTATAATAGGCCTATACATACATAAATTGTGTAGCAAAGTGAAAAGGACAAAACCAGATGTTTGTAATTAATTAGAGGTGTGTGTGTGTGTGTGTGTGTGTGTGTGTGCGCACATGCCACCCCTCTGGCCTGGCTAGCGGCTCTGTGAGGCCCATGAATCAGAATGCTACCATCTTATATTCTTTGCTATTTATCTTTTACATTTTAGTTGGTCTGGATTTCTTTTCCCCCAGTACATCTTAGTTTAAGGCAGGGGTCTTTAACCCCTTAACAAAAAGAGAGACAGCAGGGACCCACTACTACATATACTATGTAAAATTAAGTTGCATATAAAACGTTATACATACCTTTTTTGGCATATAATACAAGGATATTAAAGTAATCGTTGGCATGATTTTATGACTCATGTTTTTAATGTTAAACATTCATGTGGCACAGTGAATCCTTAGGATGAAGTTTGAGACTGCCTTACCTATAGGCCTGTAATCCTATCCTCAGTGTTTTTCACAAATAGGCTGATTTATATTTGCTAACAATATATTGGTTTCATGTTAAGACATTTTAAATAAAAAAATATATACTTAAATTAGTAATTTGGTGCACTAACTGCAGTAACTGAGGACACCCTAAGGGTCCAGGACCCCCTGTTAATCTCTGGTCTAGGGTGCTAACATTTGCTAACATGCTAACATTTGCTAAATAGAGCCATAACACTGGCATGACTTAAACAACTATCAGGTGACTACTCAGTACATCCACTGTATATGCTGCCCCTGAGATCAATCTTCCTAAAATACGGCATTTCCTTTCACTGCTTTGCAGATGACGTCCAGATTTACCTACCTTTGAATTCCAAAACAAACTCAGGTGAAGCTCTGAGAAAATGCCTACATGACGTAAAAGTCTGGATGTCACTGAATTTTTTAAACTTAAATGATAGGAAAACTGAAGTTGTAATTTTTGGGGAGCCTGATGTCTCTGGTTTTGACAGTGCTCTTGGTCCAATATTCTCAAACTGCTGCCCATTTGTAAAAAGTCTTGGTGTTTTTATTGACAGTTCTTTTAAACTTGATAAACAGATCAGTTCAGTGGTAAAAAAAAGCTTCTTTCAGCTTAGACTCCTTGGGAAGGTCAAGCCTTACCTGCCCCATAGCCAATTGGAAACAGTTGTACATGCCTTGATTACAAATCGCCTGGACTACTGTAACTCACTGTACTACGGCCTTGATCAGTCTTCAGTTTGCCGATTACAGTTAGTCCAGAATGCGGCTGCACGCCTGCTGACAGGAAAAAGGCGCAGTGTCCACATCACCCCTGTACTGTCGTCTCTCCACTGGCTGCCTGTCTTTTTTAGAATCCATTTTAAGATCTTATTGTTTGTTTTTAAATCTCTTAACAGGCTAGCACCATCATATTTATCTGATATGCTGATTTTGCACACTCCAGTCAGAGCACTCAGGTCCGCTGACCAGTTGCTTTTAGTCTGTCCCAGAACCAGACTGAAAACTAGAGGGGACAGAGCTTTTTCGGTGGCAGGTCCTAAGCTCTGGAACTCTCTCCCTCTCAACATTAGAGCAGCTTCCTCTATTCAGAGTTTTAAATCACTTTTAAAAAGTCATCTTTTTGCACTGGCTTTTAACACAAGCTGAGCTGTGACATTTTGTTATTGATTTGAGCAAAGCTTTTTATCTGTTGTCTGTTTTTATTGTTTTTATTTATTTATTATGCTTTTATCTTGTGTTGTTGTATATAATTGTACAGCACTTTGGGGCAGTAGTGACTGTTTGTAAGTGTGCTATAGAAATAAACTTTGACCTTGACCTTGACTATTTGTTGTTAAGGATAATCTCAAAGAATTGTTGACTTTTTATCAGGCTTGAGAAGATATTACTGATATTAAAGCAGAAAGCATGTCATCTAAACAGAAAAAAAAACATATGTAGATATTTCTTTTTATTTCCTTCAAAACAGGAAAAATTAAACTTTACTTTGGTACATATTTTATCCATCCAGCAGTTGTTTTTAAATTAAATATTACAAAATAAAATACAACACAAGAGGTTCAAATCATAAACATTCACAGTGTGTTTCAAATTAATCAAACTCTTCAATAATCTTCTATATACACTCCTGTGCTTCTGTGTTAGGCAAATCAAATTCTTGCTTGCCTTCTTGTCAAAATAAAAGATATCCTCCATGCAAGCTACATCACAAGTAACATCACAGGTTCAGTATGTAAACCATAGCTGGTGGCAGTCCTGAGTTGAGAGCATGTGCAAATTCCTCGAATTCTAAATAATTCAAGAGGTCCTAGGTTTAACATTTGCTTTCATTCACATTCTTATGTATAGTATAAAGTGCTTTTCCTTCACATTTTGTTCACTTTCAGTTTGGATGATGCATATTTGATATGACATATCTTAAGGTGATACAAAATGTATCCTGGCAAAACTAAATTAAGTTGAAAAAATAAATCCAGGTACTTTTTGGACAGAGAAAGGAAAAACATCATTCAAGTAATTTTCATTTTCTTTTATCTGAGAGTCAACATCACATAACTGAGCAGAGCTTGGCGTGGTCTTCCCCCTCTTTCTACCTGTCTTCCAGCACTGCACTACTCTCCTCTTCCTCCTCATCTCTGCTGGTCTTTGACGGCGTCTTCTTGTGTTTGTGTTTCTTCAGCTCCCCTTCCTCCAGCAGCTCTGGGGAGGCTCGTCTCTTCTCCGTTTGGCGCGTCTTTTGGTTCTTCTTCTCTTTTCTCCCGTCGTCCCTGCCGTTCTCCTGGCTTGCTGATGAACTGACGCTGTTGCTACGGCTGCTGGGCCTCTCCCCTTCCTCCAGCTCTCTCCTTCCCTCCCACTTGGTCTGTCCGTACAATTCGTCGGCTTCGTCCTTGCATCGAGGACCTCCTTCTCTCTCAGACACCATCTCTTGAGTTTCTCTCTCTCCATTGCCTTTGATTTCCTTCCTTTGCTTGCACTCCTCCTTTTCAACCTTGCTCTCATTTTTACTTCTGTTCTGCATGAACTCCTGACCAGGGCTCCTTATTCTGGGCTTACCCAACTCTGCCCCGGAGGAGAGTGGGTCTCTCTCCTTACCCTGGCTGTGAGAGAGGGAAGGTGGGGAGTGGTGGGTCCCTGCAGGTCTGTAAATCCCTGATGGATCTTGGCGATTGTGGTAGTTGTGGGGATGGTCTTTGTCTTTAAATCTAGAATCCATTGGTGTGTCTCTGTATGATTTGTGGGTATTTTGACCAAGCAGTCCGGTAGCTCTGCAATCCCTGCTTCTGCCACCAGAGAATTTCCCACCGGGAGAGGAGGAACTCTTGTCTCTCCTCTCTGTGTCATGTGTCGATGTCGAATAAGAGAAGGAGTGAGAAGAGGAGGGAGGATTCCTCTTTTGGGTGGAGGCAATGCTGCTGTGCCTTCTCTCTCTCTTTCTGTCCCTCCCATTCTCTTCCTCCCTCGCTCTTTCTTTTGATCTTTTGCTCTCTTTCTGCCTTTCACTCTCCCTCCCTTTCTCTCTGTCCCTGTGTCTCTCCATCCTCTTCTCCCCATCTCTGTCTGTGCACAAGGCGCCTTCAGTTCTGTCTTTGCCACTAGAGGGAACCACACTTCTCTGTAAACTGGACAAAATGGGGGTTTTCTCTCTCTCTCTCTTCCTGTCCCTACCTCTCGCCATCGCGCTGGCCTCCTCTAACTCCGTTTCCACTGACCTCTCTCTCTTCTCTTCATTCTCTGTATCCCTGTTGGTTGTTGTCTCTGTCGTCACGGACATGGACGGCGAAGGCAGAAACATTGCAAGAGCAACTGTTTGAACTTCGATCACTCCTTCAACCCTCTCCTCTTCCTCAGACTCTTCCTTGTCCAATTTGGAGTGAGGGATCTAAGATGGAGAGGGAAAGCATTGAGCGGATATCATGATATCAATTTGTGTTTGTGCATGTATGCAGTATGTATAAGTTCAAAGTAATTGTACAAAACACAAATTATTCTTAATTTATATTATAGAAATGTTTTATTTTGCCATTCCCATAACGATGCGACTCCCCACCTTATTTAACAATCTATACTCCCCACACAAAATAATCCCGGCCCACAGGAGGCGCTCACAGACACACCTGTTTGAGTGGGAGTTTGCCCTCTAGGTCTGCAGCTCTGTCCTGGGTATACTCTTCCAGAGTTTTCAACCCTGTGTTCCGCTCCTGATGATCCTTGTAGCTGCTGTATTAAACACAGCAACACTTATGATTTCTGTTTGAAAACCCAACTCATTTTGTGTTTACAAAAGGAAAAGGACAGTTGATTAACCTACTACTCCTATCATTGGTTTATAGATGTGGAGGAGTATAAAAGAAAGTGAATGAAAGAAACATAAGGGAAAGCAGATAATTCAAGTTATAATCCTTAAGATCTTCAAGAAATAAAACTATGTTTTGACAAAATTTACAGTCCGTTTTTATATATATATATATATATATATATATATATATATATATATATATATATATATATATTAGTTTTCATTGTTAGTAGCAAAGTCTGACACTTTTCACTGTTTTTAAAAATGGTATTAGTGCTCTATTACTTTACTGCTACGCTCGCATTGCCAGACCTTCCTCCACACAATCGTCTTGGCTAGCACTAAGCGTCGGACAGAGCCACGGTGCCGCTGCAAAATAGCCTCGGGAAGGAACTTGTTTTGGTGGAACATGTGGACAATCAAAAGTTGTTTTTGTTGTGGAACAGAAAACTCTGATTGGGCATATAGTCTAGCTAGCTGTTTGGATTTACCCTGCAGAGATCTGAGGAGCAGTTAACCATAGTCCTCATTAATCCACCGGAGTTTAGAATGCCGACACAAAGAAAGCGGAAGGTAACGGATATCCGGCACGGTCTAAGAGGCCAAGAAAAAGCAGCCACAGCGAGCCGTTAGATGAAGCTGTAGGATTCTAACTTTGAAGAAAGAAGCAGAAACATTCTGACCTGTCATCGTGCACCACAGTGTTTGGTGTGTCATGGTGGCTCTCCTTTCTGCCCCTTTGTGACTCGGATCCCATTGGGTTGTCGTCGTCGTCTTCTTCTTCTTTCCTCATCTGCAGCTTCACTCCCTTTATCAGCTTCTCCTTTGGCTTTGACTCCCCCGGCGGGATTCCTCTGTTTTCCTGGCATGTGCTTTCTCCCTCTGCCCTCTCCTTTCCGGTACCTGCGAATAACTCTCCCATCGCTTGTGCTTCCTTTCTCTCCCTTTCCTCCTCCACTGTTCTAAGGGGGCTGTGCCATAAGTCAAAGTCTTCCTTTTCTCTGTCCTCTTTCTTCTCTCCAACATCTTTTTTCTCTCCTGCTATTTTCTTCAACATCTCTCCCGTATCATCTCTAAAGGTAGCTTTCTCCCATTTCTGTCTTGCCTCTCCTTCAACTGGTTTGATTTTTTCTTCAGACAAACTGTCCATGTCCCTGGATTCATTCTTTTCATTTGCTTTCATCGTCTCTCCTGCATTTAACTTCTCCTCCTCTCCATTACCAGCCTTCTCGATTCCTCCCTTTGATTTTCCTGTGACAATCTCTGAATAAGACATGTCCCGTTTTTCAGTTTTCTCATCCTTCCTCGTTCCTTCTAGGTTTATGTTGATGCTTATTTTCTTCTGTGGTTTCACCTTTATCCCTCCCTCCCAGATTTCTCTCTCTGTCAGAGGACATGTTTTCCGCTCCTTTTTCTTCTCCGTCTTTGGCTTTATTCTCTCAAATGGATTCGGGGATTCGCTCTTGCGGGTCTTGGGGTCCTCTGCAACTTTAGTTTCCTGGCATTTGCTGCTTTGAGCCTTTGCAGAACTTCTCACAATGTCCTCTCCTTTTCTTTTTCTATTCTTCTCTGATCTTGAGTCATAATCTCTGCTGCCTCCAGGGTATCTGTATCTGTCTTGATCCACCCTGCTTGCCTCTTTAGTGGGCCTTTCTTTGTGCCGTCTCCCCACATCCTGCCGGGAGTCTGAATGTTTGCCTCTTCTCCATCCTTTCTCAATTTCCAAATTCCTCTGTTCTTTGCTTTTTCTTTCATAGTCTTTATCCGAACGTTTATCTTGTTTCACAAATGATTGGACTGGTTCTAAGGCATCGCTGCCAGATGCTTGGTCCCGTGCTGGGGTGCCATCCTTGCAGGCATTTGGTCCAGTATTAGGTGATGATGACTCCCCTCCTCTTCCTTCCTCATGTTTCTTCATGCTCTTCTGCTCATGTTTTAAGGTGCTGAGGTTCTCCAAATTCTTCGCCATCAGTTGCTTTTCGTTTTCACTTCTTTCATGCAGATTTGTTTCCTTACTGCCTTTTGCAAGTGTGATTGGCGGGCGGCTGGACTTCTCAGCGCACCTCTGCTGATATGCTGTTGGCGGAGCTCCATTTTCAGATGGTGTGGAGCGTCCGTCACTGGACGACCGAGAGGCAGGGGACCGGCTGTCGTTGGACGAATGCGATGGAGAGGAGTGACTGTCACTGGAGGACTGAGATGGCGTGGCGCGGCTGTCATGTGAAGATTGAGATGGAGGGGAGCGGCTGTCACTGGATGACTGCGACGGAGGGGAGCAGCCGCCCATTCGCGCGGCGTGTCTACCTTGGAAGTGGTCGCGTGAACGTGAGTTATTTCCGGTTCCTTCTCTGTCCCCCCACTGAGGAGGAGGAGGGAGATTGAGGAGGGGAAGTGGCAGCTGGTGGAAGTGGCCGACATAGCTGCTGAAATATTTATCATACCACTCTTTGTACTCCCTTTTCCACTGCAGGTAGCGCTCTCTGTCCAGGTCCAGGCTGCTACTTTGATTTGTGGGCTGAGCATACAGGTAACTTCCCCCAGAGCCCCCCGCTTCCCTCTGGGAGTGTTCTCCTCGCCTCCTGGAGCTGTAGCTGCTTGAAGCGGATTTCTTATTGTGATGCCGACTATGATGGCTGTTTTTACGGTGACCTGATGGTGACTTGGACCTGGCACGGTAACCCACTCGAGGTGAAGATGACGAGGACGGTGTTGGGGAACGTTTGTAACCATAGCTGTAGGAGTGGGAGGAATGAGAGCGGGTTTGGAGGTCTCTTTCGCGGGAGTAAGGAGATTGGGGCCTGAAAAAAAGAAGAAGAAAACATTTAGGCATGTCATTTGTCGCACACATGTTAAGGCACCATTGCCACGTTGTGGTTTGAGTTGTCTCTATCTCAATAGCCATTTCACCTCGTCTACAAAAGAAAGGCATAATAAGGACAGTACGAGAACTTTTGAGCTTAAACAAAGCTTGCTGCATGCACTTTATGGGCCCTATTTTACCTATATAAGCGCACGGCGTGAAGCGCATGGCACAGGTGCATTTAGGAGATGTTGAATTACCACAAAAGGGTCCGTGCGCCGGGCGTCTGTTTCAAAAGGGTTGTAATTAGCGTCTTCATTAATTCATACGTGCGTTTTGGGCGTAACATGCAATAAACTAATCAGAATGTCATCTCCCATTCCCTTTAAAAGCCAGGCGTGTTTGTACCTTGGCGCATTGCTGTTATAATGTCATATTCTTATTTGTAATCTTTTGCATGTGTGTGTGCTGCTGCGCTTCCCTGTGTGTGTGTAACAAGCATAATGTGCGTAACAAGCATAACGTAAGCCTAGGCACATTTTACTAATGCGCTGTTAAATTAACAATGAAATGCTGCAATATTAACATTAGACCAGGTTTTTGTTGGTCAATGGCGCGATCACTTCCCGCTGCCTCAAGATAGCAATATGCCAAAAATTCACCTGAACATACCTCCCTGTAAGACCAGCACGCCCATGGAAATTAAAATAGCAAAGACAATTGCGTCGGACTTTGCATCATTTTTGGTGAACAATAGAATAAACACAAACTAAAAATTGTTAAAAAATAAATAAAAACAAATAAATAAAGAAGCACAAAATACCTTGATCTGCCTTGGGACCTGGACCGGGATCTGGATCTGCTTGAAGAACGAGAGTACGAGCGAGAAGACTTGGACTTGGAAGACTTTGAATGAGAACGATAGGAGGAGCGTCTGTGGGAAGATCCTCGGTGAGGTGACCTGAGTAATAAAGATAGAGGAGGTAGCAAGTGAGGAAAAATTTTTTTTTTTCCAGACCATTTTCAAAAAGAATGAAACAACTATTAAACAAGGGATGTCATGTTATTTAAGATGTTTTTAGCAACTTACAGATACCTTGTCCAGGTAATGACTACTTGGAAACCTTACCTTTCCTTCTTCTTTCTCTGATGCCTGTACCACTCCTTGGGGATGAGGGCAGGGATGGAGGTAGAGGGGCACAGGGAAGGGATGGGGGCAGCCTGGAGGTTTGGGAGTGTCCAGACGGGCGCGGGGGGTGGGTATCCAGGGGGGTAACTGCTGAGAGGCTGATGAGCGGCGAGGAATGTGTGGAAATTGGGGGAGGAAAAGAGAGGAGGTGGAGGAGTTGCTAGATATGAAGAGGAGGTGGGAGGGGGCTGCTGGGTGTTCGACTCATTCCAGCCTCCAATAGGACAACCCGAGGAGGAAGAGGAGCTGTAGGGAAAAGAGGAAGGAAGAGGTTATAACATCGGTCTTGAAACAGTGGGCAGCAGAGCTACACAATACTGGAAAAAAACTGACATTGAGATATTTGTTTCTTCCTGTAATATATATTGCTATATGAAAAAAGACTAATTTTTACAAGATGACAGAAATAGCATTATTTGGAAATAATAAATCATTCCTGACTGGGCTACTGGGGGGATTATGTAGGGGAGTGCATCTACATAGAAAATAAAATCAAAAAAGGATCTTATCTTACGTAAACTATTCTTTGATGAACGTTAATTCTTTACAAACACCAAAGCAGTTATGTGCTGTGACTATTCTTCTTCTTGACGAGTTATTGTGGAGAGGGAAATTAGGTTGCACTGGTTGACTTACAGTACATATAATCACCCACGCGAGAGCCTCACTTCCCATAACGAACCTTGTCCGGCTAACATTACGTTCACACACGTTACCCACATGACCATGGTCTTAAAGGGGAAGGGTCGGCCGGTAACAATCACGTAAAAGGTGAACGGTGAAAGTTCACTTTTCTATCAAGCAGCAAAAACGTTTCGTTAACATCGTATGTCCTGCGATGTGACTATCGCACATGCGCACATTGCAATGTAGACAACGAAACACAATACCGTACAGCCCTAGTGGGCAGAGTCAAAGTCAATACACACTCATACTTAAATAACCACACTTTACTGACCTATCCCAGGACGCTGATGGCCCATAGGGTCTTGGGGCTGGACCTGTGGATTCAGGTAAAATAGGTTTGCTTTTATTTGTTAGCAATGCTACTGCGGTTCCCGACAATACAATCATTCAATAATGTGTTTGAGCAAATAAAATGACAAAACACAGCACGGACAGTTTAATGAATGGACAGAAAGAGACACTGCTTCACAGTCACTCACCTGAGGAGGGCGGCTGTGCATTCACACTGACTGTCTGGGGCTGTTCTGCCACTGGAGTAACCTGAGCACACACAAACATCACAGATTTCATCCCGAGAAACTTTGCTGCATAGATTTAGTGTGTCTGTATCAGTATAGCCCCTCACTGTTGGCATCAGCTGTGATGGAGCATCAGTGGGTTCTTCCGGTGAAACAGGCACAGACGGGGCAACAGCAGCAGTTGCTGAGTCATCGTGTGTCTTTTCTTCAGCCTCTCTGAAAAATCAGCAGATACATCACAGTACCACATGAGCGCAACATCAGGGTGATTGTTTACAAGTTCAGTGTCTGGCTTACTGGGCAGCTCCAGACACTGCCGGAGTGTCAGCCAGTTACACCTGTGGTCTTCTATACTGCTTTTTAAGATGGCAGAATTAACAATATATTTATTCCACATTTACATATTGTTCTGTTTCTGTTGTCAGACAACGTATCGAGTATGATATACTGACTTATTCATGTCTCTCAACAAATAATCCAGGTTAATGACAACAGCTCTGCTGTGTATTCGGCTATATAGACATTTAAAATGAATGATCACAGAGAAAGTTAAAGCAATGGAAAGTTTCTCTCTGACATACCCCAGTCTAATTTGCAGCTGCTGAAAGCAGGGCAAAGCAGGTGTCATTATCCTGACCTCCATCACATCTAAAGTGGCTGACAGTCCCATTTGCTGTATGAGCAAAATCAGGCTTTCACTTTCTGTTCCCAATGCAAATTACAAAACACACAAAAAATACACATTCCATCGATAGTAACTTGTTTAAATTAAAAAATTGCAGCCTATAAAAACCATTTGAATCACGTTGCCCAACAGGGCGTGCACATTTCATAACCTAGTCTTTGGTTGTTCTCTTTGATTATGTAAACTGAAGGAAACTGTGCTGAATGAATAACCCTAACATTAAAGCATCTGAAATTAATTATTTTTTATTCTACACCATAGAGGGGTAAAATGATGGGTAAGATAAAGCCATTTGCTGTCTCTGTAATGTGTAACTGCCTCAAAATTGTAATCCCCAAGATATCATTCCTGGGTGATTTTTGCAACATGCATAGCAGCAAACTCTTGACCATCTGCTTTGTCAGAAACAGAAGAGGACTACAACTTCAGTATTACAAGTTTAAGATACTACAACAATACATCTAAGGAGTCACAAGTTAGCTTGTTAAAGCAGGGGAGGCAGCAGAGCACCACAAAGTAATTGTACTGCTGTGTGACTATGTTTATGTGTGTAGGTACTTGTCAGGTATCTCCAGTTGGCTTTGTGCAGGCTGGAGGGAAGTGCTTGGCGTGTTGGGAGCAGAGGCAGGGCCTGTTTCTGTGGGCGGAGTCCCACACACCTGAGATGAGGGCGGTGTGTCTGCAGCCTGTGAGCGAAGGGAGACAACAAGAGAATAAAGCAGGGATCAGAATATTGTAGAGAAAGCAAAAGAAAATTTAAATTATTTTTGGGAAAACAGAGCTGAGATATAATAATTAACAATTACAAAGAATATCTGCACATGAGAATATAAATGACAATACATTTCTTGTTAGTATTAATATAGAGAATGCTGTTTAAAACTTGCAGTGTAATGTCCTGTCTAACTCGTTTTTTGGAAGAGAACTATCATGCTGAGACCAGACATAACATCTGATTGTGAAAAGTAAACAGTAATTATTTTCTTTACTCCTGAGTCATGCAGGTACAGTGCTACTCTTATTACTGCCTCCCCACATGAGACATCATTATGAGGTTCACCTGCTGGCTGTGGGTTGGCAAGTGAGGCTTCTGTGGTTGGCTCTGCACAGTGAGAGGAGGCGGGGTGGGGACAGGGCTTGGTGTCGGGGTTGGATTTTGGGATTGGGAGGTACCACACCCTTTTCTCAGACTTTTAGTGGAGCTTCGCTCTTTCTTAAAATTGTCCACAGCCTGTGTTAGGAGAAACATGTCAGAATATTTCTTTATTGGGGTTAAATACTATGAAAAGCCTCTAGTCTGACATTTAACGATGAAACAAAGAGATAAAGTAATACACAAAACCCACCTTGCAAAAACCATTTACTTAATTCTCTCCAATCCCCTCTAACTCTAACATTAATGCATATTTTCATCTGTCAAATCACCTGTCGGAGAAATTTATTGGCTATCAGGGTATCAGGTGAGACATCTGATTGGCTACAAGTGGGGCAGATGTGATCCTCTGAATCCAGTAAGGCAGTGCGAATACCTGTGCAAGAGATAAAGATGGTTGAGATGTAAATACGGAGACTCAGACTGAAGAACAACCACAGCATACACACTTAATTAGTTAACACGTTGCACTGGGCACAGGAAATTAGGATAACATTTTTTCTTTAAATTACAGCAAGTGTACATACAGTACATTAATTTAAATGTGTGTGTGTGTGTGTGTGTGTGTGTGTGTAGCAGACACTCACAGTCATCACAATAGCTGTTTCCACAGCAGGGTATGACCACAGCGTCACTCAGCAGGTCATGGCAGATCAGACAGAGGAGTTCCTCAGGTACAGGATCCTCCTCGCCTTCTGACTTAGTCTCCTCCTGTGGACCAAATGGAGGCCTCTCCTTCTTGCCAATAGCGTATGCCTCACTGCGGACAGATAATAGTACACACACTGCGTGACTTTTAACCCTTGTGTTGTCCTCGGGTCAAATTTGACCCTTTTTCAAAGTTTTTTTATATCAGAAATATGGGTTTCTTTGAACCAAAATGCCTAAATATAACATGGATGTACATTGTATGGATTCCAAGGTAAAAATTAATGATTACAGTCACTGGATTATGGGTGTTTTATTCAATTTTTGTAACATTTGAAAAACATGTTTAAATGGCTTTAAAACATTATCCTGATTCATTAAATCATTACAATTCAAGTGACGAAACGGTTTTGGTGTAAACTATGAAAAGCTCTGCTAAGCCAACCTTTTGGAGTTGCTAACTATGTAGTTAAAAAAATAAAAAATAAAAAATAAAGAAAAGATTCTCTGGAACGGGCCACTTTGAAAAAGCATGGAAATAGTTTGCACACATTAAGTGAACTTTAAAAAGGGACTGGTAAGTGGGATATGTCACCTCTGGAAAGAGCCAGGCTAGCTGTTTTCCCTTTTCCAGTTCCTAAGCCATTTCCAAAAAATGTCAAACCATTCCTTTAAAAGAAAAGACAAACAAACATGGACTCTTTTGTCTCACGCGTCTATGGTAGGAATCGCGTAGCGTCCACAGTTGGTCAGCATGGCTCCCTTTATGTTTGGATCATCCACCTCTACCATGAAGGAACGAGGGATGCCTGTGCTTTTCTTTATTTTCAGAGGGGCCTCTGAATTTTTATCCTGCTACACACACACACACACACACACACACACACACACACACACACACACACACACACAGTTTAAAATAATAATAAATAAATTAAATATGTACTGATAGAAAAAATGTAAAGACTAATAATAAAATGTTAAGAAAATAAGTTTCTTGGTATCGTTGTACTAGATTGCAACAAATACTTCCTCCCTTCAGAGATACATATTCTACCCTTACCCCGCTGGTGGGACAGTTCCTGATGTGGTGTCCAGTATTTCCACAGCGATAACAGGTGTAGTTTGCAGGAAGTACAGTACCAAACTTCTTGTTGTAACTACAGTGAGACAGAGACAGAAAATGAGACAGGGATAGATGCAGAAAGAAAGAAAGAAAAGCAGGTAGATTAAAAAATTTACAAAATACAGGAAGAGGAGCATAATTAAGGGAACAAATTATAAGGAAAATAAAGTGTTGGATGAAGATGGCGTGTAATGGAGTAATAAAGCAATGGAGGCTGAGAGACAAAGTGACACATTGAGATACAGAATTTAAGAAAAGCAAGTGGAGAGAAGTACTAAGGAGACAGAAACAGGGATGAAGGAAGCAATTTGAAATGATTAGATAAGTGACTCACTTCATGGAGTCGTAGGTCGACTGATTCATCATAACTTTAATCTTATCCTCTTCTGTCGCATCTGCATCAGCCAGGTTCTGCATCTGCACATGCACACACGCACGCACACACACACACACGGAGCAGTTTAATTACTGTAGAACTGACTTACAATGATCCAGCATAATTATGTACAAAAAAACAAATATGAGAAAGAAAGCGAGAGAGAGTGTACCTTGGAGAAAAAGGGTACGGCTCTGGAAGAATTCTGGTCATCCATCTGTTAGAATTAAACACAATCAGTTTCACTGATGAAGCGACGAGAGCCTCCAGGTTACATGTCTTGGGAAAGTAGTGAGAGCTCTATGTTGATATATATCAGAAAGGAGACACTAAAAAAGAGCTGAGAGAAAATTTACACCCGCATCCAGGAAGGATTTTGATAGAGCGGACAATACACGTCTGTTCTCATCCCAGGATTACTGCCTCAGCCCCTCCTGCCACCTCTCATCCCTATAAACTGGATACCCTGAAAATAAGGAAGATAACAATACAATTCTCCCTCAGATTTTACACCTGTGAGGCCAGCATTTTGTTGGTTAAGAAACTTCTTTGCTCTCATCATCCAAAGTTTACCTCGGTGCCTCCTTTCACCTCAATTTTTTCTTGTTTCTCTGCACCTGTTTGTGGTGTTCATATGTGCTGGAATAGATAAGTGAAACCACGGCTCTATGAATGTCGTTCTGTCGGGCCACAAGTATTGGACTAGGAATTGCCATTACATTTTGTACAAACTTTCAAACATAAATTCTAATCACTTCTAATCCCATGACTTTTCATCTAGCGTCACCCTAAGATCACAATTTTAATTTGTCCAATACTTGCAAAACTAGTTACACTCCCATTCGCAGTGATTAGTGCTTATTACCATAGTTTAGCATGTTACCAGGCTACACTAACATAGTGAACATGATCAACATTACACCTGCTAAACATCAGCATGTTAGCATGCTGACATTGTAAACATGTTAGCATGTTGACATTAGCATTTAGCTAAAAGCACCACGGCAAGTTTATTTTATTTTTTTAAACAAAAATTTACATTCACAACTTACAGCACATAACACAACTTGGTAGCTTCTTTTATTAGATTTGGTTGAGCTTTAATAAAGCCAAGCAGATGTCATATTGCCATAAACGTATATATCATATAGTGCAGTCAGTCTGTACTACAGCACATTGGATTTTAAATGAAAAAATAATTTTGAGAATTTAAGTGGCAGCTTCAACTTTTAAAGTATATCATGTTTCTGATTTAAGAATGTGTTGGTGTGTGAATATTTGGCTTTTCATAAAGTGTTTCAAATCTTATTTAGTTAGTAATGCAGTCATTAAGTGAATAAAAGAGAAACAATACCCCTACTGTCCTGAGGAAATGTAGGATTGTTGGGAGTGTTTTTAAAGCTTGACCCATAGTGGGGACTACTTTATTTTAACTATTCTTTTTAAAATGTCTTTTTTGATTCTCTCAACTTTGAGAAAGTGCAATACTAAATCATTGGAGTACCAATTTAAGTTTAATATATGATATGATTCCAGTATATGTACCAATTTCTGTTGTTGAATTTGTCTTTTCTGCAAAAGAAAATGTGGACACAAGATTTTAACGATAATTTAGAAATGTCCGATGTTGACACAATTGACGTCTTTAAAATGTGTGTTCTGAGGTGGCATTTTGACCGGGTCCATTAAGCATCATTCTCTCCAGTAAAATCAAACACATAATCAATACATAAGACGGCTTCATACAAACGACTTTATTGGCAGAAAAACACAAAAGAAAAAGTTTGTGTATTCCAACAGACTCAAAGTACTAAGAAGAGGGGCAGACACTTCTCCTACTGTGAAACCAGAGAGAAAATCAGGTCAGGTCACACTATATCAAATAAGAGCTTTTGAGATGTGTTTGAGTTAGTTTACAGGATCATGAACAGAACTAACACTGCAAGACTCTGACATGAAATAACAACGGTGCACCACCTGGTTTCTGGTTGGGTTTAGGAGAGCCATTGTTTATGTTCACTCTGTTGTAAGGGTAGGGTACAGTGTGTATTTCAAAACGTCCAAATAGATTTTAATTTATTTACTGGATTTATGGAGTTTTGTGGCGCTAAGGATGCATTTCAATGTACTCTGCAGATTTAGATGGTCCTGATAGTTAATTATTCATTTTTTGATACATTTGATTCTACTGTGGATGATGGACGCCAATCCTATCTGGGGATTGAATGAAATCTAAAATTAAAAATTGCCTTTATATGTAACTTAAAGACTTATACCAGCACAAACAACACAGCAATCCAAAGAGGCTACTAATATATACACCTCCAAATGTTGGAATATGTCTGAAAGCAAGTGAGCAAGTGCTACAGCAGTCCAGGAAGAAGAGACGACTGGGCAATAACCGTCTGCTGCTCATAAAACAACAGTTGGGTTTATCAGCTGTGAGTAGCTGGCCCGCATGATAATGTTTGACCCGCCCGAGTAGCTCCCCCCACCCACAGATAGACACTGAATGATCTTGTGGTGACACAGCAGCTTGTTAAATTAACAGCTGACAGCCTTTATTAGAGTGAATATATACAAATATACTTTCCCTTAGGGTTAATAATACAGCACTGGTTTAATTGTAAACTTCGGTTTTCTTTCTTGTACATGGTCTAACTGCACTGCTACTTTTAAATAAGCCTGAACAACATTAACATCAACATTAACCCTTGTGTTGTCTTCCTGTCGACCATGCAACTTTGTGTTTTTTTTTCAGTTAAAAGTTCAACATTTAGTTGTTCTTTTTCTACACTTTTATTCAAATTGTTTTGTCACATTCTTTCCACTTTAACAATGTTTTTGTCACTTTAAAAAAAAAAAAGGTTGTCAATTTTTTTCCTGCATTTGTTTGGGTAGATTTTTCCAACATTTGTCACTTTTTTTTAATGTTCTTTTGTCATAGTTCTGATATAGAAAGTTTTTGTAAATGGGTCACATTTGACCCGAGGACAACAGGAGGGTTAAGACAATTACAAAGCCTATTATCACTAAGAATAAATTCAAATTTTTAATGGACTTGTGTCTCAGCAGGATTTGGAAAAACTTGTCCATGCTTTTATCGTCAGTAGACTCAACTACTGTAACAGGTCTCCCCAAAAAAATAAATAAATATAAAAAAAAAAAATCAGACAGCTGAAGCTAAACGGTTTGGGGGCCAAAATACATTTCTGGTCTGCTGAGACATTATGAAACACCCACTAGAGATGATATACAGTTGCGAAAATATAATAAAATATATATGACACTCTGGTATCGGATCAGTACTCGGTATCGGCCAATACGCAAGTTCAGGTATCAGGAAGCAAAAAAATGGTATCGGACCATCTCTACCACCCAGACCTCTAACGTCGTATGGGACCGGTCTGCTTTCTGTCCCCAGAGTCAGAACTAAACAGAGAGAAGCAGAGTTCAGTTTTTATGCTCCACACATCTGGAACGAACGCCCAGAAAACTGCAGGTCCGCCACAATTGTCAGTTCTTTTAAATACAGACCTTTATTTTATTTACGCTGCCTTTGTTTAAATAATTGTTCATTTAAATACTGCACTGTAACTTTTATTCTTGTATTTTAATGTTTTATATTTGTAATTGTTTTTAACTGCTCTTTAATGTTTTATGTAAAGCACTTTGAATTGCCCTGGTGCTATACAAATAAAGCTGCCTTGCCTTCACAATAAAAGAGGAAACTCAATTTAATAGCTTACACAAGGCTAACAACTATTTTGCCGACACTACATATCAAACAAAAGCCAGGGACTATACTGTATTAAGTAGCTGTGAGCTGTAAATGTACGACTTCTAAGCAGAAGATAATGTTATTTTGGAGCCTGACCCATCCAGGCTTCTCTTCCTCCGGGCACTCAGACTCACCCTGGGTCCGGTTCCGCAGCTCCCTGTACCATGGATATACAACAATAACGGACTGTAACCCTTGCTGACATTTTCATTGAGCAAACGGGACAACTTTGATGTAGTGGAAAGATTTCACCGCGGGGAGCAGCGTGAACGCAAGGAGTGCTCACTCTGACTGGCAAAACACCTACAAATAACGCCTGCTCGGCTTGAAGAATCTCTGAGGGGTCACAGCTGCCTGGGAAAACCCAAGAGCCCAATGGCCAAGAGCCCATTCAAGCCCATTTCCAGTTTTCCCAAATCAAGGCACCAATCACAACCATTGAGGCGGTCTTTACACGATGACTATAGCGCTGCAACATGCTCGCTGGTTGAGATGTTAGTCCGTTGCTTTGCATATGTCACCTCCTTCATCGCTCTGGTTGGTTTTAGGTCTATCAAATTGTGCCCAGAGGCATTTGAGCAGCGTCTGTTGGTGACGCCCCTTTGGAAATAGGTTGTGAACAAACCTTCCCCAGACCCACTCTCAGATACAACTGAGAAGGGTCTGGTGTCAACCAGGCTTGGGTCACCGGCTGATAAGTCGAATATTCCACTTTCAGGTGGCAGCCCTACTTTTTAAATAACCGTTTTTATTTGTTCATTGTAACACATGAGCAGCAGCTCCCTGTAAATAAAAATCCTGAGAAGCGCACTACTTCCTCTTTGCAACAGGAACTTAAAACGACAATACAGGAAATTAGAGGCTTTCAGTGATTTACATTGTGGTTTCATTTGTTTAAATCAGTCACGCTAAAGCACACATTCAACTCATGTTCAAGCAGAGATATTAGGACATGCTAACAACGTGTGTGTGTGTGTTTAGGAAGAGGGGTGGGGTTTGGTTACATACTGCTTTGTAGGCTCCAAAGGCGTGGTGCTGGACATCTAACCGCTCACTGAAACACAAAAAAAAAAAATTCATTTTTAGGCCAGTCATCCATGACAATTTAATACCCTGGAAACAAAGATCAGGAATGTAAATATAATTAATTAAAACCAGCATTGTTGCAGTTTAAAACGTTTTTTTTTTTTTAAAAGCAGTCAATGGGAGGGACGGTCCTTGATGATTTTTGTGCAACTGTGTTCCCCTAAGTCTGGCCTTGTCTATATCACTTCAAGTGGTGATTTCCTGCATTACCCAGAATGCCCCTACAGAAGATACAAACTAGGCTGTGACTTGAGTAATTGTGTATTTCAGAAGAGTAAATTCAGTTCGATAACAGATATTCTTTAGGTTTTTTATTTTATTTTACTTGTAAAGCTAACATGTTAAAGCACAACATTAAAAAAAGAGGTTTATTTATTGTCCAGCATGCAGTTTAGATGCAAAATATGATATTACTTTGGCTGAAGAGACTTTTAGCGTATGTCTGTTTTGGTTCTCTATGTCTGCTTAGTGTTTATGACAAATGATGACTCCAGGAAGAAAGCCTTACTCTTTAGTTCTGAAGGACTGACACAAAAACTGGTTGGTGTTTCATCCTGTCTCATTGCAGCATCAACACCTCAACATTTGGCTTGGTTAATTGTACAATAAGACAAACACTCCACCCTACAAAACTTGCCCATGCGTGCTAGTTATAATCACTCACGAATGTTTTTCTGGTTTGTTTTTTTTATTTCTGTCTTTAAAATGACTCAAAGTTAAGGCTTACTTGAAAGCCCTTTGAAGCCGCGTGACTGTTTGCGCGTTCAGGTGGAGAATTGATTTGCGGCATTTAATCTTGCGGGGCAGCGTTGCACCACTCTTTAGCCCTAATTCCCCTCCGCCCGTCTGCATGGTGCTGACAGGGCTAATCACATGATTGCCAGCCTGTTCCAGTGATGTCTTTTCCTCCTTTCCATGCATAAAACACACACACCACTGCTGGCTGTCCCGTCTAAGCCTGACTAATATCTGGGTAATCCCTGTGAACGTTACCATGGAGTTACAGTCCTTCTCTTTCCCTGTGAGCATATATTATCATGGAAGTGTTACGCAAAAAAAACCAACTCTTTAATCACCTGTCGACCATCAACTGAGAGATTGAGGCCTCTGCATTGATTTATCATTCAGCATTGTTGTCTTCTCCTTTGTGATCCACCCCATCCCAACCATCCCAATTAGCAAAAACAAGAAGGACTCGTAAAACATAATATTTTTACATACACTCTACTTTTTAAACTGCTAATACCTTAGGATCTACATTTATTGTCAAGTTTGTAATGCAGGCCTTTAAAAGCAATAAGTATGTTTTAGACAATTTAGAATAATTTCCTCATTGATAAATGCTACTATTATTAAGGTTGATGACTGGGTTACATTATTATCTCATCTTTGTAGTTATTTACTAAAAATAACACTTAAGGGCCCTTTCATCCCTACCTTGTTTGGTCTGGACTTTCTAGTATGATCTGAACCAAAATAACAGGTGGGGACCCCCGGACCAAGCAGCCGAACGGCTGCTTGGTCCACCAAGGAATAGGCGGTCTCGACCCGGATCTAATTAAACCATGATTCAGTTTGTTTCTAGTGTTAAAACATAATCTTTGGATGGTTCAGACTTTCAAAAGAAAAAAGAAAAATAAAGCAAAGTAAAAATGAGCCGCGGTAGCACATGGGCAGAGGAGGAGATCAGATGTTCAACTGGCATTTGGTCTGACAACTTGATTATGAGTCAGTTGGAAAATACTCACATAAGGCATTTTTTCGAGAGGATGAGAGAAAGAGGATACGAGTGAACAGGAGAACCTGTCTACAAATTGTCTGGTGTCGGGAGACATAGCTCACGTAGGTGATGGCGACAAGACATATGTCATGAATATGTCTCTAGTGCGCTCACATAATTGCAATGTGAAATCAAAGCATACCGAATCAAATGTACACAATGTAACAAAAACAAGACCCTTGATTCCAACCTTGTGGTGCGAAAAGGCCGTAGACTTGTAGGTCCCATGTGGTAGCAGTGTTTAGCATTTGCAGTAGCAGGGATATCAACACTAGTAACAGAGCAGGAAATCAGCCACAGTGGATGTGCCAAACCAAAACCAAAAAAAAAAAACACACTTACACGTTGCGGGTCTTGCTGCTGCTGGACTTTCCTCCGATGATTGGGATTCTCCTGACAATGACGGAGGAGCCTTTGGGGATCGAACTTTCATCATCTGTGTACTCTGAGAGAGGGAGAGATGAAGGAAGTGTGTGAGATCAGCTCACATAAAATCATTTTTGTGCTGTAAACATAAGAAAATCTCTCTTCATTCAATTAGGAAATACAGTAATACAACACACAACTAGTCTGGGACTGTAACAAGAAAGATTTCATTGCAACTCATGATTACTTTCATTATTGATATTGTACAATAAAACCCAATATTAACTATACAGTCTGGTAAACTGTCAACACTGTTGGTTTGAATTATGATTCAAAGTTGTAGAAATATTGACACCCTCTGGATCATGACACAGCACTGTTGTAAGACGTCTGATGAAAGACTCCCTTATCCCTTCCTATAATGTCTTTTTGTAAACTTTCGATAAACTGACATAGCAGTTGTATTACTCACACAGTGGAAATACATCACTCAGTGAATTGTGGGTTTCAGAGCTTGTCTGCAGGAGGTTAACACACTCTAAGGCGACACTTAATTATTCAGAGCTGATTGGGATGTTTAACTCTTTCTCTTCAGCTTTCTTTTGCCTCAGCAAGTTTAATTTACCTATTATGAAGCAAATTTTCATTAGCGGTGATTCATGTATTGATGATTTTCACGTGTTTAGTGTGTCTGGACCATAGACTGCATAAAACGAGTCTAGACTTTTATCTTATGGTCATGACTGGGCTGTGCTCTTACCCAACCTTTACTATTTTTATCCCACCTCTCTTTTGGGACTTTTACAGGCATGGCACTGACTGGGCTGATCCCGCACCATCAGGCCGTTTGATTTACGGGCATGAAGGGTAAATGCAGCAGGAATGTGCCCCATTCATTACACCCTTTTGTTCTTGATTGACTTTTTGGACCCCCCTCCCCCAGTCAAGCTGAACGGGGTGACGCAACAATCATCGGGCAGCTGTCAAACCTGGACCACGTGTTTTCTACCAAAGTTCAAACCGTCAAGATACAAACAGCATCACACAGCCCATACATATGTTTTAATTACCTTCTTTGTTCTGTGCGTTTATGATCTGCAGGTCGCAGTCCCCGGCTCGGAGCTTCTCCCTGCCCATGATCTGCCTCTTCAGATCCCGCAGGGTGACGTGCGGGCCGTCAAAAACCACAGTGTCGTAGCTGAGTTTGGAGGAGAATTTATAATGAATATGAGTCATGCTGAAACGAAACAAAAACCTCGCCCTCCACTGTCAAAAAACAGGCAGTTTGTCTGCGATGACAGAACACCTGTATCGTGTTAGTTGCTATGGCAGTACAAAGTTAGCTAGCTAGTTAGCTGGCGTTAGCAGCCGGCTGCCTTGAGCGTCACTGATCTGCAGTTTCCAAGCTAGGTTGTTAATTAGCTAACAACTCCCTGATAAAGTGGCGTCTACAGGGTGACATTTCACGGCATCGGATGGAACAGAAGCAGAGAGTCAAGTCAAAGCGCCCTCAGTCAGTTTCAAGTCTAATTTGAACTTTTAATTCTACTTATGCTCCTCTCAACGCGAAGTGTTCGCTGACAGAAACCACCAGCTGTTTCCACAAGCAACGGCTCGTCAGCACAGTGCACACACCATCTGATGCTGCGTTCAAGTGACCCAAGCACACTCCAACTTTTAAGAATCAGAATTAGAATTAGCTTTAATGACCAAGAAGGCCTGAGTGTTAAACGCACACAGGGAATTTTGCTCTTAAAGTACATATATCGACACAAAAATAGATATACGGGTAAAAACAAGGACAACAAAGGGCAACAAGTTAAACGTAAACAATTGACTACTATGTGCTATTATATACTGCATGTCTTTAAATAAAACATGTACATATACCACATACAAATAAGTAAAGCAACCTGGTATATTAATACTTTTATATAGAAAAGAAAACGTTTAAACAAAAACAAAAGGAAACAAAACTTAAAGAAAAAAATGTGCAGCAACCACTTACATAAAATGTATGATAATGTCTTAAACCCCTTATGTCTTTCTTTAGGCCTACACTTAACTATCCAATTTAGGATTATGAAATTTACGAATTTCCTTCCTACACCTGAAGGCAACATCTTGCCTCTACGCGCAAACATTGCACCTGTTTGGGCTCAGGGGACAACCATTGTACATCCACGGGGACAACAGGCAGGCTGGCACAAAGAAAAACAAAGATACACCCAATAAAGATTAAATAATTGCTTTTACTTCCTTTTGATGTGACGATGTTGCTTTTCAAACTGCATAATCTGTCACATTTGAAAGCAGCCAAGCTCACTGAGATTCAGTACCCTACCACAGAAAAAGAAATATACAATTTTTATGGCTATCACAAATTTATTAATTTCTCATAAACACAATGTTCAACTGAACTAAATAGTTGTCTGCAGTTCTGTCGTTTGTGTAGCCTAAAGTATCCACTAGATGGAGACAAAGCTCCATTTATGATGCTGTGTGTGTGTGTGTGTGTGTGTGTGTGTGTGTGTGTGTGTGTGTGTGTTAGCGGTTCTGCAGTGTGTATGCCTTGTGTTATTAGACTGTGGACTACTGTATATGCAAACATCTGCTCGCAGGTTCCTTTACAGAGAATGAGGATGCCATTGATATTTTGCATTACAGTCCGTGTGTGTGTGTGTGTGTGTGTGTGTGTGTGTGTGTGTGTGTGTGTGTATGAGTACAGTCACAAACTAATGTTCCAAATCTTTATTTAAAAAATCCATTGTAGTTTGATTTAATTATATTTGGAAATTATTCATATAAGCAATTACATTCTTAATCACAGTTGAATTGGCTTCATTTTTCACCATTGATACATTCCTTTTTGATTTCAAGAAATTATTTTTAACTTGAAATTTTGTGAAATTTGCTTATTTGCTGTCTTGCAGAGGAAATTGACACAACACTCATGTTTATGTGGTGACTATGAAGCTACAGCCAGCAGCTGGTTAGCTTAGCTTAGCATAAAGACTGGAAACAGGGGGAAACAGCTCACCTGGCTCTTTCTGAAGGTATCAAACTCTACCTTTTAGCTCATCTAAAGCTCACTAATTAACATATAATGTTATAATGCGTACAAAACCTGAGACAGGCTATGTCCAAATCACTCACTAATATTTATAATAGGCCTAAATACAGTTTTTCTCAGTTGCTTTGGTGCATTTCTCACATCACTCTTGACATTTGCACAACAGTTGATGCAGTTCACAAAACAATTAGTACAAACTGCAAAACCTAGTTGATAACCTGTAAAAGTGTGTCACTTACCCAAAATGGATAGCTCATTCCTCAAAAGCAAGCATTCATGTCAGTGAAAGTGTAAGTGTCCTCAAGTTGAAAAGTCCTGACACCATTGTTTATGAACAAGATAGTCAAATGGATTTGTCATGTTTTCATTATGACAGTTTACTCTGTAAATGTTTTCCAATACAAAAAAGTCAGATCTTCGTGACACTACCTGAAAATGCTCAAGACAGCACTATGTACTATTTGCATAACCATTTGAAAACTACAGGAAAGTTACACATCACTGTGTTTAGTGAGGTAACTGAGTACAAGACACTGAATATGTATGTTTCACATTTTTTTACTGCATATACTCTTTGCAATTCTAATTTGTTCAGAGCATTGTGCAAAAGAAAAAACACACCCTTATTTACAACAAACATAAACTCTCTTTGGGTACAATATTAGTATTAATAATAGTAACAATATTGCAGTACATATTGGAACTGAACATACAACATACATAGTACTGTAAATCCTTCATGGACGTCCAGGCGTTCCTCTCTGTCTGGCCACATAGTTTCATCTACATCACAGCGAGTATCATCTCTTGCAATGCAGCGAGGAAATTATCTCCTTGTGTGGCCAATCCACCCTCTGCAGGACTCTGCTGTGATGTCATCACATGTTGCATCCATGGCCGCTAGCAGGGCCATTTGAGTATGTGGACGCTGGTCATATACCTTCCACCTCCAGGAAGGAATTTAGGAATGGTGAGTAGGGAGGGAGATATCCCACCAGCATCCTATCATGTGCTGCAAACCACTGTCTGATGACATCTGAGTGGTGAAAACGCACATTATCCCAAACAACAACATGCTCATTCTCAGGGATTATGTCCCTGTGAAGAGTGTCTAAAAAAAGTCAGTAGATGTGTGTTGTATGGACCAAGACGGGGGATGTGGGTGAGGACACTGTCTTCTGAGATGGCTGCACACATAGTAATATTCCCCATTCGTTGGCCTGGGACATCAATGAGCTTACAGTAAGAGGTGCTGGTAGACAGACTTGTTGTTTACAGTCGTTATGCTAAGCTAAGCTAACTGACTACTGGCTGTACCTTTAAATTTACTGTACAGATACAAGAGTGGTATCAAAGTTTTCATCAAGCTTTGCCAAAAAAAAAATGCCAGTGAGAGTGTCAAACTATCCCTTTATCTAGTCAAAACTGGACTTTAACTAGCCTACTTGTGGCTGAATATATCTGGTAAATGAAAACATCACATAAAAAATATAAGTGAAGCTAAACTAGCTTGCCCCACACTTGTGGGAAAGCGGAAATATATAGCCTATAAATTATAAAAGGAGGGAATGAGGCAAGGTGGTGAGGATGTGAGGGGGAACACACACACACACACACACACACACACACACACGCACATGCACACATGCATGCACACACACACACACACACATTAAAGAAAACAGAGGTTTACTTAAGCCGTTGGTTTGTTTCAGATAAATGGAGGGAGAAAAAAGTGGTGAGAGAGGAGTGTTTGAGGAAGTGTTTTGCACTCAGTCCTCTCTCTCCTCCGCTCCTCCGTCTCTGTCTGTCTCTCTCTCTCTCTCTCTTCTGCCTGCTCTGCTCAGAGGATGGATTTGCCCTATCTTCCCTGGCTTAGCACACCATTGTGAAAGCAGTGGGAGGATGGAGAGATGCAGAAGGAGAGAGAGGATGAAAGGGAAACAGCTGCTGCCTTTAAACTGATGTTCTTCTTATCGTGATATGATACAGGACGTTCAGTGACTCAGCCATCAAAGAGCGGCTTGGAAACAATTATATCCTCAGCTTTGTGTATGTGTGTTTGTGTGTGTGTGTGTGTGTGTGTGTGTGGATGTGTAAAATCTGGACGGTATATGATGTGTTTAAAGGGGAGTACATTGCAGTTTTCATATGTTTGTCTGTGTAGGCCCATTTCTGCCAGAAGAAAAAAAAAGCATAACATAAAAAATAAAGAATTCCCAATTGTACATCAAAATGAAGACATGATAAGTCAAAGGCTTGATTCAACGGAGAACTATAACTTTATAACTTTTTTTTCTTTCCTAATTTGTTAGTAGTTTTTTCTTTTCCTGACAGAAATGGATTTCCAGTACGATGTATACGCTTTTGTAACATTTATTATGATGCATATAATCTGTAATAACCTTCCTATGTAAGAATTGTATTGATATGTGTGTATGGCTGGCCTCTTATTAAACTTGCTGACTGGCATTTATGTGAATAAAAGAGTGCTGATGAGTTAGTGGGTGGGAAGATATTCACCTTTGATGGTAGAACTGTACGTAAGTACAATTTTGAGTAGTTTATCCCATTTATGCGAACTTGTACTCCAGTATTAATTTGATAACTTAAGTTACTAGTAAGACATAAAACATGATAGTATAGGTAAAGATAAGATAAGTGGGGAATCCACAAGCTAGCAGTAAGTAGTTAAAATTAGACCCACCTTTTAACGGCTGCAAGATTAAAGTGTTAACATTAATGCATCAAAAAAGTATAATCCAATGATACATTATTCTATATGGAACATATTGCATTTTGTACTTTTACTTAAATTCAATTTTTAATGCAGGACTTACTTGTTAAAATGTGTTTCTACACTGTAGTATTGCTACTTTTACTTACAAGTAAAAGATCTCAATATGTCTTCCTCCACTGCTTTATCATCATCATCACATGTGAAGTGTGACATTTATTCAATCTCATACAGTCAGCATGTTTTGTTTTTGGCCTAAGTTTCATCAGTTTTTCACAATTGTGTTAATTCATTTGCTAATTGTTTCCCTCATCATCACAACAACACAAGGCTGGTGTTTTCCATGTTAGTGAGGCTGGAAAACCAAAACGTAAGAGAAAGCCAACTGTTCGGACCAAACTGATAAACCGAGTGACTTCTTAAAAAAAAAAAAAATAAATAAAAGTGCTTCTCTCTGACTCTTGTTTCTTGGAACATTTTTACTTTCTTTCTTTCTTTTGATATCTCAGCTCCAACACGTCCTTCTCTTCTTGCTCGTTCTGTCTCTCATCCTCCCCTCCACCTTACACTCTCTCCTTCTTGTCTTTCTGCTTGAACAGCGTTCATGGCTTCAAGGCTTTTTTTTCACACTGCAGATGGCCATAGTGTTACTCCACTCAAGGCACACACACACACACACACACACACACACACACACACACACACACACACACACACACACACACACACACACACACACACACACACACACACACACACACACACACACACATACGCATTGCTCTCTTTGTCAGTGAAAATGGTTCAGAGTGCTTTCCTCTCAGTTTGCCCTTCTCAGAGAGCAGAAGTGTCTCTTGTCCTCAAAAACTCAACTTGCAGAAGATTTGACAACCCAGTCACTGATCTTATGCTTTATGTCTTCAAGTTCAGACTGTGTGGCAATCATCAACAACAGGCTAACATCACATGGGAAGCTATTTGGTGGATTTTAACAGCATGGCTCTTGGGTGGATGTCAACGTCAGTTGGTCCATAACTTTGGTGGTCAGACTGAATTATCCCAAGATTGACTGGATGAATTATTACAACGTTTGGTGCAGACATTCATGGTTCGCAGGTGATGAATCCTAAGTAGCTTGGTGATCTCCTGACTTTTCATCTATTACCATAATCAGGTCAAAATGTTACTGTAATATGTCCAATACGTCATGGTAAACATTACACATGGTAAGACATGCTAATTTCCGGAACATTTATACAAATGTTAAAAAAATGTAATTAGATATGTGATATGTGAATAAAATGATGGAAAGTACATTTGATTTTTAAATAGCAGTTTGTGCAGATACAGGACTAGGCAGTGTTTCAATTTTCAGGTGCACAACACACGGCAACGAAATCCACATGCACTCATGTTTTCATAGATACTCATTATTTTAAAACAGATCAAATACAAGAATAAAAGTTACAGTGCACAATAGATAGATAGATAGATAGATAGATAGATAGATAGATAGATAGATAGATAGATAGATAGATAGCTAGATAGATAGATAGCTAGATAGATAGATAGATAGATAGATAGATAGATAGATAGATAGATAGATAGATAGATAGATAGATAGATAGATAGATAGATAGATAGATAGATAGATAGATAGATAGATAGATAGATGATTACGTCATCAAAGCTGGCAGCAACTCTCCCTCAGAGCATCATTCAGTCACAAACAGCTGTTCCAGCAACATCCAACTGGGACACAGACACACAAACTTGTATTTGTGGGTAACATTACGAGCTTGCCTGCTAAAATATCACAACTGTATGTCACATTGCCAGTTGTGTGTGTGTGTGTGTGTGTGTGTTTGTGTGTGTGTTAGATGTAATCTTTTTGAAATTTTGTCCCAAATAAACTATTAAGGCACTGCAATGACCTTCGGTATTCAGAACAATTCTTTTGCACATATTCCTGATTTATTTTTAGAACACATAGAGGTAAGACATTATTGTCTGGTACAGCGCTATAAAATAATGTGATGTGGAATTCCTGCTGGGAAATGCTCAGTGTCTTTTATGGTCTATTAGCATAAGGGGCCATTTTCTCTTATTGGGCCAATGGAGCTGAAGAAAGCAATTACTACAGTACCATACTGCTCGATGGGAGGGTGAGTTTTCAAAACAGAAAAATCTGACAGAGAGGAAAATGGCTAAGAGGATCAACAGAGAAAGCCAGGGTGAAAAGGGGAAAAAGGAAAATGAAAAAATTAAAACGTGGGCGAGGGTCACAATATCTTTGTGCAACAGAAGAGATGAGCGGCAAGAGAGATTGAGTGACAAAACGGCACACATAAAGGCAGTTAAGAGGAACAAAAGCAGAATGGCAGCCAATCCCAGTGTGGGGGAGACTCTCCCATAATCCCGTCATCCACTCTAATCTCTATGACGACGACACGGGGCTCCATCTATGATGTCACAGTTATGAATATTCATCAGGTGAATCTGAGCTCTCCACTGAATCCTTCCTTATTACATTTCATGCTCTTATGGGTCTTGTTGTAACAGTATACTTTGATCATATACAATAGCAAATCAGAAACAAATTAGGCTATACTGCATTTATAAAATGCAAGCACACACATTGAAGTAAAATCAATTGAAATACAGAAATGTTACAAATATCAAACATAGTATGACATTAGAGCCCATTGCTTTAAATTCTTGTGGAGTATACTTGAGCCAATACTAAAAAGGGGGGAGTTAAAACACTGCAGACCACTGCAGAGAACTGTGTGATTTTTAACCAAGTTACCGTCAATTACACACACACACACACACACACACACACACACACACACACACACACACACACACACAAACACATAGTACGTCATTCACACATAGTCCTGTACATGCTTCTCTCTCTTTATCACCTTCAAATATCTCAAATCTGGCACATCCTCCAGTCTCCTCATTAACTTTTCCTCTCTTCTTCCCATTTCCCCTTTTAACTCTCATCTTCCTACCACCTGCTTTCTTTCCATCATTCAGACATCTGTGTGGTGGCTGCGGGGATAAGCAGGGGAGTTATCTATTGGACAGCTAATTCAGGACGGTTGAGACAGCACAGCTGACACACATCTAGCGTGTGTGTGTGTGTGTGTTTAGGTAGGAGTGTGCAGGCAAGTGTTCATATTCTCATAGATATTTTTCAGGTTTATTTTGGTTGGTAAGGTTAGGTTAATAATGTCCATTTATTAAAAAAGGCCATTAAAATATGCTTTATTGTCTGCGTGTATGTGCACAAAATGTAAAAGCAGATCACAAAGCTACACATCATATATTTACCTACAGTACACACATTGAGACACAAAATGAACTCACCACAGGCACTTTGAAAAGGTAACTCTTTATTTTCTTATCATTATACTGTATATAATATTCCTTCTCTCTAGATATAGGTATCATATTTATATCATGTAAGTAAAAGTGTGCTTTTATTCACAGCTTGTGTCCGTGTCAGACGGCTGTTAGTTGGAGGTTTACAATATAAAGTATACAGTGAAACTGGCTGGCAGCTGTGTGTGTGTGTGTGTGTGTGTGTGTGTGTGTGTGTGTGTGTGTGTTTGTGTGTGTGTGTGTGTGTGTGTGTGTGTGTGTGTGTGTGAGCTGTGAGAGTTGTTCAGTCCGTGTGCCTGTGTATAGAAAGACAAATGTGAGTGCCAGCATGTTTCTGCATGCATGTGTGTGTGTGTGTGTGTGTGTGTGTGTGTGTGTGTGTGTGTGTGTTTGTAGAGGACTAAGTACATGTATCTCATGATAGGGCTCAGAGGTATGGAGCAGGATAGAGAGCTGCCCATTGACACAAATTTCAGAACAGTTGATCGCCTTCAACCTTTAAACATATCGCTCATTACCACGTTTTCATGTGTTTTAAAATTATGACCCAAGTTTTTTTTTTGGGGAGGGGATTTTTCTTTGCTGCCTCAGGTTCCAGCTGCACATTTGTCTTCAGGCTTTCTTTTTTCACTTTTATCACTGCTGCCAGGCAACACTGATGATCCCCAATGTCACCCCTTAAGTCAGAGTAACGGCTGGCTGCTATTTCCTCTCCTCATCTCCATCTGAATAGTTTCACCTCAAGGCAAACTGCTACAATGCCTGCAAGATTCACTCCCTAGATTTCTTTTCCAGTTCATTGCTACACATATAATAAACATGATATCAATTCATATTCTGCATATTTGGCTCTGTTTTTTTGCAGTGTTCCTTTGAAAGGACTGCTCCATTTACTGTCACTGTACACTAGGACAAAAATAAATGCAAATTTGAATCAATTAAGAAACACATAAAAATGTCACTAACTTAACCATCTCTTCTCCTGAGTTTGTGTTCTGGCATTTTGTTACCTAACAGTAGTTGACTAAAGTCAATTTGAAATGGACAGAGTCAGGTTACAATCATTTACCACTTAAACTACTTTAAATAACAAGACTAAGAGTCTGAAGCCATGCTAGTGGCTCTGTGAGACTGCACAATGGTGCTTTGAGCTAAATACTAACTTCAGCATTTTACATGCGGACAGTGACAATGCTAACATGGTGATGTTTAGTCATTTAGCAGTTTTACACTAAGGTGCAGCTGAGGCTGACGTGAAAGTCCTTAGTGTTGGGGAGTCATAAACAAATAATTGACCTGATGATGTCGCTAGATAAAAAGTTTAGGGATCACCGACATTATTACAATTCATCCTGAGGGAAATGTAAATGTCTGTTATTAATTTCTTGGCAATCAATCCAACAGTTGTCGAGACATTCCACTTAAAAATGGCGAACGTCAACCTAGAGGAAATGTCAAAGGGTCACCAAAGTCAGCAGGACTTATCCTTTGGACACTATGAATATCTGTACGCCTATCAAATTCCATGACAATCTATTTAATAGTTGTCAAGATATTTCAGTCTGGACCAAAGTGGTCAATGACCGACATTGCCATCAGCTATATGCTGTTAGCCTGGCTAGACCACCTACAGTCTGAGCACTCTGTATTAATACAAAAACCTTTGATTGTTCTGTGTTGCTTTCACCAGTCTCTGTGCCTGGTTGCCTGACTCCACCCATTATAATGTGGCTCAGTAGAAGGTCTTAGTCTCTTTGGAACATGGCTTTCTCAGATGAGAGTTTGACTCATTGAAAAATCAAAATAATGATCCAATAGATCATATATACATTGTAGGATTTGGTCTGAAAATCTATAGTGACTCTTTTACAAAACATCAATAAAAACTAATGTCAACTGGAATCAGATCATTTTTTTGAATAAGACCAACTCATGACTCATAACCCCAAAACACAAGAAGAAGAAAAGTTTGACGTGTACTGTTGCCAATGCTCACAAGCAATTTATGCAAAAGGGAGCCTGAATGCACCTTATGCAGAGCAAAACTCTCAAAGCCTGGTTAAACTTCCTGCCATTTTGGGCCTTTCATCCTTGGTCAGTCAACCATGCCAGCCTTGGATATGTTCTGCATGTAAACAACACTGTCTGATTTGAGATTTTAATCACTCTGTACTTCCTGTCAAAATAATATGTGTAAAATGCAAGACAGGTACGAAATCTCTCTAGCTAAAGGGCTAAAGCCTGGCACACAAAAAATGGGCTTAATAGGCACCAAGGCCAGAATAATTCATGAAAGTGTTGCTGCTATTTGAATCAGAGATTCTGTTAAGGGAAATATTTTTTGGAAACCTGTCTTCATATAAAATGTCCCACATGAAGAACGTTTAATTCTAATTGGCAGTACAAGTTGGACGACCTCTCATGTCATCTGAAAGAAGAAACACTCTGATGTGGGAGCTCCTACAAACAAATCCTCAGCATCAAAATCGTATTACAAGCAAGTATTGAAGACAAGCTAGTCCCCCCCTTTTTTTTTAGTTAATATTTGTGAAGTTTGAGAACACGAGGAACAGCAGGCTACACCAGATTGTGCTGATTGAAGACCAGCTGTCATTGGGGACTCAATAGATTTGGGTCTATCCTGCGAAGCCCCCTCTGCCGATCCTAAATCAGCCCCACAGACCAACACGAGTCAGATGTGAACAGCGGGTTCATCAAAACTAAAAGTTAACAGTCCAGTCAGATGTTGGAAATTAAAAAATAATTTCCCCTTAGCCTTGTATTATAAACTCATCATTGATACATTTTGTACACAATATCTACCAGAAACCACTGACTCCAAAACAGTCCTTGTATCTTGTATGGCTGCGTCTGTTGAGGAATGATTGGGGCAGTTAGCTCTAAAACTGATCCCAGTGCAACTGGTAAAGGTTGTGGGAATGCAGAGGAGGTTATACTGGAAGCCCCATGGCTGATCTGGGAGCAGTATGAAGGCAGGACAGGCAGGCACTGGGTGCATGGGTGAGGAGAGACTAACAGCACACACACGCACGCGCACACACGCACGCACGCACGCACGCACGCACGCACGCACGCACACACACACACAGATTTAACGCACAAACATGCAGGCACATAACTCCACCTGTAAGCCCTCCTCACACAGTAACCTGTGTGTGTGTGTGTGTGTGTGTGTATGAGTGTGTGTTTGTGTGTGTGTGTGTGTGTGTTTGTGTGTGTGTGTTGGTTGCAAGTGCAAAGTGTAGAGTTCTCATAGCATGTATTTGTCTATTCCAATAAATTCACATTTCTCAAACATTTCTTTTGGACCTCTGTGTTTGATTAGCTGGCTCAGTACTTGAAGTTCCTTTGAAGAGCGACACATCAGCCGCATTTGTTTTTTTTCTCCAAAAGAAACATTTAAAATGAGTTTTTTTTCCAAACATGACACAGTGATTTTTCTTTTAACAGGACACATTTATCCACAAACTGCACTGGCCGAAGTTGCGAGTGTGTGTTGTATAAGTGAGTGTATCTGTGCAGAAATGAATGTCTGTGTATATGTTTGTGACCATTAATGAGTGTGTGTGTTGCTATGTGTTGTGTTTCTATACTTATGAGGACCCATATTGCACACATTTCTTTTTTTAGGGTCCGTTTTTTAAGAAAGTTAGGTCATAGTTACAATTTGGCAAGGATGGCCATTGTTCAGAGCATATTATTAATTAATTAACATATTAATATTGCAATTTGATACATTTGTAAAACATTTTTTTGTTTAATTTAAAAAGAAACCTGTGTGATATCATTATTTATTCACAATATATGTGTGCTCCAGGCTTCCTTTGGAGCATTTAATTGCCTTAATGTGTTACTCTTAACTTTAATTTAAAAGTACCAACAGATTTCGAGGACAGATTACTTCTTTTTAAAACCACAGTGAAAGGGGAGAAGGTAAGATGTAATAACATTTTTAACCATCTAAATAGATGTTAAAGAATACATACGAGTGCAAACAGCAATAGCAACCCCTGTAGAATGAAAAACAATCTATCATGGCAGTCCTGCAAAAACATTCCTTCTGTAAAATCTAAAGTCGTTGTTTCGGTGACACTGTTGAAGAGGCTGTGGTTCAAATCTATGGTATTTCTGAGGCTGGGGTTGAGTTGTATTATAGTGGCTTACATGGTAAACTGTTTCTATTATGTTGTCTCTGTCAGTCTTGACAAAAGTGGATACTTTGAAGTGTTATAAAAGTAGCATTTGTTTTTACTTCTGTATTAGATTGCATTATTTTCTGTATCGAGGTAACTTAGGTCTGTAGTGCGTTGGGTAAATAGGTCCTCAAAAGTATAGTAACTTTACTTTGAATGCATATGTGTGTGTGTGTGTGTGTGTGTGTGTGTGTGTGTGTGTGTGTGTGTGTGTGTGTATTGCACTTTCAGTGTTGAATGTCCCGCTGAAAAACTGTAAAGTTGACCTCTGGCACCAGTGAGGTGAGGTTAATGTCCACGACAGATCGTCCGAGCGCTCCATTGTCTCTTCCTTTCCTCCCGTCAGAGGCTTCAGATATGATAAAACAACACAATCTCACAAACCACATCAAAGTAGAAAATGAAACTAGAATAATATAATATTACAAAGACTACAACCCCTGCTTCCCAACTCTGCTCCCTTTCGACTAAACCCCCCCATTAATAGATTAATAACTATAATATGTGACAGAGTTTGTCATCCTCTGCACAGTGGCACCTTTAGAGTAGAATATTTTTTTTTTTTTTACTAATAATACAATTATTTGTTGTTGATATCAGAGTATCAAAGCTGTATGGCGGTAAGAAGAGATAGACAGAGGTCTAGTCTCAAAAAGCACCCTGTGCTCTATTGGAGTAAACATCGTTAAACACGACACAGGCTTACAGGCCCACACACCCTTGTAAGGCGTCTTAAATGTAGCTGTCCAGTGTCCCTTACGGAGTATAGAGATTAGGGTGCCATTTGAGACTGGATTAGAAAGAGAGTGAATGTAAGCACTGGAAGCGGATGGATATGGCATGCATGGTTTGAAATATTAATGTTGACATGGTTCATGGATGCGGTTCTGAACTCTGACCCCTATAGGGGCCACGGGTGTGCTGAGCTACATAGCTACTACTGCTGAGTGAGTATACTGCAGGAAACCCTATGCAAAAAAAGAGTACTTGGAGCACTGAACCTATAATCTAAAGCTAACCTGGAGACCATGATATACAGGAAACATTTTGAGTAATATTTGGCACCAAGTTTGATTAACAATATTTTGCTAATATATGTTTAATCCTTAAACTAACTCAAATAATTCTTAACCAAAAGTATCCTACCTCTGCTTAAGGCAATACTCTTAATCTGTAATTACTTCAGAAAGTTACCCATCTAACCTAAAGTTAGCCAGAAAAAGCAGCTAAAGGCTAACCTGGAACTAACATGAGTAGAAGAGTCTATTTCTCTTCCTCCGCTTCTCTTTTTGCATGAAGCGTGTTATATCGTTAGTTAGCTATTCAGTTGGTTAAAAAACAGTTGTTCCTGTGCAAATGTACTTTGCCTTCCCTTCCACACAACACCCTTTAAAATGACGCTGCTGCAGCGCTGAGCATTTAAAAAGCCCTTGTGTGCTCCTGTCCTTTAAAAATTAAAAGCCCTTGCTGGAGAAAAACAGTTTTTCCCTTTCACAGCCCATGACAACTGTTAATGTTGTAGTTAACTTGAAAAATTAATATTTACATGTAGAGGACAGCAAGTCTGCGGTGATGCATGTGTGTCCCTTTAAGCTCCTTTATGGCGTAAAAAGACAGCGGATAAAAGAGCAGCGTCATAAATTAAACAGTATGACTGAGATTTAAAACATATTTTATTATCAGGGTAATATCTCTCAAAGTAATGTTGTGATGGTTTCAGCTTGGTGATGTTTCATGGTTAGTTTATACAAAACAGTGCAATGGTGGCTTAGGGAAGTAACGAAGAAAATAAAAATGCATTTTCCCCTTCTCTTTGAGTTCACACTGACTTTTTACTCACAGCCCCAACAAAGATTTGAGAAAAAAAGCTGTTAACATTTACGCTAGCTACTCATGCTCTCCCTCCATAACTCTCTCTGTATTATGGCTATTTTGTCTCCTCCCCTTGTATCTGTGTGTGTGTGTGTGTGTGTGTGAGATCAGGTGTTGTCCAGCGATGTGATAAATGGTTTAATGTGAACTCAGACAACACTATAAACACTACAAAAGTGTTGCAAAGTATTTATTTTTGGATCTTTGTATGTGTTGCAACAGCCTGCTAATTCTTTGCAAAAATTTACATTGAACAGAGGTAGTGACAGATCACCAGTTATTAAGAGATCTAGTGGAGAACTTATTGTGTGCAAACAAAATTTCATAAGCAAAAATAAAGTGTGCAAACGTTAGGTTACTTAAACATGTATTCCAGTATGTTGGGAAGTGATCAGCTCCTAGTCAAATATGTCTTATTTATCCAATAACTGCATGGCTTCAGTACAGAATGGTGCCAACACAGTATGCAAAGGGTCAGACAGTGCACCCACTTTGTGTTCAATGTTTTTATACGTCTAAAAGAGAGCAAGAGAGAGAGGGAGAGAGAGAGATAAATGTAAATGTTTTAATGTGTCTCTAGAATTTGTCCCAGTAAAACTGCACAGGTGTTTGAAATATGATAGGAACATGACTGACTGCTAACACAGCCAGGAGACGTGTGTGTTGGCTTGAGTGTGTGTGTGTTTGTGTTTGTGCAGATGTCTACTGTATTTGCACATGTAAGGAAAATAAAGAGGAGGAGAGGCTGTGAGTGACAGCTGAATGGATGGAGCACAAATCCTCTGAATAATACATGGGACTTCTGCCAATTCCATCTATTTAGCTTTAAATTGTGCGCCACATACAAATTCATTTTCAGCAGATCCTCGATTGGAGAAGAGAAATGTGGACTTTAAACTGAAGGGAGCATTTTCTCAGTCTTTAATTTTTCAGCTGAAATCTTTGACAATTATTCTGGCAAGAAAAGACAACTTTATATTAAATATTCATCTGTATGATATTTCCCAAGAGGTAGTGGGCAAACAAAAAAAAGCCCATCTGTTTGTTTAATGTCTTTTTGGCTCCGCCTTTAAACATATTCACAGCTCAGTGGTCTCCTCCGACAGTACCCTGAACCAACAACCTCCAGAAAACCCTAACTAGTCTACGAGCAACACCAACGGAAGACAGGACCTAAAAGAGAAAGAAAGGGTGAGAGGAGGTGTGTAGAGAGGGTAGCAGTGAGGTGACTTATGGGGCTACACAGAAAAATGTGTAAGGTGAAAGGTGAAGGCGGACAGACAGACACATATTTGATCATCTCTTTCAGTTTTAGGTGAAAAATAAATAAATCAAGAGATGACAAGATTTTGTGTGGTTGAAAACAGGGGCAAAAGGAAGCACCAATGATGTAACGTAACAATCTAAAAGAGATTCATTATTTTTGTTGAATCCCATCTTTTCCTCCCAAACAGCTGATCTATAGTCAGTGTACCCGTTTCTCTTCATCAAAAACCTCTACGCAGGTTTAACGACTGACCTGGGATCAGAGAGATGGGGGTAAATGTTACCAGGAATGAGCTCAATTCAGTTTCAGTTCAGTCAGTTATGAAGTGAGCTTTTCCATCAATCAATATGAAAGTAGTATATATACAATATGTATAGAAAATAATAACTAGTGCCATAAATGTGCTGCCATAAATGGACAAACTGCATCTTCAATTAATATTTTTGAATCCAGCTGAACTGAAAATGAATCAATCCCTATCCTGAGGCGTTAACGTCCGTACTTTTAAATAGCATCGTAATCAGAGAGACAGCTCGGAGCTCAACGGCTGTACCCTGCACTAATCCAACTGCTATCCAAAAGGTTAGGAGGACAGAGATCACACAGAGTCTCTCAACTCTTTCCTCTTCTCCTTTAGTTGGCATTATTTTCATTTTTTTTTAGGAGAAGTTGTCCCAAACAGCAAAACACTTACGATATTAAACTTGGGTCAATCCCATTTCCCCCTCAAAAAAGCCAGAAAGTCAATTTATGAACATAACACTCATGAACATAAATCGAATGTGCCTTCATATGTAAGGAGTTACAGGTATAACTACAGTGATATGTGGTAAAGTGGAGTTGGGAACAACTTCTCCATCAAAACCAACGCTGCTACACACACTGAAACGCTCACAAGGCTCAGGATTCACAGTTCAAAGGCTAAAAGTTCACAGTTCACAGTCAAAGTTTATCAAACCCCAATCCCACCCACGTAACCCTATGTGTCCCCTGCTTTTGCTTGCACTCCCCCTGTATTTCTCATCATCCTTCTCTTTGATACTTTGATTGGGTGATATCTGCAGCCAGCACCTCTCAGACAGGCGTGGTCCTGCGGTTGGGGTCCTTGCTGTAGTCTTTAGTGAGCGTGCTGCTCTGGAGGAAATCTCTTTCTGAGTTGAGCAGCCCGCCCATGCCGCTGCCAGGTTTGGTGCCAGCGTTGCCTGCCTCGCGTGGGTTCAGCGTGTACATGGGCATCTCGGAGGCGGCGGGCCCTGTGTAGCCGCCTTTCCCCAGCGGTGAGGTGTCACGGCTCGGGGCCTCGGAAGAGCGCACACTGGAGCGACGCCGGAAGCGGTAGCGGTAGGAGGGGATGCGGCTGAAGGCGGACTTTTTGATGAGCTCGGTGCGAGACTTGGCCCGTTGCTTGCGGTGCTTCTCGATGAACATGTGCACGGCCAGCACACCCACCATTTCTGCCATGATGAAGGACAGGGCCCCAAAGTAGAAGGACCAGCCGTAGGAGTAGGACTTTTTACTGTCACTCTGGCCCGGGTCACCCGAGTTGGCTGAGATATAGACAATAATTCCTATGATGTTACTTAGACCTGGAAGGGAAGGACAGAAAGAGCTAAATAATAAGAGATGTAAATGGAAAGGGTGCGTGACCTCCCTTTCCAGAAAAACAGCACACATGTCAAAGATTGTAAGAGACAGAGATCATGAGTAAATGAAAACAAAGCACAAATATACAGTTAATGCACAATAATCAATAAAAACACAAGGCTCTGCGTTTATAGTCATGCTAGCAGCTCCGTGACTTTGGCACAGCGATGCTAGAGGTAAATGTTAACATCTGCGTGCTAACATGCTCACACTAACAATGCTAACATGATTATGATTGGAAAGTAAAATGTTCATGATAGTTAACATCTTAATTTAGCGACTGATGTCAGGTGTTTTGCAGGTATTTGGTCATAAACCAAAGCATTGGGGATTGGGTCTCTTTATATGGAAAGCTAAGGGATCCAAAGTGATTACTCTTCAGAGTAATCTTCACATCCAGAGGGGGACATGAAAGTCTGCACCAAAATTTATGGCAATTCATCAAATAGCTGCGATAATACAGTCTGACCCAATGTGATGGACCAGTGGTGACAGTTAAAGATACAATCAAGTTTAGTGAATTAGTGAATGAAAGAGGTTAAGATTAGTGAATGAAAATTTGTGAACGTGTAAGAGCAAAGATTTGAGAGAAATTAGCAGAGAGGAGGACGACGGGGAGACAGCCAAAGGAAATAAAGCAAAGTAACGGGAGGAGAGAGTGGAGCTTGATAGAAACGCTGGAGAGAGTCATTGCACACAGCTGGGCGCTCTTATTCCATATCATTAGTCCAGAATACAGTGCTCATGCAGTGTGGTGGAACGCACAGAATGGGGACAATTAGCCAGCTGTAATTAACCAGAATCAGCCCCACACTATTGTGGTAAATAATTACCAATTTGGCTCCATGAATTCACTACAAAACCCAATGGGACCCTACACATCCCACTGAACAGCAATTACTGTACAGCCTTTTGTGTTTGTCAGGGGCAAGAGCATAAGTGTGTGTGTTTATGGGAGACCAAGTGTCAGCATCCATGTGATAGATTGTGTGTGTGTGAGCATGTATGTGTGTTGACACTCTCACACCCTCACAGTGCATCACAGCGGCATCATGGTATTCTTGCTGATTGATTAATCAGCTGCTGGGCCCCGTTTCCACACTCTGGCTCCTCACACAGGCCCTTCTGTGTGCTCCGGATGCCTAACAGGCTCCTTCTACAAATATTTGAGAGCTGCACCTCCTCTATTTAGAGTGGCTCTACAGTACGTAACAACACACACTCATGTACACACACAGTAGCCCCTTATTGCTTTCCCAAATGCAGCATCCTTGTATTTAAAATAAGAATCATAGTAATGTCTTGAGATCAGACATATTTGAATCTGCTCCGCTTCCCAATCAGATCAGGCTATTATTTTAAGTCATTGGTACTGCAGCTATGATGCCTGCTATATACAGCGACATAAACAAACAACAAAATCAATACAACTTAAATATGAAACATGTGCAGCAAAGAAGGTTAAGATTCGGGCTAAAAGGTGTCAATTGTTGATCAATAGCCAATGTATTTTTTTGGAGGAACAATATAATCAATATGTAAAAGATGTGTTCTACATATAGCTGTACTTTAATAGACTTAATAATACAGCTCCTGAGAAACACACACACACACACACACACACACACACACACACACACACACACACACACACACACACACAAACCTGCAGAGACGAAGAAGATTCCTGCACTGAGGATGACATTGTGTCGGCTCCGGTAAAACTCACTGGCGGCCACACAGAGCCCCCCCAGGAACAGCAGACCCACACTCATGATGGGGAAGATACTGGAGGCACGCACAGCACCTGTACACACACACACAGACACACACACACACAGACACACACACGCACACACACACACACACATACAAAAGAATGTGGAAACATGTTTATAATGGAAAGGTACATACGTGGAAGTGTTGGGTGAATGGTTTGTTTCAGCAAACCCTTTGACGCCATGTTAATGTTTATTTGAAAACAGATGTCAAATACCAAATATAGTGTAAAAAATGTGCATTTTCAGTTACTATGGTGGGTATGAATGCAGTGTCCAAAACCGTTTTCAAAGGGGCTGTACTTGACATTCAGAACATTACATAATATAGCAGTAAAATTTGCAGTGTACAGATACAGTGGATCTTCCTGAGCAGAGAATGAAGTCACTCTCTCTCTGTGTGTGTTGTAATCTAAGCTTCCCTGTTCTTTATTTTTGTAGATTGTCGGGCTGCTCGTGCATGTTAGTGTATGTGAGTGCCTTGTACGTCAGTATAAGACACTGAGGGCTGTGACAAAGTGTTGATGTTTGACGAGCTAGGGAGCGGTTTGTGAGAGCCATTTGGAGATAATCCCAGACCAGTATTTCGAGTACAGGTGTTGGAAAAAAGATAGATTTGAAATTTCAGTTTTGAAAAATTGGGTAAATTGTATGGTAGATATAGCATCCTATGAGTCTGGGCTCAGTAGATTAAAAGGTAGTTTGGACGATGAGATTTCCAAAGGGATGTTTTTAGGGCACTTTCAACCACAGGTATGAACATCCTGTTAATGTGACAGTTTAATTGTAGTGTTGACTGGGTCCCTCCATTTTATATGTGTTCATTACCTTTACATTACATTTATTTAGTGTTTTTCTTTCTACACCATGGTTTGTAGTAATGTCGTCTCCTGTGACCATGGAATGAGTTAAAGATCTACTTGCTGCCATGTACCAACCTTTTCTTTAAAGTCAAGATGTTGCCTGTAAAGAATAGATTAATTAAATTGTAATTAAAATACAAAAACCAAATCACTGAAAATACTGCCAGCCTATAATCCCATTTTGTAGTATTTTCTGCTGATTTGCTTTATGGCACCATTCAGGAGGATTACACATCAGCAGATGATATACAGTACTAAGCAATGAGTCAATGGAAAGAAAAACATCTTTTCCAATATTTGTTGAAAGAAAAGAAAGAGAGACCATACATACAACCATACCACCATGTATGGTAAGACAGTGTATAATTACTGCACGGATGGATGTGAACACCCCTCAAATCCACTGTGGGCAGAGATAGGGCAGAGCTGCATCACACACACACACACACACACACACACACACACACACACACACACACACACACACACACACACACACACACACACCAGTGCTGCTACATGCTTGACTGAGTCTGAATCTAGAACATGTTAAAGCATTCAGAGGCCTTGCTTCAGAGGGAGAGATGGATGTAGAGGGAAAAGATGGACAAAAACCAAGACAGATGGAGAGTCGCACTGACACATATGCAAGGCAAATTAATGAATAGCAGAGATGATGAAAATGGAAGCGAGGCTGCAGTAGGAGTGAAATATCTGTCAAAACCCCATATGTGTACATTATGTGACAACATATTGAAGGATATTTGTAAACAGCTTGTCACGCAGACCTGAGCTGTGCGATTTGTTTTGATCGGCCAATGTGTACTCAATCATCTGGTGCATTATTACAATTACTTTTTAAATCATCTAACCACTAACATGTTTGGGTTTTGGAATCTCTTTTCTTTAGGCTTCTTGTTATGGGAAACATTCCCAGCATGACTGACAGAGGCAGTGACCAGTAGTGTTGTACGGCTGAGCGTACAAGCCCCGCCCCTGTGGCCCACACCCGTGGGCTGTGTATGAAATGCCGGTCACTAGGTCCCCGCTCCCTATTGGCTGGCCAGCGCTGAGGCCTGTGGTCTAATTGGCTGCCTCTGGGGATGTTGCTCTGTGTTCAGTGCAGTGAAAAAGAAGCATAGGCTGAATCCGTTTTCCCTTTGTTTTGTTGTTGCTGTTTTCTCTTACTGTCCATTTTTACTCTTTGTTTACTGTGGGAGAAAGGACAGAAACAGCCCCTCCTCTCCGTTTTCCACTAAACAACCCTCTCTCTGTCTTTGTGGCTGCATCCTTTTTACTCTCTCTGTTCATCAATCTGGAATGTAACAAGAGTTAGATCTCACATTTCTTCCTTGTATAACACTTTGAATAACTGTACATTGTTATCCAAGAAAAATGTTATTTCTTTTATTGTCATATCTTCTACATGCATGATCAAGTGATGAGAAAACTGACTTTTTGCAATGTGCAGCGATAGCCTCAGTATCTGAGCCTCAGTAGCATATCATGTATCCATCGAGGGCAAATTTAAAGGGACAGTTTACCTCAATATCAAAAAACAAATATTTTTCCTTTTACTTGTAGTGCTATTAATTAAATATATTTGTTTTGGTGTGAGTTGCCCAGTGCTGGAGATATAGGCAGTAGAGATGTCTGCCTCCTCTCCAATATAATGGAAATAGATGGCTACATTTGAAAAACTCAACAGCAATGTCTCAGTCCAGAATTCACGACCAGGTTTCTCATGATAATCTACCGTCCTGGTTGGATTGGGTTAGTATACTATTATTATTATTATTATTATAATTATACTTATCAATATATTTTTAGATCTCGCAGCCTTGACCTGACAGTGACACCAGATAAAATACTGATATTGATTTAAGAAAAGAATGGTCCAAAATACATCATCATATCAAACTTACGGAGGAGGTATTCAGCAGCATCTGCTTCATAGTCCGCATCCTCTGGGAAGTGATCAATCTTCTTACACACACCTCTGAATGTTCCTGCGGAGGAGAAACACAGATTAGTTCAGTTCAGATCTGTATTGTTCCACAAGACAAAGACAAATTAAGTACTATCAAACACACACACACACACACACACACGCACAATAATTTCTACTAGTCAGTTTAGAATATTATAAACCATGCATACTGGTGAAAACATCCAGATATATGATGAATTCTCAGTAGAAGACATCAGTAAACATATATACAGTGTATACAGTATGTATATATAACAGCTGCTAGTTCTAAAAAGGCCAACTGTATTCAACTCGCAATAATGACTGGCTTGCTCGACTATTACACAGCTGCTTACTAAAGAAATCAATAATTTATTGATTAAAAATTATTTTATTGAATTAAAAATGGTCCTCCAGAGTCTGTGATCATTTAGAAACAGTCTGGCGTAGAATGTCGTTATTGACCAATCAGCATCGAGTGTTTAACAAAGCTGTGTACTGTAGTACTGTAACAGGTAGCAGTGTCTACAGTACTACAGTAACATAAAGGTATGATTAGCTCTAAGTTGAAATGGAAAAGAGCTCGCTTCAGCATCAGTTTTGTTCCTTCCTCACCGACACTGTTATCAGATGGGATAATTAAATGAACGTATGCATGAAGATTTTCTGTACTGTCTAAATCTGTAAATTGCCAAGTGTATATATGTTGCCATATGTATATTTGTATGTTTCTGTGTACTGGCTGTGAAAACAATTATTCCTCTGTTACAATAAAACAAAATCTTGAATGAATCTGTCAGTATGTTTTGGATTAAATAATTAATAACTTAGTGATGAAAATGTCAAATGTAATAGCAAACAAATGTGGGTATTTGAGCAGGATTGCTTTTTTCAATCGATTATCTTCTTTGTGATTGCATTGCATCAGATCATATTTTCAGGAAAGTGAACATGTACACATCCTGTACGTGGACATGAATATACATCAAACGCAGAAAAAACAGCAGAAGAGAAAGAGAGAGAGAGAGAGAGAGAGAGAGAGAGAGAGAGAGAGAGAGAGAGAGAGAGAGAGATGACAGATGATGCAGGACAGAGCTGTAGCCTTCAGGGTATGTGCGGGAAACACCAATGAAAAGCTTGATCTCTCTCTCTCTTTCTCTCTCTCTCGCACTCACACACACACACACACACACTCTCTCACACACACAGCTCATTAAACTGATACATGAACACTATCAATCATGCATGTAAGAAAAGCCTTCTGTATCTAGATTGTTTATATCAGTGTATGACAGTGTGTGTGTGTGTGTGTGTGTGTGTGTGTGTGTATTCTGTTATATTGACTAGGATGCAGTCTCCTACGAGCATGCCGTGTGTCAGGCAGAGTGACTCATCTTCCTTTGTAAAAGTACTCCACAAACACACAGCCATCCATCTGTATGCGTGTGTGTGTGTGTGTGTGTGTGTGTGTGTGCTCTGCATATAGCTTCATTCCCATCATTCAGTCCCATTCACACATGGTCAACACTACGGGGGATATGAGAGAGACAGAGGGAGGAGGGTGGGGGGGTGATGTGGGATGAAGGGGAAGAGAAGAGAAAAACTAGATGAAGGCAGACTAAAAGAGAGGAAGTGCTGATTAAAAGAAGTTTGGTGGTAAAATGGCACGGGAGAATTAGAGAGAAATGGGAGGATAGAGGCTGGCGACAAACAACGGACAACTCAAGCTAATTGCTTATTTGCATATGAAGAGGTTCTTTCCAGTACCCACACTCACTGAAAATCATTCATGAATTGATTCATGCAGCTCATGCAGTCAGATAGTAACTAACCTTCGACTGAGACTGTGATTGACAAAATCGACATTTATAGAGTGTTTGATATCTAGATTTCATAAAGTAAAATAAAAATATGTGAAACTTTCACATGAATCAAAGTCTGTTTTGCCACAGTCACACTGATAGATGTACTACTAATTCAACAAATACAGATGAATACATGTATAGTATCATCCTTGCATACCCTCTTATCCTTTTCATTCTTTCATTAGTGATTTTCTGCGTTTTTGGTTGAAAATGTGGTGTCCATAGAGAAAAAATGAAAAAGAAATTAAAATCTGGATTTTCCCACTGTATACCCACACATGAAATAAAAATGGATTCTATGGCTACATGTATTATTTCAAGTGGCCTTATTTGACTAGAGTCACAGAAGGTAACTGTAGCCTTTGCTGTTCCTGTTGGACACATCAACGTGTAAAGCATTATCAAACAGAACTCTGCCTTGTTTCTGCCAGACTGGAAATGTATTAAACCCCCTGCCTTTTAATGTATCGAACCACCCTGATGTATAGAGCAGCACCAAACAGCCTCATGCAATGAAATGCCAATGAAGTGTTGCACCACACACGCATACACGCACACACGCAAACACGTACGCACACACGCACGCACGCAAACACGCATGCATGCACTCAAGCACGCAACACACACACACACACACACACACACACACACACACACACACACACACACACACACACACACACACAGGATGGTGAGGAGGGAATAGAGAGATGGATGGCTGCTTTTATTTCTCTCTTAGAGGCTGAGAATCTAAATCACAACTGAACAAAAAGCTCACACACACACACACACACACACACACACACACACACACACACACACACACACACACTTCTGTTTTAGTGTACCTGATGATCTCACACTATTACTTTCTAGAAAATAAAGACGGTCTGCTAAAAATAACCTAAATCAGACACACACACAACACACAACACACAACACACACACACACACACACACACACACACACAGAGTCATTAAGACTGTTCAGGTCAGCATGTTCATCATGATAATGTGTGAGTAACAAAGAGTGCACTGGGGATCATTAAGACAATAAGCCACCAACACACGCACGCACGCATGCTGTTAACAAACCCAGCACTAAAGCAGACTATAGTTTTGATAACGTCCCTCCATCCAAATTTTGTTCTTTTTTTATATTTTGCCTTCTTTCAACCTTCTTCTTTTGACATCTTCAACTTCAAGGATATTAGCCCCCAGGTTGCAATGGCTTATTTGAATATCACTAAGCTTTTTGGCTCAGGAGAACACCTCCAGAGGAGACAGAGGAATGCATAGCTAGAGAAAGACCACCTACACCTACAAGTAAAACCTCTCAGCAAAAGTATATTGATTATTTTAGAAGTGTAGGTCTTTCATTCAATGGCATTACACAGAAGCACCTACTTGAAAACATTACAGAATTGCATTTATCAAATGGGGTGATGAAACAAAAAAAAATACTAATAGCTCATCAGCATCACAAGACATCTACAAGAATTCATGTTTTTTAAAATGGAAATTTGGGGGAATGTGGCTCATATTACTACCCCTTAATAAGATGCAACACAAGTAGTAGATTTTGACGAGCAACAGAGGTTATTGCAGCGATTAAGGCCTTCTCCCCAAGACTTCACCCACCATCTCATTTAAACTGAAGGATAAAGATCAGTTACAGTGCAGTTCATAATGGCCACTTTTATTATTAAATGTGCTTACCGAAATTATATCAGTGGCCATTTGGATGTGGTGCTTAGCAATAATATTTTGTCTTATTTGGAGCCAAGATTGTAAACTCTAATGTTAAAAATATAATAACATAACTCGACAGTTCCATTCAGTGTGGAGCCAGACAGCGTTGCTCGTTCTTCTTGTTATTGTATACCATTACAATCAAGCCATTAGCCATAGCAATTCAACCTGTATTTAAAAGGAAAATGGTGCTACAATATAATTCAGCTGACTCCTTATATATTCCAACACCATGGAATACTAACAACTAGACCCTAAACATCTTATAAGCTAATTTCCCTCCTCCAGCTTTATTACAACTCAAACAAGACAAACTACTGAGATCTGCTCAGGCTATTGTTGGGGCGCTTGGATAGCTCACCGTTGGAACGCTGGAAGAATAACGATGGTCAAGATGAACCTTATGCCTGACATCCCATGTGTTTTTTAAGTGTATTGTTAAAACGTTTGTATTATTAAAAGGAAGATAAAAGGTATCTGGGGAAAAAGTTGGACTTTGATATTACAATAGCTTGGAGGAAACCGCATAGAGATTATTCTGAAGAGGTCTGAGCACAGTAGGATACATTTATATAGACTGGCTTAACTCCTATTTACACACATGTCCTGTTCTGTTTGTGTCAGTTCCACATAGATATAGCGCTTTCAATCATGCAATCACACACATTAATTGCACAAGTAGTAACATGGACATGAAAGCGAATATTTGATTGGGACTGACTGCGTCACACTGCCGGTTTATTACTCTATTAAGGTCATATATTCCTGTGCTTGGAAATTAATGTAGTTTGCGCCTGTGTGTTTGTGTGCTGGATGCATGTGTGTCAGAACCACACATTTACAGCAAACTAATGACTACACACACACAGGGAAACAAAACAACATATGTACTAAGATAGCAAAACACACACACACACACACACACACACACACACACACACACACACACACACACACACACACATACATGCAGTGGGAACATCCATCAGGAGATATTTGCTTCACAAAGGTCAACATGTCCTGAGGGCAGCTGCGACCACAGCCACAGCAATGCATTATGGGACACAACGAATAGGGGTGGTAGTCCAGTGTATGCATGATTGTCTGCCTGTGTGTGTTTCAGTGAGTCGTGTGGTTTAGTTTCTCCTACTGGGCCCAGTATACTGCTGTTGTCACTTATGTATAAACACATGCACATATGAACATACACATGCAAACTCCCTTTTGTGTGCTATTGTTTCTCAGTAAGCCGTAAAACAACGACATCATGATGGAGAGAGCATATATAGAAAGCAGAACAGACAGTCCCACTTTACTAATATTGATAATAATTGCAGCTATATCTCAAACAGACATGTCATGGTTAACTATAGGCATCACAAAACATTTATGTAATAAAGACCTATGTTTGAACTCCAAAAAGCTATACTTTAATAGGCAGATAATAAATAATACATCTCTCTCTCTCTCTCTCTCTCTCTCTCTCTCACTCACACACACACACACACACACACACACACACACACACAAACAAACACATAGTACGTGATTCACACATAGTCCTGGACATGCTGAACTGGAAGATGAGAAAAGGAGAAACACTTTTCATTCCATTGACTCCTGACTAACTGTTGGCTGTTCTTAAGAGTGCCGAACCACAGACACACTTGTATTATTTAGTTTTACTACACATCTTACTTTCTCTTTTTGCACCTCCATACCTCTTTTTCAAACTCCTCAGTCTCTCCTTTGCTCTCTGCTATCGCTAATGTTCCCTGATCGGGTTGCTCTGTTTCTGTGCTGTCTTTCTTCCATCTATCTGTTCAATCCTCTTCGTCTTCAGGTGAAACTAGGTTCGCAAAGGGTCTAAAATTCCCAAAAATAAAATGTTTCACGATTTTAATATAGAAATCTCACCTTTTAAGTAGTGAAGCTCTGTGGGCGGAAATACACATAACAAGACTAGGTCAAACTCTGGCATGTGTCGGGATCGTGTATAGTCAAGGTGCCATGGGACCAAATTGTTAGCGGTGGTGTCTGATGTAAATTAAATGCTCATCTGTAGTGGTCCCATTAAATATTAGTTCCTTGTGTACTGAATGTGATTAATGTTACTTTGTTAAACAGACCAGACCTAGGTTTCACCCCATGATAATTATGAACCACAGCCTCAAATGTTGGTTTTAAGGAACTAATCTTAAGTCCCACTGGCATCATTACCTTGTGCTACATTCAGATGGTTCTATTTCAAAGCTGATTTCTCCTTTTTTTATAATGCGTAGACATACTCCTTTTTATAATTTGATAGTTTTTTGTTCTGGGTTTTCTCCGGATGTTGCTTCCTTTCGGTGCCCATGTTAAGCTGGAATTGACTGTAGTTTTGCTATCCTAGCTAAAACTGTATTTAAAACTATTTACTAAATTCCAGGACAAAAAAAAAAAAAATTAAAAAAAAATGCTGCATTATAAAATCTATCCAGGTCAAACTCTTTGTACATAGAAACAGTGTTGTATTGATAAAAATCTAACAATATTGTCATATCAAAAGTAGACAATTCTGACCAGATAACAAACTGTGTAATTTAAGATTCAAGCAGAAATATTTGCTTCATCAGTCCAGTGCTACTTGTTAAGTTACGGGCAAAAAATGCTGCATGCATACCAAACAGTGAAAATACTCCACTAGACAAAAATAGTGCCTCAAATCAAGGTTATAAAAGAAACACAAACAACTGTGTCCAGATGCCCCCACGATTGTGACAAGCTGGCCATGAGGTTTATCTCATTTTGTCCTTGATCTAACTTTTACACACACACACACACACACACACACACACACACACACACACACACACACACACACACACACACACACACACACACACAGAATGCATACATCTCTTGGATCTAATACATCCGAGTTACAGGTCAGATAACGAAACACCTTACATCATCATTACAGTAATAACAAGACCTTTGCAAAAAACAAACTAATGGAGTAACGATAATCAACCAAGAGTGCTCTGGTGTAAACTAAGATTCAGCTTAGTAAAATGTATTATTTATATTGACAGTTAGGGGATAAAAATCTGGTGATACTCTTGAAGCAAAAATGTCAGTCAAATTTGATGTATTTGACTGACATGAGAGGATGCTTGCAGCTTTACTTTTAATGTTGAAAAGCCTTCGGTCTTTTGTGTGGGAAAGCGAAAGTTTGGGCAAAATTGACCTTACATATATACATACTGACCTTGCATACTGTATATACCTTGCAATATGTGCAAAAATAGAAATGGATTTTATGTTCTAGATATAGCTATTTCCATCCATCTTCGTCCGCTTATCTGGTATTGGGTCGCGATTTTAGTTTCCCAAATATTGTTACTAGTTGATTCAGTTTATGTGAGGGTGATCCATTTCTTTCAGCATGACAGAAAACTTTTGAGAAGTACTACACCACCATAATCTTAAATAACACAGAAACACGACTAGCTGTAAGAACTTTGCCAATCTCAAACAAACCCCAGTGAAGATCTCAGCTTTTCTAGAATGCACTTAAAACACAGCTGTTACACCAAATGTGTTTCCAGCAACAAGCCCCTCATACTAAATGACAAAAAAAGGTCATTTATTAATACAATCCTTTTTCTAAATTGCCACAGTTACTGGGTCATGTTGAGAGAAAGATCATGGTCTGACAAGACCGAAACTAGACTCAGGATTAGTTTGCTAGATATTTGGTCATAAACCAGTGTGTCGGATAAATTGAAATTTTGCCTTGATGATGGCACCAGATGGAAAGTTTGAGCATAATCAAATTCATCCTGAGGGTAATATGAATTGGTGCCCCAAATGCAATGGCAATCCATCCAATTGACATTTCACTGAAACACACCAATGTTGACCCTAATGGTGGCACTAGAGAAAAAGTCAAGATGTCACCAAAGTCCTTAGGGTATGTCCTGTGGGAACCATCAATGTCTTTACAAAATGTCATGGCAATCCATTGAGAAGTTGTTGAGATGTTTCAGTCAGGACCAAAGTGGTGTATGGACCGACAGACAAACACCACCTAACCTAGAGCCTTGTTGCTAGCGTGGCTAAAAACTACTTGGTTAAGGTCATGGTTAAAAGAAGCCAATCTTTACTGTTGGTATGAAACAGATGAAAACAGGGATCAACCTTGTTACAGTTAGACCTGCATGATTCATCACAATCTCGATTCACCCCTGTTCGCAATAACATTTTTAAATAACTTCAATTTTGTTTAAAACGTTTTAAATTCTTTTTTATAATTTTTTTTAATGACTTTGATTCTTATTTCATTTTACAAGCCGACTGCATCACAAACGCTACTACTTTCTTCTGTGAGTTTTAAACAGACTGTATAAAATATGTTTTAAAGCTCTCCCAAGAACTGTAATGCTCTCCCTTCTCTTCATTGAAGCCTCTATGTTTACAGGTTTGTGGTGATGCGCAATGTGCTATATTGTGGCAGAGAATCGTGATATCAATTCTAAGCTGAAAAAGTCATGATTCATATTTTTCCCCAAATCGTGCAGGCCTAGTTACAATCACAACTACCCATTCCAACCTCCTCCCTACCAGGTTTTTCGGAGTTAACAGAGCGTAACATAGGCGGTTTTAGTCATTGGGACAAATGACCAATGCTGTAGTTATTGTGGTGAAGACAGCCTCGTTCCCAGGGAGCTGTCCCCAATTAGTTGATGGGGAGTCCAAAAGCTGCATGTGAGTGGCCCGTCAAAACCCAGCCACATGCACATACAAACACATGCAGAATATAAAGCATTTTGTCAACAAGAAAACAGACGAGAAGAAGAGGGGTATAGTGTGTATATAGAGTGAGTATGTGATAGGAGAAAAAAAAAGTTGAAAAGCAAAGCAAATTGGACTGCTTGTTTCCTCAGAGCGCCTCTGACAGCTCAGTGTGGGTGATTGTGCCTCTTCATCTCCCTCTCTCTGTCTCTACCTCTCTTGCTCTCTCTGATTACCTCTTTCCAGGCGAAGGAGAGAGAACATGAGGGAGAGGGAAAAGGGGAGAGAGAGGAACAGACTAGTTTCCACGGTGATGGCTGATGAAAGAGAACGGGACAGGTTCTGCTCGGTTGCACACCACCTCTTTCTCTCTCTTCTTTCCACCTTTTCTGTTCTTCCTCAAACGCCCATGTTCTCTCTTTCTCTCTCTCTTTCTCTAAAACATATTTCTTCCTCTTTCTAATCTTCACATCATCCCTCCTTGACTGTCCCTCGTTTACTCTACTCTCATTACCAAAACATTCATTCATTCCTTTCCAATCTCTTCATCTTCTCTCACAACTTCTCACTTTTGTGCATGCTTGTTTCTAGCATTGAGCCACACAATGTTGCCAACATTAACCTCACATCTCATTCCAAAACAATGGACATTAAAATGCTGTGGGAAAGTTGTCCACAAGATTTGAAACCTGCCTGCGGCAGTTTGTTCCCAATTCAGCCACTTGAGCATTAGTGTCGTCAGGCACGGATGGACTGTAAGACGAAGAGACCCGGCCGCGTTCCAGTTCAACCCAAAGGGGTTAAAGGTGGTTAAGGGTTATGAGATTTGCTTTGTGCATGGGGCACATTGCAGTATTGAAACAGCATTGGGCCTTCGACAAAGAGTTTTCACACTATTGTCTTAAATATCATTGTTTGCTGTAGTATTAAGATTTCCCCTAACAGCCTTGGACTAGAAGTACACCAAGGTAAGTGGAAAAGGACGTGTATATACATTTGGCCATATAGTGTATCTGTCTTCTGTTCTTTTTTTCTTTAATTTCCAAACTCTTGCAAAAACCTTATTTTCTCTTCCTTTTGCTCTCCACCTCTGTCCTTCATTCCTTCCCTCCTTCCTCTCACTGCCACCTAGGTTGTCATTATTGTCCCCGTCTCAGTTTAAAACCTTCTTCATTCTATCTATTACCAGGTGATCATTTATATCCCCCAGTGTGGTCAAACACTCCCCAGAGATTCACCTGAAACACCAACAGCCCTCTCCTCTGCTTCATTCATGCACATTCTGGTATCTCTTCATTCATGCTCTACCTCCCCCCTCCTTTCTTCTCTCCTCATTTCCTGGCTTTCTCATACTCATTTATCACAGTGGGAACTCAACACTTCAGTACACCTGCACACAAGAACACAGTCACTGCATGCAAGAAATCCCAACCTGAGCACACACACACACACACACACACACACATACACACACACACTGGCGGTAGGTAGAGGAACCACAGACAAACAATTAAGAATAAAGGGCACATTAAAGCGCGCTACACACCTGGTATTAAGAAGTGATCTATATCTGACATTATATACGAGACATCACACATGCCTGTACAATCCTATGTGCATTCAGTGAAAACTTTTACTTTGAAGTCTACACACTTCTGGTGTTATGTTTTATGTGGTATTAATATATTTTTTTGGGTGTAAACATGTTGTCATGTAGAATTTTTAAGTTTTCCTGTAAAAACAAATAATGTTTTAACAAGAAGTACAGCCTTTTGTTTTCATTTTACTGTATGTGTCGTTCTTTGTCTTTACTTCCTCTTTTGGCACCAGTCTTTTGTTTTGGAAGGTATTTCTCTGTTGTATTACTTTCAGTGTTTTTTCTATATGTGATCTCAAGTTAATCTAAAAACGTCTAAAGTAAATGCATTGATATTTTTTTCATTTTGGAGTAGGTCTGCATGATTAATCGTTATAAAATCACAATTTCGATTCCCTCTGTTCACGATTTAATTTTGAAATAACGTTTTTTATTAATATTTATTTTAATGAATTTGATTCTCATTTAATTTTATGAGCCAACTGAATCACAAACGCTACTCCTTTCTTCTGTGAGTTTTAAACATGGACTCTATACAATAGGTCTTAATGCGCTCCAAGCGCTGCAGTGCTCTCCTATCTCTTAATTGAAGCCTCTGTGTTTACAGGTTTGTGGTGATGCGCAATGTGCTATAGGCGCCAAAAAAAATCTATGTGTGGTTGTGCCAATTTGTTATGTTTTGTCATGGTTCATGTGTGCAATAAACATTACACACACAAGAAATCATGGCAGAGAATAATGATATCAATTCTAAGCTAAAAAAAAATCGTGATTCATATTTTTCCCTAAGTCGTTTTTGGAGATACAGTTTTTTTTTTTCCATGTATAAATCTGAAGAGTTTAAATTTGAAGAGAGGTTTACCAAGATGTGTATGGCTGCCATGTAGCTTGTAGCCCAGGTGTACAGGTGTTCAGTGACAATGGTTTTTCACAGGCACAAGTATTCATGTAAAAGGGAGGTATATGGCTTTATGTATAAAAATGGTTTTACTGTAATATTTTTAATAATTGTCTGGAAAAAATGTAAATTGCTTAATTATTTATTTTATGAGAATTTGATACATCTTTAGGATGTTTGGGCATATTACGCTTTCTTACTTCTCTTTTCGTTTTACACTTTCCCCTGGGAAAGCACACAGACAGCATTTAAGCACAGACTGTGAATGAGCTGTTTTTGTAACAATTGCGGCAAAGTTATGATGGTGCCTTGCAATAAGTTGCAATTTAGGTAGGCAGCTCTGGTAGACTTTTCAACAAACATCCCATATTATAGAAACCAATGCGGCTTTATAAGGTTTACTTATTTTTCCTTTGCTGAAGAAAGGGTCATTTGTAGCTTTAGGCTGCTGTTTGAAATAACAAGAAAAGGTGGACTTAGGTGGGCTTTCAATTAGATGGCCGGGAATTTTTTTTTAAGAATGTGGTCAACCTGTACAGATAGCATTCACATCTGGCTGAGATCGCTGTCTTTAACCAGGTGATATTCTGATACAGATTAGGTGTTAAGGTGTAAATGGGGACGTATGTTATCATAGAACACAAGAAGCCCGATTACACCTCAGAAAACAAATATTTTCTTTGGATAAATAGGATGATTCTTAAGGCTTTTTTTTCCACTTGCCTCATATCGTCTCTGAAAGAAACTGTGTCGCTGTAAAAGGTGCTGCATGCTTTATGCTGCACAGTTCATATGCATGACTGCTCTATACATTCACTGTAAGAACACTGCATACACAATGTTTTTTTACCTCCCTCCATCTCTCACTCACTCAGTCTCTGATGTTAGGCAGACTACAAGCCACATGTACACGAGTCAGAGACATCCATTTCCTGTCAGTTTATGAGGCGTTTATGAATTATAAAAACCGTGACAACCAGGGACCCGGAAAGAGTGAAGGGGAGGATAAGATGGTTAGAATGAGAAAAGAGATAAGATAATTTATTCACTTTAGTTGTGTTATTGTGTGTGTGTGTGTGTGTGTGTGCGTGCATGTTTTTTTGGGTCTGTTGCATGTGAGCCTGTGCATGTGTGCATGCACTGACATTGTGCTGACATTGTTAACTTGGTGTATTGCTCCCGCAGCTGTGCTTGTTTGGTGGCTTGGGAAAATCCTAGAATTTGTCTATTTATTCATTCAATTACAAATATGTGTGTGTCAGAGTGTGTGTAAATGAGGGTGTGTGTGTTCAATTAAGCCTACCTGTGCCATCTGGCCCTGTAATAGCATTCTCTGCCCCCCAGAATGAGATGGTTATGTCTGGCTGCATCAGACACACACACACACACACACACAAACACAAACACACACACACACACACACACACACACACACACACACATACACACTAGAAGCAATGCAATGCATATTTTAAATGGTAAAAAACTGTTTACTCGCCCCTATGCAAGTTCAAAGTCAAATAATTTACAGTGAATTATGCATCAAGTCATGAAGCATCAAATTGGAGTCTACAATGTTATTTGACCCCACACAAGTAATAGACAACTCACTCTCAGTTTTAAAGAAATAATTAAATATCTGTTTGATGCAAGAATTGATATCCTTAGGAATTTTGTTCTAACACATTCTATTATGAAATTAGCCTGGAACTCCAGACTCAAATCTGAAAGGCTAAGGGTCTGGCATTGAATGATGAAAGTCGCCCATCTAGAGGGGCAGCACCAAGCGTGCATTTGAAAATCTCACTGCACGCAATTAGATAACACTACGACCAATCACAACAATACATAGGGTGACATATCCAGAGCCCCATACGCTTAGCTTCCAGTGTAGCTAACTGGTAGATTAAACTGTCGTCATCTGTTTAGCTCACCTCTGGTCCGCCTATATCAGATACACCAATGTGATTGGTGCAGCTTGGCTATAAGGGCATAGTTAATGAGCAGCATTACTTGATGCCAGAGTAACTCACTGAGCAAATTCAAATTGTGCTCTCACGAAAACTCTGGATTTCCAAGGTATAATGAAATACTGATTTATGTGAAAAAGGTTCATCTTATGGAATATGTTTATATGTGTTTTAATGTCAGTTTGTTGTGAGAGACAATGTACGCATTCTGAATAAGAAGTGTGTTGCCGGTGCTTTGGCCAAACAAGGCTATATTATGATATGTACGAAGTGTTTTGGTGGTTTGAGTGAGTTTTTGGTGGTCAGATCAATCAATTTTCTTAATGTTTGTTTAATACATGTTGGTAATCCAGACTGTAGGTCTGTTAGCAATAAAAAAAAAATACTTTTGTACTATGCACTATCACTAGCATGAAGTGCTTCATTCAAGGCTCCACAAGGAAGGTGGAAAGAGAGAGACAGAAGACGACACACACACACACACACACACACACACACACACACACACACACACACACACACACACACACACACACACACACACACACAGTGCTTTCTGTCTTACTGTACAGTCACTTTTTGTTTTCTTAAGATATTAGTGCTTTCCTTCGCTTTGTCAAGTTTGGAGCCTCATTACATGCTGTAATAAAGTATGCTTTAACTGCTAACCAATTAAAGTAAACACAAATAAAAAGAGCCACTTTACCTCTTTAAATAGATGTAATCTATCTTATCTTATTTGTCTATCTGTTGCAATTATCTCTGCCCCGTCTACTCTTATTTCCATCTAGGTTTAGGTTTCGATTTCCAAGATCACTGGATCGCCACAAGACTTGATGATTGGAAATGAGATGGCCTCATGAATCAGCTGATTCAATAAGCTACAAACAGGAGTTGTGTCTCTGAAGCCAAGTAGGGAAAAACCTAATTTAATGAGGCAGTTTTTTGATGTTTTATGACCTCACCTAAATAACTAAATGATGCAAAATAAGGACCTGATTGTACAAGAAGTGCCAGATGGGAAGCTGCAACTGTGTAACATTGCTTCTGACAGATGGAGGCGACTGTGGCACATGAGATTTAAGCCAAAAATGGCAGAAACCATCACACCTGTGTCATATTGTTGGAAGTGCCAGTCCTTGTAATGGCCAGTAGATTCTGGCTCCAAAGACATTGTCAGTAGTCATTGTAAAGCTCTCAACTTCTCTCCAGAAATACAGAAATAGAGAAAACTTAATGTGCATGTCAGTCACCTTGTCATAGAGTCGTATGATGATGAGATGCATAACTTAATTCAGGGTGTAATTTGGGAGTGTTTGCATTAATCGACAGGTCTCTCTCAACAATTTGAATTTTCTTGATCCCAACAACAAGATGGCTTCAAAGGAACGTATTTCTAACAACACTGTGAGTCCTGGCAACAGTGTGCAGATCCAGGTACTTGTTGGTGGTGCAGCCAACTGGCTAATAACACTCACTGCCAGCTGTCGGTGTGTGTTAGTGCTTTAGTTGTACTTTCAGCGAGTGTGATGGCAACAAAAACATATCAATACATTTCCTATTCTATTTAATCATGTTGCAGAGGAAGGGGTGTGAGGGTGAACTCAGGAAGGGACAGCTTCTGAGTTTCAGGGGATTATGGGATGCTCACACACACACACACACACACACACACACACACACACACACACACACACACACTCACTCTTCTGGAGTTAGACAGACATTGGCAAACAGTAGGGGAGAAAGCATGTGTGTTATGTGTATGGAGAGGCAGGGATAGAGAAATAATAACATGCACATGGATACACACTAGGAAAGAAAAACAGACAGCTACGCAAACAGAGAGAGAGAGAGAGAGAGAGAGAGAGAGAGAGAGAGAGAGAGACATTTTGGTGCGCGCGCGCACACACGCAGAGAGACCGCTATGAGAGAGACAGACAGCTAGTCAGTCAGTCAGACTGATCACGTACCTTCCAGACAGCAGGTTCGCCAGAGGCCGGAGTGCGTCATCACCTCCTCGTTCTTGCGGCTCGTGTCGTTGTCGCCGCTGCTCTTCACGCGGCAGACCCCACGCGAGTACAGCCAGTAGTCGGTACCGACGGCGATGGTCATGAGGCTGAAGGCGGCGAACGCGCCCACCGTCGTCACGAGCATCTGGACGCCGCGGTCACACATCAGCATCTTCATATAGGCGGCTCCTGTTTGTCTTAATCTCTTTTGCTCCTCTCTTTTAGATTCACCTTTTATTTCCTTTATATCCCGCGAGATTTGGAGAGTCAGTGAAGGGTTCAACAGACAGGCACTCAACAAAAATAAATAGGAATATAGATAAAGGTGGTGTATTTATAAGTATGGAGCGAAAAATAAAGTACTCGGCTGTCTTGTCCGTTGAGTTAACAAGCGGTTCGTGGCAAAGGGCGGGAAGGTGGGAGGGCGGCACGTCACTTTCTCGCGCATCAAAAACCGGTTTTTACCACCACCACCACCACCCTCATACATACACACACGCGCGCGCACACACACACACACACACACACACACACACCGGAGGTTTAACGACCACCGGTTGTCCTCGACTACCCGACACTGCCCTCACTCAGTCAGAGCGAAGGGTAACGGCGATGACACATTCTGCCTCTCCTTCCGTTTATTAGTCCCAGGGTTAGGCTGGGCGAGCTGCTTTAGAGCCGCCTTATCCACCAGTAACCAGAGATCTTCTCGTTTCTCACCTCTCCTTTTTTTTGCTCCGTTTCCCTCTATCTCTCCTCTTCTTCTCCCTCCTTCCTCTTTTCTTAACTTCTGATTTTCCAAAAACAGCTCCCTTTATTAATCTGTTAACCCTTAACAGCCAAGATCTGCATGTGGGGACTCCATCTTTAAAACAACAACAAAAAGGGGGGTTAGTTTGTTTTCTTGATTGATGTAACCGCACAGCATAAGTCAAGGGAGGAGTGTTTCTACTAAAACATCACTGGTCCTCACTCACCGCTGGATTTGTTGACCGGTGAAGGATGTCCCTCCTCGACAAGCTCTCTTACAGCAGCGACAAAATGTGAGGCGGTACAGTGGGTTTATTCTTTCTTGTTCGGCTTCCTGCTGAATTAGTGAATGAATGGACGGATTAATAAAGCCCATACGTCAGCTAAGAAGAGAGAGCGCGGACGTTGACCGATATCCGTCGTGTGTTTTCGACTCCAGCTGTTGACTCACTGACATGCTTTTTCCCCTTCCTCCTCGATGTCCAGAGTATAAGCTACAGAAACTCGTCCAAACACGCAGTCGCTAATTTAAATTCATTTTTTTAATGCATTCTCTGCAGCGGAGAGGCACGCAGCGCGGGTATTTAAGTTGAACGGGCTTTAAATAAGAACCCCAAAATGACACCGAGACGAAATAATCAAATTTCATCCACAAAACAGCCGTCTTCGCTCTCTCTCATTGCCGAAGTTCAACCGCAGTGGGGACAGACAGTCCGATAAGACGCCTGCTGATGGAGCCTGTAGGACAGTTACACCCGCCTGGGTTTGCTCCAGAGAAACGTGCCCGTTGGTACAAATGAAAAAAATGACAGCCGTCGCCTCCTCCTCCTCCTCGTCCTCCTCCTCTTGCCTTCCTCCTCCTCCTCCTCTCGGTCCAACCAACACAAACTAAAACTAACCGCGGGTCTCCTCAAACTCCGCCTGAGGCCGCACTGCTCGGTTCGGATTGGGCTCGTGGGTGACAGCGCCCTTCAGGAGCTAATCATGTACAGTCACTGCTGCGTGTCCCGCCCACCGTAGGTATAAAGCATTGGTGGGGGGCTCTAGTCCAGAGAGGAGAATATGTAGCCTATAGTTTCAATAAAAGGAGGGCTACTTCTTTTAGTAAGGATATAATCAGATACACATATTTATGCCCCTGTAGTTAGGCAATAGCTTATCTGTATCAAAGAACAACATTTCTGCATAGCATGTTTTCCAACCAGAGGAGATAATAGGAAATAGCATGGTCAAACTCGTTGTACTTAGTTATTGGTTTATATCTACGCAAAGTCGTTATGCAAACAGCGATGATGATCCGATATGTTCACAAACCACCCGCCTCTAATGTCTTAAATGCAGCTTTCAGTTTTTAGACAGAGTGGCGCCGCGTCGCATGCCGCATGCCGCATGCCGCTTTCGCGTTGGGAGCTTCTGCCGCGCCGCATGCCGAATGCCGCTGTCGCGTTGGGAGCTTCTGCCGCGCCGGAGAGCTGTCCGTGGTGCTGAATGTTCGTTTATTGTGGTGCTGTCCTTGGTCGAAGCGCAGCGGTATTCTCCCCTCTGTTTCCCTCTGTCCTCCGCGCCGCCAGCAGCCCCTGCACCGCACTGATTAGTTAGAGAGAGAGAGAGAGAGAGAGAGAGAGAGAGAAAGAGAGAGAGAGAGAGAGATTGGCAAGCGATGCATGAAGAATCGCGCCCGGGAGAGAAGCAGAGACGCCACTTAAAGGGCCACGGACCGTTTTTAATGATTCCACTCCAGTGAGGCTTCCACACAAGGCGGTCTGAGCTTCACACTTCACTTAACACACAGGAGTGCGTGCGTGCGTGTGTGCGTGTGGATTGTGGCGTGTGCCTGTTTATGTCTTCGCTCACGTGACTCTGGTGTGTGCAAATGTGAGCACATATGAACACGTGTAAGTATATTTTTGAGACGTTTTGTATGTGTATGTGTGTGTGTGTGTGTATCTGTGTGTGTGTGTGTGTGTGTGTGTGTGTGAGAGAGAGAGAGAGAGAAAGAGAGAGAGAGAGCGAGAGAGATAGAGAGCCGCAGGAGGCTGAACAGATCTGACTGTTTAAAAGCTCATTGTATGTATCAATGAATAAAAGCCTGTCTTCGTCACTGGAGACAAATACAAATGATAGGATGACAGGACTGCAGGGATGAATAAATACCCCCTCCTCTCTAATTGATATTGTTATAATAGGTTTATTGACTGAAAGATGTTTCTTTTTTTCTTTCTTTCTATTAATCAATGGGGAACAATATGTAGGTTGCTCTGTAATACCCAGTGTGCATGTTGGTGTGTGAATAAACACATAAACACATTTTGAGTAACTACAGTATTGTAGGATTAGCTGTATGTTGTTGTCAATCTGTTTCAATGTTTAAGTGCCATAACTGACTGCTTAACTGACTCACAATCAGGCTGTAAGTGACTTAAAGATGTAGTGAGTGATGAGCTAACTGACGAAGTGGCTGTTTAGCTGATGGAATTGGTGGTTGTCTGACAGACTACAAAAATAAACAGAGGAGGAAACAGAAGAATTAAAGCGACCAAAAAAAACAGAGAGAGAGAAAAGTGATGAGCGAGAGGAAGAAAGAAGGATTACAGTTAATAATTAAATAATTGTATGAACAGATCAACAGAGAGAGCAGTGACAGGTCCTATCATCCTTCTTACTTGCTTTGTCAGTTTGTGTGTGTGTATGTGTGTGTGTGTGTGTGTGTGTGTGTGTGTGTGTGTGTGTGTGTGTGTGTGTGTATATTTGTGTGTCTTTGCGTGTGTTTGTCCGAGGCCCTTGCTGCCTGTGTTATCTCACAAGGAGACTCATTAACATAGAAATGACTTCAGGAAGAGAGGTACAGCATTTCACCTCTGGTGAGAGACGGGAGGGAGGGGAGGAAGCTCGAAAATGGAGGGAGGAGGAGTGACAGCACAGGAGGTGTGGAGGGAGAAAGAGAGAGAGAGAGAAGGAGGGGTGAGAGACACTGTGGTAGGATGAAATATACACAAATTGTAGGGGGTGGCGGGCATAGTTCTGGGCAACAAAGTACTTTTGGTATGGGATATCTGTTACATGTTAATAGAGTAAACACTGTGTCTAGCGATTAATACGTAAGTCCACAATCTTTCCCTGACTGCAAAGTTATAATTAATACTAATAATAATGAATTATTATAATTTTCATAAAATGAAATCCCGTTTTTGATACTACTTCAGTCTGCATTTTTTTGCATTGGACATTTAGTGTATTCACATTCAGTAATTTCCTCTCTATATAACAGTTTAATGTGTTAGTGGTGGAGTCCGCCATTCCTGCACTGGGTTAAAGAATCTGTCCTATATATTGTCATGATTTCATCTCATGGACATAAGCCTCACTTTTTACTGTTCACTCTCGTTACAGTGTCTGATCTTTACATTACACATATACATACATCACAGCAAAAAGCACACTGAACATTTCCTACCGCTGCTGGTTCACATTAAAAACTGCTGAAACAAAATGTGTATTGTGCTACAGGAAATGATGTAAAACATATAAATGAGATGCTTCTTATGTTATTTTCTATCTGCCGCGACTACTCCTGTCCTTCTGAAAAGAAGCACAGTGTAGACTGCTGACAGCAACTTTCCTGAAAGATACAGTATTAACTTCTATTAAAAGCCTGATTACCATTTGGCTTATGACCCTGGTGTTGCTAGGCAGCAGTGTGGGGGAGATCATGGGCCCATATGGAGAAAAGCATCATGGGAAATGCAGTTTGAAACTGGAGTGTTTTGCCCTTTATTGTTTCTCTCTCTCTCTTTTCACAATTCGCACTTTCCTTTTCTTTCAGTTATTGGCTGTACAACAGCAGGATGGGGAGAGAAAGACGGGGTAGTTCTTGAAGAGAGGAGGAGGACTGCAGGGTTTCTGCTCAGTGAGCTGGAACCTTCACACGCCTCTGGCCAGTGCTCAGAGACTGGGAGGAAAAGGAGGAGGGGGAAGGCAAGACAAGAGGAAGAAATCAGAGGAAACGGAAAACCACAGAGTAATTAGAGAGTGAAAGATAAACTGTTTGGATGAAGAGGGAGGAGGAAGTGCAAGATGACTGACACAAATATTCTGCAAAGTGAGTGAGCTTGATACATTCACAGTCAGAGGAGGAACATAAGACACATACAGCAGATGCGTGTGCTTTAAGCATTAAAGAGTGAGTTTCTATGAAATATTACAAAACCAGTTTATGAGTATTCATGTATTTATACATGTATGCATTGGTAAGGATCACAATGTGTATAATGCATATTTTTGTCTGTGCACAATGTGTGGGTATGTGTGTTTTACAAGATGGGAAAGACTCCTGCAGGGAGAGGACATATGGTGATGTGGCATGATTTTGGCAAGATGCTAATATGTCAAAACTATGATTTATGGCTTAGATGTCCACAGACACAGCCACAAGAAAATCTCAATAAAAGTGTATTTTGAAAGTGAGAACATCTCATATCTTTATTGCCTCATTTGGCAGCAGAAGAAAACATCTATTTCTGACCAGATTTAACTTCCAAAAATTCAAATGTTGACCAATTTAATGCTTTAATAATGTGTTTGTGTAAGAGAGGACACTTTGAGTAAGACACGAGGTCAGTGAAAATGTGAAAGCGTTTCTAATGTGCGTGCATAATGAAATGTGTGTAAGGGTGTTTGTATGTGTGTATGTGTGTGTGTGTGTGTGTGTGTGAGTGTGTGTGTGTGTGTGTTGGACAATGATTTGGCGAAAGACTGACAGTTAGATTGATTCATTAAGAGAGAGGGAGGAAGTGGAGAGTGAATGAAGGGGGTGACACAAAGAAAGAGATGTATCTTAATTGTGAAGGCACAAGTCTGATGGTGTGAAAGTGTGTCTAATATGTTTGCCTAATGAAAATGTGTGTAGAGCTGCATGAGCGAGAGTGTACGAGAGAGGAAGTGTGTGAGAAAGAAAGATAGTGTGAAATAAATCCAATAAGCTCCTCCGTCATGCTCCCCTCTTGAGCGTTTTTAAGATCCACTGAAAGAAATAAATAACATATTCTTTTGCTTTTGTCAGTTTTCCTTTTTTCATTTCTCTCTCTCTCTCCCCCAGTGTGTTGCAGTGACCTGCTGTCGTGCACTTCAGTCTCCATCTGCCTTCATTATTTTCTTTCCATCAGCAAGAACAGCTAGCTTCTTTGCTAGTCTAGTAAACCACAAAATAGGTGCAGAGCTAAAACATAACAACTATTGAGAACACATCTAATTGGCTGTCGCTAAACCCTGCCCCCAAACAGCATTTGTCCGATTATAGCTTAGCAAACATAATTAGGTATGGCAGCCTTGTCAAACTTTAAATTTCTCCGCATTTTGAAGGATATGTCGCTACACGATCTGTGCTGCCTGCATGATCCGATATGCACATGCGCATAAATATGTAGAAGAAAACGTGACCGTTTCCCTACACTATTTCTATCACATATGTGTTGAAACACTTGACGGCCATGTGGCACAATTGGCGGCATATTTTTGTACTAAATTTACACCGGAGCGACCACCACTAATATCATTAATCATTAATATTTTTGTTTTCGACACTTTAAAAGACCCTCTAATTAAAACCTAAAAATAAACGTTAAAATATATAACAGCTGTTACGTCAGTTCTACTTTACTTGTGCTCATTTACAAAAAACAATCAATCAATACTAGTCTGTATTGTTGAAAAAAACTTACATAGCGAGCAAGCGTCAACACTTAAGTTAGCAGCAAGCTAGCTATGAAAGGTCAAGGTTAGGGTTGGGTTAAAAGTTTGTCATACGGTGAGTCACAGGTTAATGTATCATGAATTCTAAAGTAGATTATTACTGTTTGAGCGACTCGTTGTAGCAGGGTTCATATAACCATCTATGTGTTGTCGCCTGTGCAGTATGCTAGTGTTGTCGTTCGGTAACTACATTCTAGCATTTAATTCATTTGAAGCGGTGTGCATGGAGCAGTAGTAAGAGTGATCCTTTGTTTACAGAATAAAGATTTAGGGTAATTTAGCAGGCTTCTTTTTAAAAAGCATTTAAGCTGTATGTAGTGTGTGTGTGTGTGTGTGTGTGTGTGTGTATGTGTGTGTGTGTGTGTGTGTGTGCGTGCATGCATGCGTGACTTTGGTTAATTAGAAAAAATGTAATTTGTCAGCTATTTGTGTGCATTCTCATATGGAATGCATTGCCGTGCTGCCACAAACACATGCTTTTTGAGGACAAGTAGTTATTTGCTGTATGTGTACAAGTTTTGTTTTGATAGTTTCAAGTTTGTTTTAAAAAAAGTTTTTTTTGTCTCATTTATATGTGTATTTAGGAAAAGAACAACGGGGAAATTAATCGTCAATGGTTTGTTTGACCCATCCACCACCCCAACCAACCTCCCTGCGCAACTTTTTTGGCTTTTCATACCAGTTGTTACCTTAGTTGTGCTTTTATCATGAAAGATGCTTCCAATTGAAACACACTAGTTTACAATTCGTGCTCACCACCACGCAAAAAACAACATGAACGTGTCGGTGTACACAAATCAATAAATTAAATAAGGTGACCATTTCACAAACCGCCGTGAGACCGGGTTGCAATATTAATATTCTAAAACTGGAAAGTGGCAATGGTTTAACTGGGCAGAGGGCAGTGAATGTGCTTGTGTAGATGATGGATGTATAATAAAACCATGTAGATTCAAACCACTTCCTAAACCAGTCACGTGGTATGGACGGCCAGCGAGGCTTCAGATGCCATCAACGATAGTAGTGTGCAATACTGCAAAATTTGGAATTGATCTCATACCAAGTAAATACAGGGCCAGTATCACCGATATCAGATGCATAAGCAAATTGCTAAATCTGAACAAATTATTGTAATCCTGGTGGTTTTGTGATTTTGATTATTAATAGGTTAAAACCCAGGACAGAATTTTCATATGCTTGTATAAAGGTATTATCTTACAGTGTTTTTACAAATCATACAGCTTGCCGTAGTTTCATTTTTGGCCTGAAAATACAACCACACAGCGCTCCTCTTCTTTTCTGTCATTGTTAAGCATACAATATACTCACATTGCGCGACAGAGAGTGTGACGTCATGGGAGCGCCGTAACTATTTATACTCTACCGACTTTGCTATTTCTAAGAACTAGAAGAAGGTAAACAATGGCAGAACTGGGAGCAGCATTGACTTCAATGTCAACAGTAGCTAAGATGACATTTGAGTCAATGGATGAGGAAGAACAGCTGCTTTTGAGTCTGCTTGCAAAGAAATGAAGAAAAAGAAGGTGGAGTGTTTGTCCTTTGAGAGAGTGTGAGTTCAATATCCTTGTGAAACAAATGAGGATGATAGACGAAGAGAAGCACTTTGAAAACTTCAGAATGTCTGCACAACGATTTGATAACCTACTTCGTCGGATCAAGCCTTTCACTCACCATAAAAAAAACTAATCTTAACCCAGTAAGTTTACAAGTCCGAGTCCTGGCATCCAGTTACCCTCAAACTCGTCCATGCTTCCTGTTTCCGCTTTAGAGTGGTGCACGACCTCTGGTCCTTGAAAGCAGCGGCACTTACACAGTGCATACTGGAGAGAAACTAAAACTAAAGTATTGATCTCATGACAATGATATTGTTGGTATCGATATTGTCGATATTTGGATCAATCCGACCCCCACTAATGCTTTAAAACATCGATACGCGCTTCACAGGAAACTTCCGGAATTTCTCGACAAACGCTTCGAAGCCTCGGCACGGAACATCACTATTATTGAGCCACATTGTAAATTAATACGAAGAATCGAAGAAGTCTGCCTTGCTATCACACTCTGGCTATGCTACACAACACAATCCAGAAGTGTTTGCAAGTTGTAGAAATAACTAAGCATTACTCACATTAACTTTGATTTAGGAGATAACACAAGAAGCACCAGCATCCACATGATAGATGCAAGAATGTTGATTATCAAATGTAGCTGGCATACTGCACAAGCATCAACACCTAAGTTAGCAGCTTGCTAACTATAAAAGGTTAGATTAAAAAACAGGGTTTGGGTTAGGGATACATCTCATTACTTATAAGGTGAGTCCAGTCACCATGTATTATAAAGTAGATTATTGCTCCGTTTGGCCTCATATTGATTAGCTATAACGTTGCGTTGGAGAGTTCAAATAAGCGTCTGTTTGTTGACACAGTATGCCCGTGTTTTCATGCCAGTTACATTCGGTTTCAACATTATAGCATCTACTCATCGGTCACATTAGTTGCCGGAAAGGCACATTTGACAGGAAACGAGACAATAAGAGATCTTTCAACATGATTTATTAATCTACAATCAAAAACATCACAATACACATTTTCTTATTGGTAAACTATCTCACAAAACACATTCTTACTCTTCTTTTGCAGTATCTTTGCTGTTCTCAGCATGTAAAAATTATCTTCAGGTTATCGTTAAACTATTTGTTGTTTAGCACATAAGCCCGGCTGAAATCAAAGCAGAAATAAGAAATAAGAATAAGAAGCAAGCATCAAATTTAAATTGTACTAATAGCTCATTAGATTTCAAGTGTAATGTCAAGTAGCCTTGGCAAGGCTACAGACTGCAAGAGAAAAAGGGAGAATATATAAAGGGAAGCTGTACGGGACAAATCAGGGATAATGAGAGGATAATGATAAAGAACGGATTAGAGACAAGAAGGAGGGAAGTAAGAGAATGAAAACAAGCGGGAAATGGATCTTGAAGAGAAGACAGATCAAAAATGGCGGAGAGGGTTATCCAAGAAGAAAAAATCCTATAGAGAGAGGTAAAGGTCAAGAGAAAAGAAAATGATTTAAGAAAAGACAATGAGGAAGCTGAGTGGGAGAGGAAGGAGGAGGGGAAAAGGTCAGAAGAAAAAATAAAATGACAGATTGAAAGGCGTGATCAAAGAAAAGGTCGGAAAGAAAGAAAGGAGTAAAGAAAAGAGAATGAGTTGGCACACGTTTAGGCCATTACTGTTCCCTCTGCATAACCTATGCCATTGCATGAGTGGGTGGCTAGAAGGTTAAACAGGTATTTGTTTTATGTAAAATGTCATTATATTTTAGTCCTTTTTTGTTTTCTATTGCAACTCATACAAATCATTTTACCCCTAAACACATAAAGTGTATAAATGTAATTATGGAAATGGAAGACTCTTACCTCTAAAGATTTGAAATTTTTTTATATATGTACAAATGAAGCACAACATAGCCATTGTATAATATTTCATAAATAGGTAACAATGGAATGAGACATACTTTTATCATAAATTAAACCTTATTAATGTCTAAAAAAGTCATTATCACACATCAGTTTATCAATCAACACTTAATATAGGATAAATCCATATCATGTGGTACATGATATGAAAGAGAAAGAGAGAGATCATCACATGCATGCATAGTATAAGGAGTTTATGTATGTGTTACTGTAGATGTGCGGTAGTTCTCATTTCATGGTTCCCTCAGGTCTAGGGCTTTTAGCTTCGGTCTTTACCAAAATGAGATTTCTCATAATATTTGAAAACTTATATTAAATTGTACAATTCTTAACATACTGAAACACACACACACACACACACACACACACACACACACACACACACACACACACACACACACACACACACACACAGGTGCTGAGTGCTATCAAAGACTTCAGGGTCTACGACCCCCAACAGCAGATGTTAAGAGTAGGCGTGATTAACATTAGGAGATATTAACACCCTTGACCTGAGCAATACACAGCTCTACGCTTAAGAAAGGCAGACAAACATCTTATTCTTTATATTTAACATTATACAACATCTAAACAAAAGAACAGGACTGCAGAGTCAGATCCAGTGAGTTTGAAAGGATCCTTCGTGTTTGTTTATGCTTATATATACGTAAATTTGTACAATATATGCATATGTACTTATATAGGCTATACATGAGGGTACTGTTGTGCTGATTAGAGAAGGGAAACATTCTAGGCCTGTGTAATGGACCTACAGTATATGTCTTGTGTGCCTCCAGGAGCGAACATTTCACAGTCATTGTCCGCCTTGTTACATGTGTGTGTGTATGTGTGTGTGTGTGTGTGTGTGTACATGTATGTGTGTGTGTGCGTGTGTGTGTGTGTGTGTACAGTATAGGGATATAATGTGGTTTGAAGCTGGAAGGCAGATTTGCTGAATTTGAAATAATTGGCTTTATCCACTGAAGCCTTAAAAACCCCACACACACACATGCACACACAAACATGTTCTTACATATGGTTATACACACAAAACACAGCACTAACAGAGACATACACACATGGGTGAGAAAAAAGAATGTGCAAAATAAATAATTGAGAAAAACAGCATTGCTCTTGTTATTATTGCTGTTTGTGAAATTGCTCACTTGGGGGTTGTGAAAGCGGCTTCTCATTCTCTGTGTGTGCATCTGCCTGTATGTGTGTGTGTGTGTATGTGTGTGTATGTGTGCATGCTTCACTAGAAATTGCCGCATCGCTGACCCTGTGACACCACGTCATATTAGGCTCCCAGTGAGGCCTTGTCAGAAGTACGGATTAGAGCCAAAACAAAAATAAATAAATAAATAAATATAAAGGAGAGACAACACAGGGAATGGGGGAAGGGAGAAAGTAGAAGGCAAAAGCAAAAAGAAGAAAAAGGAAGACGAGAAGGACAAAAAGATTTGACAGGCTTTGAAGTTTGCTCATTAGGCATATTTCTCTCTGATGGCCCAGTGTGAGACGTTCAGACTGAGTGTGTGTCAGCACTTGCACAGTACAAACCATGACAGTGCACAGGCTAGTTAAAACAGGCAACAATGGTCAAGACACACAAATTGAACTGATGCACAGCAGCTCTACTCATGGTGCATTCTAAGATAGCTATCAGTGGAGGCACAGCCTGTGTACTTCTAGGAAAATGGCTTCAGAAGATACTGCTGACACTATGGATGCAGATGTGGATGCTGTTTTAGGGCTTCAGAAATGTATCATTATTACTCCTATACATGAGTAATGAGGGTGACAAGATCAAAATATATAAAAAGGTTAACATAATTTAATGCCAACAAAACATTCACTAAAAGCAACCAGTACATTTCCTGTTTGTTTGGTCCCATGCCTCTATGTCTCCTTGTTAAAACTTAACATGATCATGGAAAAAGCATTGATCAATGTGAGGACAGGGGACTCAAAACTCAAAATCAGGACGGGAATGACTGCGCCACGTCTAGAAGACAATGCTTCTTTCAACATTACTCACACAGTCATTTTAACTGCACCAGGCAAACCACATCCCAGAGACTCACACTGCTGCTTGCATCCATTCAGATTTGCCTTGCATGGTTTGGTTTGAGCTGCCACAATGATGAAGTTAAACTTGTGGAGCAACAATAGAGAACGTACCACAATACTTCAATCGGGAAAAGTGAAAATAGTTTAGGTTTGGTGTGGATTTGAGCTGACTAATGCCATACGCAGACAAGAAAATATATGTATTATAATTATGGCATAAAATTAAGAAAAGAGAGTGCTTGTTCAGCCGGCAAGCAAGACTGGGGTGTGTATGGCATATGGGCTGCCATATCACTGTAATGTGTTGCGTAAATAATGATATATTAAATAAATAATCAAATGTGGTCTTTTGAATTGATATTTTTCCATAAATCTAGCATGTATATTGTCCTTTATAAAAAGCACATTTGACACAGAGGGTCATTTTTGACACAAGACTTGTGTCTTGTGTTGTGTTTGGTATCCAGTCTTTTGTGCAAGTTTGATGTTGGGAATCCGTTCTTGTGCTGAAGTACTAGACAAACCCCTATTGGCCTAAAAGAATTGCAAACAATTACTGAACATGGACAAAATAATTAGACTTTTAGTGCCAGTTTGCCCTCCCATCTGCTTTGAAAACTCTTTTCTACCAGTCCATCAGTGTGGCGAGTGTGTGTTAATTTCCAGGAGCCACATATTCAGGGTTAATGTAGGAGAAGCCAAGGAAGTCGTCTTGGTCCAGGTTCATGATGACGAGCTTGTCTGTCGGCGTCAGGTCCACCGGCATCTTGGTGAACTCCTTGTCAAAGTTACAGGTGTCCCGACGGTTTCTCTGCAGGTGCAGTTTATGAGATTATGAAGGGGAGAAGGTATGATGGGAGGAAGAATTGAGGAGAAAGAGGAAAAATAAAAATTGTTGGAAGATAATGAAATGGATTGGAAAAGAGAAAAAGAGAAAACATTACTGTTAGACACCTAGTACTACATCATCTGCATGGAAACGCAAGTCATTTTCATTTGAAATCTTTCCTTTTTTCATGTTAGAGGTAAATATTCTACACATCTCGTTGCAATTTCCTTACAAAGGTTTTGGCTTGTTGGCATGTAGTAATGCAACTATATTATTGTCAATATCACCCATTGACTCAGGACTATTATAGGAATAGTTCAGTATTTTGGATAACACGCTTATTTGCTTTCTTCCTGGGAATTAGATAGACGAGGCTCAATAACACTCCATCTGTTCAATATGAAGCTGGAACCAGCAGCCAATTAGCTTAGACTTGAAACAGGGGGAAAACAGGTAGCCTGGCTCTGTCTGAAAGTAACCAAATCCACGTACAATGTACTGGGAGTTGAAAACATCATTTTTAGGGCTGGGTATCGTTGAAAAAATTACAATAACAGTACCAATATCAGTACCCTTAAAGTGAAACTGATACCAATTACATACTTTATTTGCTACCTTTTTTCTACTTCATTCATTACTCATCATGTGAATGGAAGCATCTTGGTATGCTTAACTGCCAACTAAGTCAAATACACCGTGCTTGACTTGACACAGACTGTATGGGTTTTAGCTGCTGTGGTAGAGGGCCAATCTCACGTCGCATTAAATTGAAATCCAAAATCCCTACAAATAGTCATTTTTTGTAGATCTGGTTACAAAGTGAATGCAGGAATCGTTTGCTGGTATTGTTTGACTGGAGAAGGTTCAATCCGACTTATTTCGGTGGATACCTTAAAAGGTATTTAGTACCAATACTCAGCACAACCTCTTTCCAGTCTTAGTTAGCTAATCAACTGCAGTCTCTGGCTTCTTTATGGTACAGACCTGGGAGTGGTATCAATCTTCTTATCTAACTCTTATTAAGAAATTTGCAAAAATGTCAAACCATGAAGACAATTGGCTTTTGACGTGTTCCGGTGATTTGGGACTATTTAAATTTTCTTTTGAATGTTTTTTAAAAAGCAAATACAATGCTAATGTAAATATATTGCTGCAACAACCCCACCAAATCGAAATTGTAAACCAAATTGTAATAAACATGATAAAAAAATATAAAACAATATAGTCACTATTTAATTTGATGGAAAGGCAACTATTTGACACACCTTCCAATGTTTTTTTATAAATATTTGATCTAATCATTTCTTAAATGAATCACCTTATGACAATGGTGTTTGCACCATCTGACAATGCAGGAAGCTGTGTGCTGTTAACACTATGACCTAGCATATTTCACAGATAATATGTAGCATACAGAGTGAATTTAAAGTGCTGTACTCAATTCAGACTTTTATGTTACTTTCCTTTGTTTGTCACCTGAATATCCAATCTCTCCAGCTAGCAGCCAATGTCTTTTTTAAAAACATTATCTCTATAATGCCAGGATAGTTTTACAGCTCAACAATGAGCCTGCCTTTGTCCACTGTGACAGGTACAAGACTACAGAAGACATACCACACCTGTCAAGAAAAGATGTAGGCACAGGTGCCTGGATGTGCTAAGCAATGGAGTGAATCTACAAAAATGCAGCTTTTTTTGAGTTTTAACACTGAAAAATAGGACAGCGGTATATTCTGTCTGCCTGCTTCAATGCTGCTGGTGTGTGAGTTTACATAGAAAATAATAGGAACAAACACAGCACCCTCCTCTTATCCTGTCTTTGCTGTGATGGTCCCTTTTGTTTGTGTTATTTGTAGTCATGGCACAAACTTGATGTGATAATGATTTGCTAATGTTAGGATGCTACAAGTAGCACCTGTAGGAATGATGACTGACGAAAGGAAGATAAAAGATAGAGATACAAAAGATGAATGGATATGATGAAACAGGAAGAGGGGTAGACATCTCGTGCCTTGAATAAAGTTCATTTAAAAGCTGGAAAACCATACTAAAAAGATTTTAAAACAGAGGAAAAACAAAAATATTCTGTATATTTAATATATTTTAGAAAAAAGGGGGAGAGTGAATAGAGGAAGTGTATATAGAGATAAGGAATATAATAAGGAAGAGGGATATGAGAAAGATGCTCAGCAACATGAAAGAAGACAATGAGAGAGAGAGAGAGAGAGAGAGAGAGAGAGAGAGAGAGAGAGAGAGAGACTGGAGTAGAAGCAACTGTGACTTTGTGAAGGATGTGAGGGAAATCTGTGTGTGTGTGTGTGTGTGTGTGTGTGTGTGTGTGTGTAGTAGAGGGTTTCTGTGGGGCAGGGCATTGTTGATGCTTGGCTCAGTTGGTGGATGGACAGAGCTGGGTGTTAAAGATGGAGGAGTGTACAGTATGTTAGTAAGTGGGGGAGGGGCAAGTGAGATGTGGTAAAAGAGAGTGTCTGCCATTTGATTCACTTGACATATTTGTTCTTTTGGCGAGTTAGTTCGTAATGGGACTACCCATGCTGTAGGCACTCTCGGTGCTGTTAAGCTCTGTGTGTAAGAGCAAACACCAAAGGAAAGGTTGTATTTAAACACACACAGTTATATCAGTGCATGTCATATATCGCCTGGAGGATGTTCTCCAAAGAAGGTGAGTGAGGAGAAGCATAGATTGTGTGTGTAATATTGTGTGTGTGCTATGTCATTTGATTTTGCTACAACTTGTGGAGCAGGTTAGGGGGCATCCTCTATATACTATGTCCAGGACAGGTACACATTTGTGATACCTGACGGCTTGTTTAAGGCACAGTTTCTGAACATGGGCTGTGTGCATTTCTGTGTGGATTGAGCGTTTTGATACTTTCACAGTATTTATTATCTAACCCCTGGAACTGCTTTATAATAATAAAAAAAAAAATGGATCTCGCTTTTTGCAATATGGGACCTTCAACCTATGTGCTCTGTTTATAGATTCCTCCAGAACAGAAAAAAACAGTAGATTGTGACTCATTGGAAACACCTGTGTGGGCCTTTATGTTGCGTTCATGTCATAAAAGAGTTATCGTAATTATAAGTTTCCAAGGTGTAGATGGCATTTACGTCAACATCTAAGTCTTTATTAGGACCGGGAAAGCTCCAGTTTCAACATGGCATGTCTGAAAACCAAGCAATTCTATTGTACAATACAATTAAACCTAAATTTAATGGATATGGTGTTATATTAGCAAGATTCTATAAACTATTTTTAACTCTCACATGACAAAATCTGTAATGACAGCTGTTTTGAGTTCTGATGACGTGGATGCTCGCGTGTCATTAACATGGGGATCTTTCCCATGTCTACCACCATATATGGCATGAATGTGGCATTAGGTTTTCCTCTCTTTGTTCACTCTCTATACACTTTTGATGAATGAATTTAAAAGTACAATTTGAAGCGCAAACGTTCTGCACATATGATTTATTTATCCATTTGTTACTTTGAAGGATTGTGTCTCAACTGCTGTTTTGCTTTTTTGGTTTTAACTTTTTGTCAGTGGAAGGATATTCTCATTAGTGCTGACAAAACTAATTCTTAATGTGGGTGCTAATTTTTAATGTGCATGAACCAATAAATGTGGGATAAATTATTGAGGGCAGATTTAGTCCTGAAAATATTTATAGGAAAAGCCAGTAAATACATAATCACAGATACATAGAATCATGAGGTAGAGTGGGATAAAGAAAGCCGCAGAGAGGGAGAGAAGGAAATGGATCACATAAATATTTACATCACTGAGCAAGTAGCGGTCACAGAAAAAACACACACAAGGGTGATCTCAGAAAATCCACAACCATAAATACATCCATAAAGTCAAGAGTCTGAGCTTCTAACAGCGTGTACGTTTGACGAACACAAATAGCTGAAGCAACAGACTAACTCACAGCACGAAGAAAAGGCAAGAAAGAGGTGACGAGAAAAAGACACCGGACTAAAGAAGAGGACAATCTAGCAAAGTAGATGTTGATTGTTGGCCCAATGTTGATGCAATCTTGGCTTAAGCTATTTCTTTTGAGCGTTAGGCAAAGGAAGGTGGTGTCAGAAACAACAATGAGAGAGACAGAGAGGGACAGGAGAGCTTTAAAAATCACATGGAACCACAAACCAACGTTGCATCTCCTACCTTCATCTGCTAACTCTCCTGAGAGGAGCTCCCTCCATCCACAGGGACACACTTGCCACAGCCGGCCCAGATCCACCAACCGTTCCTGGGCATGATATTCACTAGAACGCATCATCTCAGGAAAGGCCTGGTACACTTAAATAGTGCTGTAATTTCCTTTCCAAATGATATATCCAAGATGTAGTTTTGTGAACTTTAGTTTTATTTAACTTTCTCAATCCACAGTCAGTACAAACTCCTACTGTGTAGCCAAACATCATTCAAATTACCAGAACTTTATTTTCAAACTGTAGTGGAGATCCCAAAGTTTCCAAAGATAACAGATTTGTCATTTTGGAGAGATGTGTATAACAAACAAAATGTATGGAATCGGGCAGCAATAAAAAACAAAACAAAGTCTTGGGTTTGAATATTTCACTCAGTGTAAACATAACATAGCTTTGATGAAGAGATGGAACAAGCTGATACACAATGTATGGTGTTGTCAGTCAGCGTGGAATAAGATGATTCCTATAACCTTAATCCTATTAGACTTGAAGATGTGGGGAGCTATGCTGGAATTAATAGAGTCAAATGAAATGACAGTCTGGTCATACATTTCTTCTCATCATATTTATAATACTAGAGCCCCTTTCCCAGACGTACTGCAATAATGAAATTATTTAGACATTACCCTAAGAAGCTGCATGTTAGAACGCAAATGTCAAAAAATCAGTTTGACCGGACATTAAATAGACTTTACCTTGCCAGCACCCTCGTACAAGGTTGGTGTAATGACCGACTGACCGACTGAATTCACAGCGAGCAAGTGAGCGTGCCGATGACGTTTCTAGCTGAGAAGAAGGGTGATTTACATGAGGACACCAACTGACATCATAAGAAGATGATAGTTAGGAGCAGATGTCGAAATCGTCAAACAATGTCAAGGAAAGGCATGAGACTTGGTTGTTTATGACAGACTACACGGCCCTGGTATGATCCAGGTCATGTCCTGCACCCTGCACGGGCGCCACTCTTTACCTAAAACAAAGAAAGTATATTTCCAGTATGTGAGTACTCATCTGACACTGATCTGCTGTTGTGTGTTGCATGTGACGTGTGAAAGGCCAATTGGGACATTGTCCAGGGTTCTTATGAGAAAACTGTTTCACGGAGCTAACATTTGCTTAATTACTGTAGATACCTAGCTACAGCTGATGACAAAAAGTTGTCATTTCAGCCCACAATATAGACAATTGCTGGCTCAAAATGAAAAATTCTGTTGTCATTTACCTCTGTCTGAAATCAAGGAGCCATTATGACACTGCAGTAACTAACATGGAGGCGGGGCTTTGCAAATGACCATCACCATTTTTCTGATGGGTGTTGTTATCTTTCAGTTTAACATAGTTTGAATCCAGCATAGTGGTCCCACATAGGCTTTCATTATCAAATCCTGAAGGAATATTCTAGGAAATGTTATTCATCTATGTCAATATTCACTATTGCTGACTGATAAACTGTCAAAATCAATGTCACTCAACTTATTGCAGTTAAGAGAGTTTATCTGACTGGAAACATAAATGCAAGGGTCCCAAAACCTTGTATATCCACTGTGTACACAGCTGAAGATCATGCATGTAGTTGACACACACACACGCATGCACGCACGCATGCACGCATGCACGCATGCATGCATGCACGCACGCACACAGCCACACAGCTACACAGCTGCCAGCCATGTAGGCCAGCTCATAATGTGTTCCATCTCAACATGCTTCAATTGCAGTTACGGCTGGGAGGCAGAGAGACACAGAGATATGGAGAGAAAAAGATGCAGCAAAGGACATGGAGTGAGATAAATATCAGTGGCCCTTGGTATAGATGTATAGATAGAAAACTTGGAATATACAGCAGCATCAGGGTATCAGGGCAAACACACAAATGTTTTTCAAGTCACTGTGTTCCAGTGGCAGTGGTTTTAATATACCCCCCCCTGCAACCTCTCTCTCGCTCTCTCTCTCTCTCTCTCTCACCCCATCTCTTTTCAGTAACGAGAGGATTAGCGGGAGACGAGCCTATGTCAGCTGAGGATGTGGGGAGAGTGGGGGGGCACAGAGGAAAGGGGAGGTGAAGAGGAGAGGAGGGTGAATGAAAGGCGGTATCGAACGCTGACCTGTTTTGGGCTGATAAGCGCAGGCTGCTTTGTGTTGAAGCCACTGGCTTTAATTTGGGGGCTGCAACATTTGGAATTAATTATCACACACACTCCAGCACTGCTGCAGCTTACTGTGTACATGGCTATTACATCCACTCCAATACAAACTTCATTCAGCTTATGTGCTGGAAGTTACTGTTACACACAGGAGTTTGTATCGCTGTTGTGATAAATTTGCATAAAATACAGCTGCACTACAACGTTAGTATACAATTAACAAAGAGGTACTGTATGTAGGGTATGCCTTCTGTTGGGCAACAAAGCAACAGGAAGCTGTTCTTTTTCAACACTAAAATATAAAGAACATCATGTAAAACATATAAGCTATAAGTTGAAGTTGAAAGAAGTAACCACGAAAATGCTTCACTGAATATATTTCATTCCACACCCAAAATCGAGGTGAAAACTTCAGCCATATGCTAAGAATTAATTATTTATCTATTATCTCACAATATCTATCCTAGATGTTCTTTTAGCTTGCTTTCTAATCAGCTGGCTAATTAGTTGACGTATTCTGTGAAAAAAAGTTCATAAACCTGGTCACTTAACAAGAATAATTACCTGCTCAATAAAATGAAAATTAGACAAAAATTAACTTTTTTAGTTTCCATATGTGTGTGTGTGTATATATATATATATATATATATATATATATATATATATATATATATATATATATATTTTGGACACAGCCAGGCTAGCAGTTTTTTTCAGTCTTTTGCTGCCTTGAAATGGAACTCAAAAGCTGGTGGTTACGACATAGGAAGTTGTGTACACAATATGCTTGACTTTTGAGTGGTTAAGTTAAAGAACACCATTGCTAGGCAACAGCTGTCGGTGTCTAAAAGCCATCGAGGCTAACAATTTAGCATGTAAGCAAGCAGGTAAAATAATGCAGGAAATGCAAAGGCATAATGACAGAGGAAAACGATAAGGCCGTTGGGAACATCAACATTTTCCTTAGACATAACAATTACAAAGAAAAACACTATGCGACTTAAATTACATCATATCAATTTACCATCCACCAAATATTTTACTTCTATTGCCTTTGCCATTTCTGGAAATGTCGGAGCGTTCCAACAATTTCCACCTATGAGGTTGTGAATACAACAAAAAGAGGGCATTCATATGGACTCTTTTCATGAACATGGCAAACAGTCAAACAATAAAAATGGTGTAAGTTATGGACAGTCACAGCCAAGGATCCTATTACTTTGGACAAATGCTTAAACAATATTAAAAACTCTGTAAGCCAGATGTCACACTCTTATAGTCACATGCTTTGACAATCCGCCCATATGAAAAGAACTTAAAGGTCATGTTGACTAACTTCATTAAAGTTGAACCTCGCTGGCGCTGGCATAGTTTTTCTTTTCCCATCAATGGATTTTCAACCTCACTTGCTTTCACCAGTCATGTGATCACAGTCAGAACCTTCCCTGTAGATAAGGACATTTGGTGTGTTGTACACGCTGTTTTCCATCACATTGTGCCACGGCTAAGAAACACTACATCTAGTTTGTGTTGTACTTGTAAACATTACATTGAACTAGGGATAGTGAATGGTGCAAGATCCAGTAAGCCCTAATAAAAGAAAATGTGCAGGTAGGGCAAAGCTCAGTTGGTAGAGCGGGCGCCCATATATAGAGGGTTAACTCCTTGACGCAGCGGGTGCGGGTTCCACTCCAATCCACTTTGCTGCATGCCTCCCACCCCCCTCTCTGCTATCAAAATAAAGGCTGAAAATGGCCAAAAAATAATCTGAAAATGTGCAGCTAGTCAGAGCAGCAGCAGCTCGACTACAATGGATTGCGATCAGCATTAGAGGCGGCGTGAAGCGGCTGAGTGGCTCAGCAGGGCTGTGTGTATGTAGGCCGTGTTCTGCATGTTTTTTCCTTTAAGTCATCAGACCTACGCTCCCCCATCAGGAAAAATGCTCTTATGATAAGTGGCAGCCATGAAATATGCACGGCCTGTCGTAGCCGCCTGCCCCGCTTCAAAGAGCCTCGTTTTGCTTCCTGGTCCCCTCCCTTTCTCCTTTCCTCTTTCTCTTATTCCTACCTCCTCCTCTCTTCTCTATTCATTGTTGAATTGCTTCCCTCTTCTTCTCTTTCACCTGTGTTCCTTTCTCTTTAACCCTCCATCACTCTAATCTCTTTCTCCTTTTCTTTACCCACCACAGGAACTTTTTCAATCACATCCAAATATACACAGTGAACATCATATAAACACAAAAACAACAGAAAACACCCCCTAACACATCTTTTAAATCCTTTATTTTAGATATGCCTGTTTTTCCTGGAAAATAATAATAATAATGATAATAATTTTGGCGCATGGAAAGCAAGAGAAGTATTTTCTTAGCAAACACACACAGTGGGTTGGATCACACTTTGGAAGCTATGTGGACACAGAAAACATAAATCACCCTAATATGTTAATTGTATTTGAATCAAAAGTTCTAATAAAAAGGTAAAACAAAAGCATTTTTCATGCAGAGTTGACTTTGCTTCTCCTCATACGTAGAAACAAAAACACAACTCCTGGTGTAAGTCCTTTACAATACTGATCACATGGTGTAAATATCAACATTTGACACAGTTATATACGTTTATGTATGTATATATATATACACATACAGTATATATATAGTTATATGTAATATAGGTGACACTGACCATAATAAATATTGACAATGGAAATATGTCACAGATAATGGAACACAGATTTTCCTTTAGGTCATAAAAACACTGTTTGTTGTTGCATTTACATTCACTCTCATAGCGGACAGACAGGACCAACGTTAACCAGATTTTAGTTAACCCTGTCCCTAAATCAGGGACTTTTCTGCCTCATCCATTAATCCAATCAAAATGTCAAAGTTACTTCATGGAACAGCTCTCAATGCCATCAAAAATGAAAATGCAAACATGCATTACAGGGGCATGTGTGTGAAAATATTTTGATCAGTAATTAAGACAACTAAAAGAGAACTAAGCCAGTGCATGGTTTTCATTGTCTGAATTCTTGGCATTCCCAAACAGGGATCGGGTCTTTGCTCCCTCAGCTTTCAGCTAAACCTTCATGTGGCACACTTACACAGAGCACCAGTCACCACAGTCCTGCAAAAATGATCTATTTCAAATGTTTCAATTCTTCTTTAAATTGCAAATGACATTTTTCATTTTATGTTATGATATTCAAAATATGACAAATTGGAGTCAATCTGTCTTTGTTTTTGTTTTTTACAAATAGAACTGTAGTTATCAGAAAATTGTATGTGAAGATCCATTGCCTTCTGCAATAAGTTGCAGCAAATACTTTATGAAAGCCTGAATTACAAATTTTCTGTTTTGAAAAAAATCCTTATATTCTAATTCACTATCACTCACCATGAATACATTGATCCTCCTTAAACTTTCAGTCACTTACTTACATACTGCAGATATTCTAAGATATCAGTTACTAACATCATGATAGTTTCCATTACTAGTCATGCTTGTGGAAACCAGTGACTCAAACGCCGGTTAGCATGTAGGATAACTGTTCAACTGAAATCCCCGTATGGCTTGATTCTTCTTCAGCTGCAGATACTGTATAACTTGATGCCACTACAACTGATAAACATCAGTGAACCTGGATGTGCCCACTTTGCAGAAAAAAACTGATGCTCCTATGTGATAAAAGAGGAGTGTGACATGAGGAAGCACTTGAGCCCCTTCCACACAATCTTAGCTGCACTGAAGTGTATAAGTTACTGCCATCTTTCTCTCTGGCCGGATAAATATTCCCACCAATAAAATTCATAACCTCACTGCCTCTTGCATGTGAATGAACTACAGTCCAAATCTGAGCCTTCTGAAGGTTGATTCAGTACCAATGCTGCCTTCCTGTCAACAAGATTATTGATAGCTAGAGGAAACAAGAGACAAAGCACACACATTTTCTTGCTTCAGAAGGCCTATTGTCCCCAATTGCTACTGCGAGCTAGGTTAGGAATTTTTATTGCGCATGGAGATGGATATTTGAAAGACCCCAATCACATTAAGTTGAGCTTCAAATCCTTTCCAACATAGCCAAAAAAAACTAGATCAGAAAGGTAGAGCTGCATGAAATATTGGAATGCAGTTAGTGGCCTTTTTTCTACCACAGAAATTTTCCCCAGTCTTGGGAACTTTAACATGTTTAGGTACTGAACTTGCATTTTGAAAGCAGGATTACATTTTAGTTTCCAGGCCATAGAAGACATCTTTAGTACTGAGGTGGTGCTTTCCAGGAACTAGTAAAGTGGATTTTTGCATTACTTTGCAATAATGATTCAAACACAAGATTTAAGACACTAACCTGTATACAGCTTTCACTAAGACTTCATGTAAGCACTAGGTTTCTCTAGTATCACTAGTCTCGTGCTGATGTTGAAACCTAATATTATTTGCAAATTGTTTCAATTTCAGCATCATGCATTCTTTCTTCTGTAATTCCATCCTTTCTCTTCTGCAACTTGTGGAGCCACTGGTTGGAAGTAAAGTGGATCATACCAATACTGCTTGATATGAGGGGGTGCAGACACTTACCATGCAGACAAATGTAAACACAAGGCCAAGCAAGGCGCTGGGAATGCAGGTATTGATACACATTCAAAAATGCAAAAGCAAACGTGCATTTTCATTCACATTCACAGTACCCGTTCGCACACATATAAAACATACAGTACATGTGCACACGCATTTGTTGTTAAACGCCTGTTATCTGGATCATGCTTTTGTAATACACAAAGAAACTAACTGCTAGTCTCTTTCATTGCTTATATACTAGATAACAGAATATTAGGGTATAATAAGTAGTATTATATATTTAACAGACTCAAAGCCTATATAAGGACTGCACTTCCCAACAGAATTTTACCATCATGATCCCAAAGCTCAACAGTAAATAAGACACATGGAAAATCTGATATTTGCGGCACAAATCTTCCATTGCCTCAATGGGTAAAATAAGACATCAAATTTCTTTTTTTTTTTTAATAATACATATTTTGAAAACCATAAAAAACAGCCACACAACGGTAGCAGAGGGTTGCAGGTTATAAGATGCTAAAATGCTGCTGGGAGACAAAGTCCAGGGCTGTAATTGATATAGAAACTCATGCGCAAGTATGTGAAGCATTCCAGTTTTAGCTAAGATAAGGATCAACGTACAGACACTACCACTATTACACAATGAATAAAAAAAGCACACCAGAAGTACAGGCCAAACTCAGAATGCGCTGAAGTAGTCAAGGAATGACTAAAGGAAAAGTAAAATCACAATTTCCACCAGAAAAAAGTACTAAAATGGAATCCTAAAGCTATGTTACATGTGAATTATGCTATTGTGTATTTGTGTGTGCTGGGGGAATCATGACTCAACGACTAATTAGTAGTAGTAGGTTCTAAATGAACTGCGTTTGTGACAATGCAATTTTTATTTCTAAGAATAATTTTTGTTCCTCAATTTAATGTTGGGATTTTAAGGGTCACCATTCATTTCTAATCCTCATTCTGAGGAGGTCTGGTCAATTAAACAAATGTTGTTCACACTGAGCAACAAAATTCTGGTGAATCAACCATCCCAGCGTCTTCTTTCTCAAAAACAAAGCTTGGACAAAGTCAATGACTCTAGCTTAGTAATATTTTGACCATGTAGAAGCATGGAAAAATATAGAATTTGTTTCAAACTAATTATCTCAATTAAAACAGAGCAGCACTAGAGCGCTACATGCATTCAGGCAATTGTATGTTGCACATGCACCCTCAAAAGAAGCCAACACATCATCCAGGTTGTATCAGCAGTGTGAACAACAAATGTGTGTATATGTGTTATTATTTATACGGCATTTCTATGTATCAGTTTAAGTCATGGCTTCTTGGGTCCTGTGACTGCACAAATCATTTCCAGGATATTTAAAAATGATATGTTAGTGTGTTTCAATGTTCCAGGGGTTGATACTGGGGGAAAATGATTATGTATAACTTTGTGTGTGTGTGTGTGTGTGTGTGTGTGTGTGTTTGTGTCTGTGCATGAGCTGAAATCAAGCCTGCTCGGGGGCAGGGGTGGTAGGGGCAGTTCCTGGGAACTCAGGGTTGATAAAGGAGAATCCCTGGAACTCGTCCTGGTCCAGGTTCTGAATCACTTCGTCATCGGGAGGGGTCAGCACCGGCGGGTGGCGTGTGAAAAAGCGGTCAAAGTTCTCGGCTTCCCGTCCACACTGTTGAGGAGGGTGGGGGGAGGGGGGGGGAGAGGGGTGGAGTACAAGGAGAGGGGTGGATTGGGAAGGGGATGAGTGGGGATGGAGAGGAATGGATGGATTGGGGGTGGGGTTTTAGGAAGAAAGAGGAAAACAAAAGAAGGGGAATGGTGGGTTGAACCAGGGTGTGAGATGACATCACTTGAACATGGTTTCAAATATCAGTAGCTGGGGGTGAGCTTGATTCAACTCTCCATGTGTGTTCGCTAAAAAGGCAATGCTTTATTACCTTTAAAGTGATACAAACATACCACTCTCAGGAGAGAATAAATCAAGCAGGCCTCGGGCATATTAGCTTTCCTTTTTTAAATATTTGAAACATATTCAACTACAATTTTAAAACAGAACAAGGTCACACTCAAACATCCTGTGGCAGTGCACTACATTTGACTGGTCGTGCTAAAGTGTAATGCATGGAGCTGTGACGTTTTGGTATAGAGCATTTAACTCAAAAAGCATCTTAACATGGCTGTAAGTTAATAATCAAAAATGATTTTCCTTGGTATTGCATCTATATTTTTTGGGATATTAAACTTGGATTTAATTGGAATTTCTAAATAGTCGCACAAGAAAAGGCTCAAAGCCATGAGATGATAATGGTGTAATTGAGGGTTAATTATATGCTGCAGTTGTGGAGACCTGCTGAGATATGATAAACCAAATCAGCAGCCAGCTAGTATGCAATGAGGCATTTTTAAATATTTGCTCAGAAGCAGCACAATTTGAGAAAATATTTTACTGACTTTTGATTTTAAGATATTCTATACATGACCATTATGCCATCATATTGAAATTACATCTACTAATTAAAAATGTTTACTATTTAGCATACAAAATTAGTAATAGTAGAAGATCTATCACTATCCAATCAAACTCTTGGCTACTTACTTAAGAAGTGACAGATGATGGGAGGAAATCTTCTCAAACAGTATTGCTCAATTCACATGTGATTTCTCAATTTGGAAAAAATAAGTCATTGTTCATTTCAGTCCACTTCATTTCCTCGTTCCAAACCACTGGGAAAACAAAAAGGGCTTATATACTTGAGAGTTGTGTGTCCGTCTAAGTATATAAAACAAGTTATTAATTTGAAAACTATATTTTCCCAACAGTATGCCTCACAGGGACTTTGGGCCGAGCTATTCCTTTTTTTTCCCCCCATCTCCATCACTGAGCTGAGCTTTAATTAACACAACAAGGATTCAGTGTCCTCTGACAACATCACCCAGAGGAAAACTACAAACTCATTAAATCTCTGTAACTTGCAAAACCAAATGAAATTAAGCCAGACTGTTTATAGTTTGGGGAAATATGTGAAATGAGAAATACATCAGGGTCAAATTGTATTTGCAGCTAATTACTTGCGTTTGCTTTAACCTGTTTGGGGAACCAGATGGAAAGAATTTGCCACATACGGAAATTAATTTAGAGACACTAAGTTTTGAAGTATCAATTCAGCACCTTAGCTAAGAATTTGTCAGCTGATGTGGTAAGCATCTTGCATATTATACCCTCATTAAAGGCTAAACACTTTTTTAATACTTTTTTAATACTAGGGATGCAACTGGGTTGGGCTTTGATTAAAGAAATGCTTTAATTGTATTTGACTTGAACCAAACTATAAGCCTTGTACATTTAAAAAAAAAAAAAAAAAGTTGTTGTAAGTTGAGGTTTCTGTTGACAGTAGTGCACTGTAGAACAGGTGTCATTTGAGATTGAGACCCAACGCATGCAAATAAATAGAAACAAACATGTGAAAACTGTGAACACAGAGAGGACAAATAAAAATGTGCAAGGACAGATGGCTTGATGCATGGCAGCAGTAAATAGTGAACAGATGGATGGAGTGGTGCAAGGATGGATGGAGTCTGTAGGTGTTGGATGGATTCATTGATTGACAACTGATTGCTTGTATGGACAGACAGAATGAACAATGATAACTTAAGACAATAGCTGTAAATGACCATTCTTTATCTGTTGGATGAATGAATGAACTAACCGGTCAGTCAACCTGTCCGTTAGTTAAACAATCACACCTTTAACCAACCATAAACCATCAGACTCTTCAAAAGCATTCGCAGTGTGAAACAGTCATATGTACAAAAACACCACTGGATACCACTCTGAGGAAACATGTTTTTATAGAGATATAGGAAGCACCTCTTTAAAACATGCACACATTGCTCACCAAAAAGATCAAGAACCACCACGCTAAACTGAACACTTCTGCGTAAGGTAAACACAATGGTTCTTCAAAAAATCTGAACCTTTATTTCTTCTCTGAAGGAAGAAGAAAGACAGAAAGAGAGAGAGAGAGAAGGATAGCAAGCCACAGCGCAGAGAGGTGAAAGATAAGATATAGAAAGATGAGATCAAACAGAAAGAAGAGACTGATACAGAAGGAGAGAAGAAGAGATCAGACAACATATGTTAGCAGTCACATCAGAGGACTCTGCAGAAACACACCTCAGTGTTAAACACTGCCAGGTCCTAATGGTGACCTCTAACACACACCCATGCAAAATACACAGAAACTCAAATACACACAGAAGCATGCATTTAGAGAAGCAGCTTCAAACATATGCATGCGCACACGCGCGTGGACGCACGCACGTGGACGCACGCACACCCCCACACGCCAGCGGGCCAAGACAGCTGCATAAAAAGCTCAACTCAGAAAAACTCTCCAGCAGCAGTGTGGCCTTAGGCTGTGTGAGTGCATGTACGTGTGTACGTGTGTGTGTGTGTGTGTGTGTGTGTGTGTGTGTGAGAGAGTCTTAGTATGAGATGACATCATCCTGACTCTAGTTATGATCAAACTAATTTTGGCGTGAAAAAAACAAGCACAGCAAAGAAAAACACAAACACACCCAGTTGTTCCAGGACACTGTGGACGTCCACTTATCCCCCTGAGCTTTACTCTAAACTCTATCTACCCCCACCAAAAGCATTTCAGCTCATGCACCAGGCGACTGCACCAAACTGGGGATACCAAGGTAGAGCACAATCAACCATTCAAAACAGGTCTCCAAAATCGAAAAATCATCACCACCTGTTGTGACCATTATCTTCATCAGTATGTTCTTTATCATCAGTGTTCTACTCTCGTTTTGTCACCATTATTGCCAACGTCTTCACCTAATTCAGTGTTATCCTCATCCGACACATATTCATTACTGCTTCTTTCTTAGCATCACCATCGTCGTCATCATCATCATCATCATCCTCATACTCATCTTCAGTATCACCATTATCACCATTTCTGGTATTATCATCACCACCACCCCTGCCCTCAGCAGCATCACTTCCTGACTTACCTGTGTGCATTGTTCCATACAGAGGAGGGGAAAGAGACAGAAACAATCACATCGGAAGTGAAAAGATATGTGAAATAACAGAAAGAGAAGAGAGATAGGAAAATAGAGGAAGTTAGACACAGCGAAAAGTCATTCTAAGCAGCTCCTTTTCCAGGAATTTTACCACTAACAGGAATTTAACTCCTGGTCACTGCTGCCTTGGGCGACTCATAAGCCCCATTGCACCACTTGAGGGGATTTGCATTTCCTTATTTGGGATCAATTTGGGTTCAGTGGGGTCAGACTTACAGCTCTAGGTTTGAATGGCGGCTGCACTTCCTTGTTTTCCAGTTTCTCCCAGTCCATGTAGCGGAAAAGCTGTGGTCCCGGATGTCTCTCTCTCCCTCCGGACCACAGCCCAGTCGTTTTGCTGGATGCTTCGTCATCAGCTGGACTCAGACAGAAGGAAGAGAAGAGGAGAATTACTGTATGTCCCTCCTTCCTTTCTACCCTGTGTCATGGTATATGTGCGTTGTTCCTTTTCCCCTATATTCTCACGTCTAATCTTCATTGCTGATTTCCATCACAAGCTCTTCCTCTCCCTCCATCGCCTACTTTCTTTTACTTCCTCCTCTTTTTCCTTCCTTCACACATGACATTGCAATCAGTCTGGTAGCATGGCCAAAAAATTAATTAATTTAGTTATCTCCTTCATAGCACCTTCGCTAAAGGAAAAAATGTGAGCATCATTTCGGTAATTATTTTCACAACTTAGTAACAAACCCTTACCACATACCAGCTCTGCTCCACTAAACTCTAATACAAAAATACAAGCAGGAATATTACAAGGGTTAGCTAACAGATGGCAGGCTAAATGCCTTTAATTATTACATTTTAATGATGTGCAATAGCTTGACTTGTCACATTTCAGCTTAACTGTAATGCAGGCAAAATCCTAAACTACAAGTCAGGTTTGCATCTGGTCTCCACTCAACAGTGTGCCCACATTTCCCCCCTGGCATCATTAAGGTTTCATCTAATTTATTCCTGTCTCTTTTCTTCAGCGTTTCTGACTATGATTGCTTCTTTCATTCATCTCTGTTTGTAAATAATATTTTATTTATTCATATTTTCTTTCCTTCCTTTTAATCAGCCTTCAGTTCTACTTACTGTCTATCATCTTAGACACCTCTTTCTGAGGACCAAATATAAGCCATCAAACCACCGCCTGCAGATAAATGAATAACTGTTGCTGTATTTTTGTTTTTTACCACATAAGTTGTCCAGAGGCATAATTAAGGACTGTTTACAATGTCCATCCACACAAAACCTTAAGAACAGCATCAAGGCTAGTGACGTCAGTGTGAGTGTATGTTGGTGGGGTGTGCCTCCCTCAGGAGCAGCAGTCATAACTCATTACATTACAACTAAAATAACATTTTCCATGGGTCAGTCAACCTTACACTGCATTTATGCACACACACACACACACACACACACACACACACACACACACACACACACACACACACACACACACACACACACACACACACACACACACACACACACACACACAGCTCAGAGATGCAGTAAGTGTATAGGCACACACACTCACTTATTCAACCACATACATATCTAAATAATCAGGCATGTCAACAGTTGAGTAAAACATATTTTATGTAAAACAGATTGAATTGTTTGTAACGATAATCTCTCTGCTTCTGAGTATCCATTCGTCCTTCTCACTCTGCCTCAAATCCCTCTGTTGCCGTCTTTGTTGATGTCTTTCTTGGACTATGGCCTCAGAGAGTCGATATTCTTTACTGACTGACTGTCTGACACACATTGGTGAAATGCGAAGCACAACAGTTTCAAGGCGACCCAGTGTAGGGCACACTTAAAACCACACCTGTGCGGCTACAGTCGATTTTACATCTTTTAAGACCCCCTTTAAGAGGCTACCGTAGCAACACATCTGGTGGCTTTCTGAGCAGGCTGTACAGTTACAGCAGCTACATCCCTTTGAAGAGAGTCTTGGTGAATTTGCTGTCTTGCTCACTGTATGCTTTGAGTGATGGGAGACAGCACATTCACTGGACCACAAAGCAGCCAGACAATAACAGGTTGCAGGAAACAATGGCATATGTGAAATAGCATGGTTTACTTGCTCTGGTCACTCAATATTAACATCCGTCATCTGGTATAACTGGACTTATTTAGTAGTTCCTATACAAACATGGCATTTTCTTTTCTTTTCTGGGCTTTTCTTTCCATGCAGGCTAACAGTAGAGTAAACAATGTTATCATTTCAATGAAGGGTAACTTCATCATTTTCGAAATAACCGAATATGTGCCAGGACATAAAAATGGCCTCATGCTCTTTAGTAAATGTGTGACTCCAATGGAAGCTGTTTGCACTGAGGTAGGAAGGTGAGTTTTTGTGTTTATGCAGATCAGATGGTGCAGTGCAATTTTGGTTTCACATTTTGGAATAAAATTGCACTGCAAATTGGCTGAGAAGGTTTTGTGGCTTGAATTATTACCTATAATGTCATTTGTTTGCAGAATGTATAAAGTACGGAAGTCCTGAAAGGCATGGTAAAAAACAAGAAGTAATAAGGCCCTTATATGGAGAAAATCAAATATTACAAATATTTTTACCAACTACCTCAATATTGATAATGCAGGGTTGACTATTGGTGCTTTTACAAAATATTAACACAATGGGATTTTGGATAAATAATCACCAGTAATGTGGATATAATGACTAAGCTGGTAAACAAAAATAATAGAACAGCTAGCACAGTCTGGTACATTCTTAAAATGACTTATTACTGCAATGCAGCCTTTAAAACCAGGAAAAGATAACAAGAATGTCATGTCATATTACCATACCCAAAAAAACAACTCTACTCTCATTTCACAATATTGATTTAATATATTGCCCAAACCTAACATGAAGCTGTTATAGAACAGCAGGAAGACTGTAATTCAATATAACAATAACGTGTTTCATCGACAGTTCCTAATTTGCGGGTTCCGTACAGTACGTGGACATTGCATGAACGAGAATCCTATTTATATATTATATTTATATATGCTTTTTAAAGGTGTATTCAAATTATCGCAGAAAAACTGATTTTGCGCATGCCTCCTCCATTATTGTATATGTAGAACACAATAAGGAATTGCATTGGAAAAAGGCTGTGTGTGTATGTGTGCCATTGGATGTCTAAGGACATACTTGCACAATTAGTCTTTGCTGTTGAATCATGTGGTTGAAGACATCATGTACCTACAGAACATACTTCAAAAGCACCTTAAGCGTGTATGTGTGTGTTAGTGTGGCCCATTGCTGGCTATAAAATATGAATGCTGGTCAGAATGGAAGCAGGGGAGTGGAAATGTCTCTGATCACTCACTTTCTACACATGGACTCAACACACACCAACACACACATGCAAACCGCAAGCCTACTGCATCCAGTAAATGACCTCAGTACCGAAATATGCACCTTGAAACACTGATGACTGGTGAAAGGATAATGCTACATAATGCTGAAAGATTTGCAGCAGTTACATCTTGATACGTTTTCAGTGATGCAAAACATCAACGTATAATATAAACGTTAAATTGTGTTGGCGACAGTCAGACTCATACACAGTGTCATCACTTTATACCCACAATATACCTGGCAATACACTCATTAACTGTATTTACGGTAATAATAATAATAATAATAATAATAATAATATTAATAATGGGTTAGATGTTTGTATTGTAACTTTTAAACTGCCGTGCAGAAAAACATTTCTTTTATAAAATTGTTCAAAAGTCAAGCGACTTTATGTTTAAATTTTACACCAAAATTCAACATTTATTTTAGCGGATCATGAAACCATTGACTATTTGGATTTTAGCAGCTGAAACAAACCAAAATATGATGCAGTCAAACACAAGAGAGAGGGCTACAATGAGCTTTAACTAGAAAACTTCTCGTGCAAGATTTTTTCTTTGACTTAACAGAATATATCCACACAGGATATCCCTGATTTTAGTCTTTAATTTAATAATGACCTCACATACTCATTCAAAATACCCTTATAGCACTAAATTAGAACAATAGCTGTCAACAGGCTATTTAAGCTACAAACAATGTAGTTTCTTATCCACGCTTTGCGACACCATCATGTTCACAGACTGCACAGACTGCACTGTATTCATTGCAGAGTACTTTACATGATGGGTTTTTTCTTTTTCAAAATATCTTGTAGCATTTGAAAAGGAAAGCTTTATGTAGTCATCACATGCACACACACCACACACACACACACACACACACACACACACAGGCAGGGTGCAGTGGGGGATGTGGGGGTGGACGTAGGCAAGCATTCATGCTCCACTTAAGATCCACTGTTGTAGCACTACAACCTAGTAATCATCACTAATACATAACATAGCCTGTGTGTGTGTGTGTGTGTGTGTGTGTGTCTGTCTGTGTGTGTCTGTGTGTGTGTGCGTGTGTCTGTATCTCAGTGAACATATTTGATCACATATTTCATGTCGTCATTCAAGCTTGCACTGTATGTTGTATGTGTAATTATAAGTTTCGTCTTTCTTTTGTTCTTCCTTTAATTTTTTTTTTTAAAGCTACATTGTGTAAGAATTTAATCTAATCTAGTGTTGAGATCATATATCACAATCAACTCTCGCGCCACGCAGTTCAAAGTACGTATTGCAGCTACGGTACCGCCCCGCTTGAAATTGTACAAAAGGCCGTCTATCAGCCGTGGTAGTTGTAGTGCATGTCTGAGAGTGGCACGGACGAGCGCTTCACACCACAAGTGGGCATGCAGATTTTGATAATGAACAACTACAAACGTTGCACAATGCAGCTTTAAGAACAACCGTGCACACCTTGCTAATGAGCTGAATCAAGTCTTTGTTTTTAAGTTTACTAATTGATGATTGTTTATTGTTAATTAATGTGCCTTGCAATGTTTTCATGCCTGTGTGTATATGCATATGTGATATACAGCAAATAATGACAGCTTGGTTAAGGCCTAAAAGCAGATGAAATCACTAGAGAGATGACCTAATCTTTTTAAAAGGACTTAATGATTGTCTTAACATAGACTGTGTGTGTGTGTGTGTGTGTGTCTGCAGTTTGTCTTAGTCAGTGAAGCGTAGAGTTAGGATATGAGACAGAGAGGTGGTGGTTTTGATTGAGAGGATCCCCACGCCGTTTATGGCAGTGATCACACACGCACACACGCACACACGCACACACGCACAGCATAATTTGGTACTGGCCAGTCTTTTCTGAAGCCAACTGAGCACCCAGCACAGGCTTAGGCTATTAGAGCAGTGCAATGTGTTTGTGTGTGTGTGTGTGTGTGTGTGTGTGTGTGTGTGAGAGAGAGTGAAAGAGAGAGAGGGTGAGCGATATAGAGAAAGAGAATATGTGTGCATGTCTGTGAGAGAGATAGAGAGGATGTACAATAAAAAAGCAAAACGGTGGCTTAACAATAAACACTGCACTGACTGCAGAGAGAGAAGGACGGGAAGGTAGAGCGTTATGACAGTGTGTGTGAGAGAGAGAGAGAGAGAGAGAGAAAGAAAGAAATAGAGAAGGAAAGAGAGATGGAAGCAGGACAGATAGCGAGAATGGACAATGTTGTTTCACTCCAAATAAATGTTCCCCCACAATGGTTTTAATTATGCAGATAATTTTGATGCCCCTCTCTGCCTCCTTGTCTTTTTCCTTCCTCCGTTTACCTCCTCTTTCTTGTTCCAGCTTCCTTTCCTCGAACAAATCTGTGTGTGTGTGTGTGTGTGTGTGTGTGTGTGTGTGTGTGTGTGTGTGTGAAAGAGATTGTTCTAGTATTAAGAAGAGAGGGAAAAGACAAAAAGAAGGAGGAAGCAAGGTTGAGCTTGCGAGACAGAAACTGACTTGTGTTGTATGGAGTGAGTATGCATGGGTATGTGTGTGTGTGTGTGTGTGTGTGTGTGTGTGTGTGTGTGTGTGTGACTGTCGACACTCACCCCTTTACAGATAGCGACAGCCTCCTTGGACATTGACTTGGGATAGGAGACGTGATGCTCCATAATGGACTGAAATAACTCATCCTCATCTTCACCGTCAAATGGAGGCTGGAGAGGAGAGTTGAGGAGGGAGAAGGAGAGGACAGGAGAGGAAGGAGGAGAGGAGAAGTAGAGGAGAGAAGTAGGAATGAGGGGACAAAGAAGTGGAGAAGCGGAGGGACGGACAGGACAAACAGAGGACATTTAAATTGAATCATTACAAGCTTTATTGTCTGAACTCCTCAGAATGAAAACACTGCAAGCCTGTAACACAATACCCACTCCAAATAATATATCCAGAATTCTAAAATGTCACATCTACTCTAACAATTATTAATGCCATATGAAAAACTCATCAAGAGGTGTAATTTAATAGCTAACCTTTCATTACACAGTGTCAAATTTTAAAGGCTACGATCATGAGTGTTTATTTTTTGTCACATTCAGTCATGAATACAAATGCTGTTGAAGGAGTTTTGCTTATATCCATGCTGTCTCAAAAGATTGTTAAATTTCCTTTTTTTTCACCAGGTTACTAACTCATAAAACGTTTTACAGACACATTGACACAGACATACAGACTGACCTGCCCAGCCAGCATCTCATAGAGCAATACTCCAAAGGCCCACCAGTCCACAGATCTTCCATAAGGTTGGTAGGCTATGATCTGAAATATAAGAGACCTTGTTCAGGAAAGTGTCATCAACACTTAATTCACCAAGGCAAGGCAGTGTATAAGAAGAATACCTGTTAAAGGGTCATTTTGGTATTTTTCAACCTGGACCCTATTGTCGCATGCACGTGTGTCAGTGGCAACCACAAGCATGTTTAGTGGACGTACATTGACGGTCTCTATTGCCCCATAGGATTACATTGCAGCCTGGTTTGCGACTGCCGGTTTCAGTGTTCACGCGCAATACTGGACCAATTTCAAAGGTTTTTGTCAGTCACATCGGTCACTTAGACACAAATGCATGAAAATAATAGGGCCCAGGTTGAAAACACCAAAAATGACCCTTTAAATACAATCTTAAATACCTTTAAAGGAGGTATTAAAAATAGGAAGATTAAAAAAAACATTCCATTCAATCACTATCATTCACACCTCAAACACACACTCTACCTCAGGAGCTATGTAGTCTGGTGTTCCACAGAAGGTCTTGGTAGTGACTCCATCAGTCATATTTTCTTTACACATGCCAAAATCTGCTATCTTAATGTGACCCTCACAGTCCAGCATCACATTGTCCAGCTTCAGGTCTCTATAGGAGAGAAACACAACGTTAACCACACTCAATTCATGACCCAACATACAGGGAAGGCTTATCATTGTTTTCTTGTCCTCTGCAATTGTTCTTGTTCACTTTAGTAGGAGTTTAATTGGGAATGATTCACTGCTTAATCCAAGAGGTTGAGCTACAGTTTCACTAAACCAGATGACAGATTGTGATTTGCATTTGCGAGGACTGTATCATTTGTGGGGGCAGATTCTTGGCAGGATATTATAAACAGCAAAAATCAGTTAATTGTAGTTGAAGTCCAAAGGTCAAAGCTTTTCTTCAGTGGCAGTCAGACAATCTCATTGTCCAGTTATGCCAGGAAATTATAAATGAATACGTTTTATGTTCAAGTTCTTCCCCGCAGTTATGAAGTGCTCCCAATAATCCCCCCTCCCATTCATACAACACTAGTCACTTTACATGGACACTGTGTTTTTGCACTAATATAACTTTAAATTTATATTATTGATTTCATTGCAATACATCATGCTGCTATTGATATTTGCACTAGTCATAATCGTCTTATAATAATAATAATAATAAATTTTTATTTTTTATATTGCAGATACTTTATATTTCACAGTTATATTTATACTGTTTCTCTTTTTACGTGTCTTCTGTTTCTTTTCCTTTTTTTAGAGCCTTGCAACAAAATCTCACTTAACTGTATACTGTATGTGAATGTGCAGTTGAATGACAATAAAGTCTGTCTAAGTCTAAGTCATAATCATCATCAGCATCCTTGAATAAATTGAGAATATTCCCCAATAAATGTAGTATTTTGCAAAAGTTATATATTTAGTTTGTTGTGGGATGGAGGTTACCTGTAGATGATGCCCTTTAGATGTAGGAAGAACAGACCAATAGCTATCTCCGCAGCATAGAATCTACACACAAACAACAAAAGAGAAACAAAAACAGCAATTAGAAAGAGTCTGAGAGAGGACAAGAGGAAAAAAGGTTTTGTGTGTCTGCATAAAGGTCAGTGCTGTCTCTTCAAGGCCAGAGAGCCGCTGATAAGATCAACAGGAAGAGTCTGGACACACTGACCACGCAGTCAATTACATTTGCGTGTGTGTCAGCGTGGACGTGCACAAAGTTTCTGTTTGTAAAGTGCACCTAAAAGATGTCAAGAGGGATTTTGTAGAGTGGAGAGCCGAGCAGTGCAGAGCCTGTTTAGAGCTTGTTGGATATTTTATTTGCGATCAGCAAGACGACCAGATGGGCGTCGCCGCAGCAGGAAGCTGACAAGGCTTTAAATATGCAGGAGGGCAAAATACAAGGCGCTGAGACAAAAGTCAAAGGCATTGTCATCATCCACCGATCAGAATATCCTGACTTTTGTCTAATAAATAAACAAATTAAACAGAGTACAACAAGTTGACGGCCTTAGATAAAAGAGTTACTCACCCGTTCCACTTGCCCTTCAGCAGTGTAACCCTTCTGCCAAAAGGGAAGGAACTCCAATTCACTATAAAGCGGATGAAGGGCAAACTCTTCTACGGCTCTCGCTTTCCCGACAGGCTGCTTGTCAAATATGTCAGCCCACTGGTTTGACTTGACACCACTGATCTCGCTAGCCACCTTAATCATATTCTGAGGTTTTGGAGGTATTCTACCACATACTGAAAACTCGCAGGAGCTGCTGGATTACTTTCATTTTTCTAAAGTTCTTCAGAGCAGCAACGTGCATCGGAGCGAACAACATTCACCCCCCAGGCTCTGCTAGGACTGCTCATCCATCACCTGAGCCCGTCAAACTGCTGATGGCTTATTCAATATAATTTAAAAAAAGGATTAACTATGAAACACCTATAAGCATGAGCATGGGATTAAACTTTTTTTTTGTTGATAACATAAGAATGTATCATAGACTGTGTGTGTGTGTGTGTGTGTGTGTGTGTGTCTGTGTCTGTGAGTGTGTGTGTGTGTGTGTGTGTATGTGTACTTACACAGCATGTGGCTCTTTGAACTTGCCGACCTGCTGAATCTGATACATGAGATCTCCTCCATTTATGTACTCCATGACAAAATACAAACGGTCCTACGGAGAGATAGAGGGGCAGAAAGAGAGAGAGGTCAAAAAGTATGTGTACATAAAAGCAGGTGAGAGGTCGTTGAGAAATGGGATGACACTGTAAAGAGAAAGTGATTGCTCAGAGGTAGATAGATAAGAAAGTGATGGGTCCAAGAAAAAATTTAAGGAGAGATAAAGAAAAATAAATGACATAGGCAGTGAAAATGGAGGGACAAAAGATGGAAGGAGAGGAAGAAGATAGTGAGAAAGATGTGATCAGGTTGTCATCCAATAAGTCTTCAACTGAGGGAACACAGCAGCATCAATTTAGGAGCTAATTCTCCTCCATTATCTAAAGAAATTGCCAATAAGCTACAGTATGTGAGGGAGAGTGGAGGGATTTGGGTGTGTGTCCATGTGTGTTGGGAGAACATGTTGTGTGTTTGTCTTATAAAAAGTTGTTTGTGTGCAGTATGTAATCTGTGTGTGTGTGTGTGTGTGTGTGTATGTGTCCATGGTGTATTATGTGTGATTATGATAATGAAATGTTTTAGTGTGTGCACACTGCACGTATGCATGTATGTTATATATAATTGCCTTTGTGCGTATGTGTGTGTGTGTGTGTGTGTGTGTGTGTGTGTGTGTGTGTGTGTGTGTGTGTGTGTTATAACTGCCTGCCAAGTCCCATATGTATGAAAGCCCTCTTCTGGCCAGAGAATTAGTGCTGAGGAGGATTAACACACTCATTTCTGGTGTGTGTGTGTGTGTGTGTGTTTGACAGGTCAACTTCATTTGGCAGGCCTCACCACAACCTCAATTGCATTCACAACACATGTTCATTGATCAACAAAAATATTGAAAAACTAGTATGTTTGTGTAGCATGTGAATGTAAATGATGTGTGCTCAGTGTTAAGTATGATACCAGTGTGCCATATTTACTCCTCTGTTGACTCATCTCTAGTGTAATATGGATTATACTTCAGAAGATGGGCAAAAATTAAATAAGAATCCAGCATGTGTACTCCAGCTGAGAGCTGGTGACAGCAGGCAGGGTGGCTTCTGTTAAGACCACAGCGCTCACCAGCAGTGCGACTGTTCCCTTCAGCAGGACTCCACACTGAGGCTGCCTTCAGATCCAATTTATTGAGAAAGTGTAGGGACCTATGAAGGTTGTCAGTTTGTCAGCTTGCAAAGAATGTAAAATGGATAGTTTTTGTGGTTTCTAGTCACTGTCCATCTGTGTGTGTCTATATATGCAACCAACCAAGCAAACATTTTCCCATTCCCAATCAGAAGTTCATAGAGTCCATAGAGCCTGAACCAACAGCAAATGAAACTCTAATACTGTGTTCCACTACGTTGTATGGCTCTGATGGACTCTACTGCCGGTTCTCACCAGGTTTTCTCTATTTTGTTTTCCAATGCAGCATTCTCAGCTGATGGCATGACGCTGCTCCATTAACACTGCCACAATATCATCTTCAACGTGCCACTGATTCCTTCTATCGGCAGCCAACCAGAGAAACTGCACTGTGGCCTCACAGCAAAAAGGTACCAGGTTCGAACCCTGGTTGTCCCGGGCATTCGTGGGTGGAGTTTGCATGTTCTCCCTGTGTGTGCGTGGGTTTTCTCCGGGTACTCTGGTTTTCCCCACAACTAAAAATATCTTCCCCTCCCCCTCTACCAAGCTGATGTGTGATGAGCGTCTGGCGTCGTAATGCTGCCGTTCATCACCCGGGTGGGTGCTACACATTGGTGGTGTTAGAAGTGTCTATGATAAAGCGCTATATAAATGTAATGAATTATTATTATGCTGTTTTTACACTTCAATTAACAAAGAAGACGTAATAAGGTAGTGACTATATAAAAGTGTTAGTACTGTATAAAACAGGACTTTTTTTCCTTCAATAAACATGAAAATATTTTGCGCGATATCATATAACATTTGTGAAAGCACGTCGGCCTACCATGCTCTGGAAAGTGGAGTGCAGCTGTGTTAAGAACGGGGGCTTTCCAGCCAACGCTAACACTCTCTTCTCAACCATAGTGCATTCCACGTCATCATCCTGGATCACAACGTCCTTCTTCAGGATCTTTACAGCATACAGCTCCTCTGTTGTTTTACGCTCTGCCAGCATTACCTAGAGAGAGAGGAGAAGAGAAAGGGAAAGGAGAGGACAGAGAGGATAGATGGGAAATACAAGGAAGAATACATTCATCAATATTCAAAATCTTCATGGCACACAGCTTCTGTCATGCCTTTATAGTAACAAAGAGGCCTAGGGAAGGGAGGGAGGAAGAGAGATGTGGGAGGCAAGGAAAAGGGGAGAGATGGAGGAGGCACTGTAAAGGGCAGGGATAAAGGAAAGCTTGTCTGACTGTTTTGGGTTAGACAGTCAAAGTAGAAATAAAGAATATAAGGACATGAGGGAAGTGGAGAGACAACTGATTCATCCTCTTTCATGATGTCATCTGAGAAGGAAATAGGGGAAATGGGAAGAAAAAAATAGCAGAATGGAGGAAAAGGAGGTGATAAAAGGCTCCTATATAGCGTGTCACTCTATACAAGATAGGTCATATAAAATCCTGGTTGCAATTTGTGTTAGACTGCACAGTGTTCATTTTGAGGCATTCCAAATTGTGAGATAAATGGCTGGTGAATCGTAGCACTAAGATGCAAAATAAATAAATAAAAGCAGAAAAGTCATCAACTTGAATCATCCCTGTGTGCTACCCAGTATTAATTTATACAAAACGAGTTCAGTGTTGTGTCTGCCAGTGTATTTTGTGTAATTTCATGCTTATTCCAATTAGTTGATTTGCTGACATCGGGCCACACTGTGTGAATTGACTGCTCACTAAAAACCGTTACTGGTACGGTGGGCCTGTTAAGCTTTGGATTTATCTACATGTTGAAGAGGTGCCCTCCCTCTTTTCTTCCTCTTCAGAAAAGTAAAGGCAGAAATGGCTATAAGATCACAGATCAATGGTTAATTAATCGCATTTAAAATGTATGAATCTGGGCTGAAATCTTTGGTCTTTGATACAAACTGTTATATACAGAGTGCAGATTGTTAAACTGTTCAGCTTGTCTTTGCCCTCCATGAACATCAGGGAGGAGGAAAAAGTAGAAAGAAATAGTAAGGACAGAACGAGGGGATTATTTCACATTTCTTTTTTCTTTCGGGCACACAGTGTGTGTGTGTGTGTGTGTGTGTGTGTGTGTGTGTGTGTGTGTGTGTGTGTGTGAGGGGAGGGGTTGGGGGGTGGAGATAAAGGAAGGTGAATGGGTGAGGAGAGTGGGATTAAAAAATGGGGAGATTGAAGGAGGAAAGTGAAGGGCATGAAGGAATTGCAGAGAAAGAGATTGGCAGTAGTAAAGCAATCTAGAATCCTATTTGTTTTAACTGTGAACGTCTGTCAGCACAACTGCTAGTAATTACACATGCGCACACAGATGCCAAGAATGCAACCACTATGAGATGCCTGTGTGTTGCTGTGTGTGCTTGGCAGTTTAAATGTCTTGTAGCCAAGGTCAGGCTCATGCTGCTTAAAATCTTTCCAGGCCTCTCGTTTACTGTATCCTGTATCCTGTTCTCCATTCCTTCTTTTCATTGCCATTTCTTCCCTCTTATTTCTTAATTTCTCCCTTTCCTACTTTGCCCTGCCTTTCTCCTCTCCTGTCCTCATATCTTCTTTCTTGAAGAACCCGGTAACTGCTGCAAATAGCAGGCAAAATGTAGGTCAAGTTTCAGCTCGCAGGTCATCTCATAAAAGTTGCAGCAGGCTTGTGACCAGGTCAATAAATTTCGGGCACTTCTCTGAATGGGGGGATTATGTGAGTGTGTTCAAATTGTTCTGTAGGTGGATTTTGTTACCTTCGGACTGAGCTAGGCTAACTGTTTCCCCGTTTACACGTCTTTATGCTATGCTGAGCTAACTGACTGCTGGCTAAGCTAAAACATCCAAAAATGTATTCACTATTCATTAAAGTTGATTTTGAAACTAACTCTTTCAAAAAATTATATATACTCTAGTATACTCTCTAATGAAAGTTAAAAAATATATATAACTAGCTAGCAAACAAACTAGGTGCAAAGACTAAAGATAGGACAGTCTGATGCATTAGTACACTGTATGACAAAGCAACAGTGAACCAAGTTCATAATGTTGCTCATATTTCAATTTTTTTTGTTTTTTGTTACTTTTACAGAAGTTAATAGCAAAAACCTCTCTAAGGTTCCACACTTCAGAAAGTAAATTTTGAGAAATGGTAAAGTTGTAACTTATATAAATGATCAGCACAGATAAGTCTTTTCCGCATGTGAGACTATTCTGCTGAAACTAGTCGACTGACTGCATAGCCTTCCTCTTCCTATCACTCTAAAACTAATAAAAGTGCTAATAAACGTTTTATCTTAAAACAAGGCAGAGAACGGGCAAGAAAAACAGCCGAGTTTTACATTACATGACTAGCATGGTGTTTGTAGTTCCCACAAGGCTAATTGAGTTTTGGGACCTCAACAAAGGATCTTTTATCCAATCGTATTTCATATTAAAAACCTTTTTGTACGTTTCTTATGTAAATTTGCATAAAACACAGGGTGAACCTAGTGACTTAAAGACTTTGCAAATGCTTAAATGCTCAATTTAAGCTGAGTTTGATTGATGTCTTGATGTGTTTAATATACCATTTCTCTGTCAGCTTAATTATGTAAATGGAAAACATATCACACTTATCATTCTTTCTCAAAACTCCAAGTGCAGAGCAATAAGAGTGACCTTATATTCACTTCGTATTTTCTTTTCCCATAAGAATATCAGAAACTTAGCAGCTTTGCGGTTTATGCCATATAAATATTCAGGTATGATAATGTAGAGGGGTGATTGGGTTTGGGCTACTACAGGGAGTGCAGCACAGATGGACAAAGACATGCAGGTATATGTGTGTGTGTGTGTGTGTGTGTGTGTGTGTGTGTGTGTGATAGAGAATGTGCATTACACTCTTCAGCATTACAATTTGGATATACTCTATGTTGAAGTTGGATCAATGCTTGTAGTCTCCTTTCATAGAAGCAGGTGTACAGTAAGAGAGAGAGTGAGTGTGTGTGTGTGTGTGTGTGTGTGTGTGTGTGTGTGTGTGTGTGTAATAAATGACATAAACGGTGAACATGGAGGGACAAAAGATGGAAAAAGATAGTGAGAAAGCAGTGACCAGCTTTTCATCCAATCAGTCTTCAACTGAGGGAACACAGCAACATCAATTTAGGAGCTAATTCTCCTCCATTATCTAAAGAAATTGCCAATAAGCTACAGTATGTGAGGGAGAGTGGAGGGATTTGGGTGTGTGTTGGGAGAAAATATTGTGTGTTAGGGCTTTTAATGTGTGTCTTTGTGTGTGTTTGTCTTATAAACAGTTGTTTGTGTGCAGTTTGTTCTGTGTGTGTGTGTGTGGTGTATTATATGTGATTAAAATGTTTTAGATTGTGCGAACTACATGCATTCATGCATGTTATCGCTGCCTTTATATGTGTATATGTGTGTGTGTTTATATGTGTATATGTGTGTGTGTGTATGTGTGTGTGTTTGTCCCATATGGTGGCAGTGTATCTATGTAAATACAAACTCTATAAAGTTGAAACAGAGAGGAAGGACACCATCTGGCCCAAAGCTCATTTTATGCAACCGCAAGGACAAGACCAATACAAGAGGAAGAAGACATAAAACCACAGGGTTTCATCCAAATCCAAAGATGGCCAGGACAAAAGACAACAACAGAAGCTCTTTGGCATCATAACACGCTGCCCTTGGTGACAAAGAATACATATCCAGGCTCATCCTGGTTCAGTGTCATATTCAAGGTAATTTTGTTCATTGTCATTCATAAACTAGCTACAGTACTCTTCTATGAATTGTGGCGTTTAGCACTATAGACAATGCCCTTTTATCCAAGAAAGTTGTTCAGGGTCATTTGACAGAAAATCAGTCCTCAGGATATTAACTGTCATATGTCGTAAATGATGCCACAGTGTTTTCTCTGCTGACCTTGCAGAGTGAATTTACCCAGGGAAAACAAATGAATCCACACTCTACTGCACTGCACTGCATGAAGCTGCTCCATGATGTATTACAGTGGGCTGTGTTGTATTATTCTAAACTGTCATATATCACATATAGACTCCATATATTCTGTCTAGCCCCACACAGATGGTCACTATAGGACACTTCAGGCTGCTAGTGTGCTCTGATGATTATTTTTGAAATGTCTTAGACGTTCTTATTGTAGGTCCACATTGCATTTCTATGTGCTCACTGTTCCCAGCCACATGGCATCACATTCCATGTTGCAAGAGCAAACAAAGTTTTATCACTATCCATTATTATTATATTATTATTATTATTATTATTCAATTCAGAGGCCTATAATCGATTTGAGACAATATATACAGTATGCTCATTTAACACAATCACTTACATTTATGAACTCACAAAAAGCAACTAAAATACAATTTGATAATTTTACTACTAAGCTTTTTTGTTCAGATATTTAAAAGAAAAACAACAATTTTTAGTATAAAGTATAATGGGAATTTCAAAATAAAGGCACATTTTAAACATGTTCAATGATGATGTATGGATATTTTCACTTTGCATCAATGACATAGGATCGTTGATCATTGAATCAATATATCGATCCAGAAAAAGATAAATATGTCAGAGAGCTAAGGTGTTGAGCAGCACTGTCCAGGGAGCTAAGATTTGGCTGTTATTCACACAACACCGACCAAAATGCTCGTATCCTGTAATATAACTGAATCAGAATCAATGCAGCGATTCTGCTTGTAGTGTGTGTGTGTGTGTGTGTGTGTGTGTGTCTGTTTAGAGACATGACATTACAGATCAAGCTGAAGCATGTGTCTGCCCATGAAATACAAGTGTGTGTCTGTGTGTGTGTGTGTGTGTGTGTGTGTGTGTGTGTGTGTGTGTGTCCGCAGAGAAATGTTAGCAGCTGTATTGTGATACAGATGTCCTCAGACACTGAGGCAGAAAGAGCAGCACTGAAGGTACCAGCCTCCCACACAAACTCAGGAACCATTGAAATGACACACACGTCACAGGAACGCCTTGTTTTTGCATGTGGTTATTATATGTGTGTGTGTGTGTATATCTGTCTAATATACTGTGTGTAAGCCAGTAGTGACAAAATGCATTGGTGTGTGTTTAAATGAGGAATGTGTGTGCGTATATGTATGCATGCGTGTGATTTTCCGTGTGCTCATGCGCATCTGTGCATGTTCAGGGAATCTGTGTGTCGGGTATTCCAGTAATGATTGACCCTCGACTCAGTCTCTCCACATTGACGCATCAGTGTTGCTTTAAATGCCTGTTACCATGGAAACAGGCAGCCAGCATACAGGTCTGGTACACAGACAATGGTCTCTCTCTCTCTCTCTCTCTCTCTCTCTCTCTCTGTGTGGCTCTCTTTCAGTCACTCTCTCTCCACCCCTGCTTCTCCACCCATCGTTTACCCAATTTTCTCTCTCACTCCCCCTTTTTCTCTCTCACCACGTCTTCCCATTCTTTCTGTGTCTTGCCTCGATTTCCATTCATTCACGTCAGTCTTACCTCTCCAAGGTTTCCCCCTCCTTTCCCACTCTCCCCCTTTTCATTCAGTCTGACGTTTTTACCTCTCTCAATTCATTCACGTCAACCTTGCCGCCACGCTCTCACATCTCTGTCTCTCTCTCCTTTCATCACTCTCACCACTTGTCACGTCATCCTCTTCCGTCTCTTTCCCTTCATCCATCTCCGTCTAACTGTGTTCCATTGCCTTAAAATCTCCTATTTCTGTCTCTTTTCTTTCCTCTAAGCTGTGTGTGTGGATAGAGAGCTCTAGTACTTCGTCAAACACAAACAAATGCTCAGAGAGGTATTCGGCATAGTACACAGTTAGAGCACCAATATACTTGTTTTAACTGTATATTTACACACCAGTGGCACATAAATAGTAGCAGACAACACAGAAGTTAGACACACATCATCAACACGGCCTCACCTTGCCGAAGCTGCCCTTGCCTAGCACCATCAGGAAGTTAAAATCAGCCAGCTTCATGCGATCTTGGTTGCCATTGGAGTCGAACCGGGATGCAGCATTGGCCGCCTTGCCTTCTTTGTTCTTGTCTGGGCCAATCTTAGCTCTCTAGATGAGAGAAGAAGAGAATAGGGGATGACATTAGACACAACCTTCAACATGTAAAGACTACAGGCTGTAAGTGGACAAATAGAGGCTGGAGTTGGCAAATAAATGTATATACCAAGATTAAAAAAAGTTATAATGGGGTAGCTAGTGATGTAGGGCCTTTCAACAGTATTTGTTGAGGGAAGTGAAATATTTACTTATTCATATTCCCAAACCATATTTATCTTGACTACTATATGGTATCATAACCCACATATTGGTAGGGATTACCATGATTTTGCACTTTACTTGTCATTATCATGTGACAATGAATTGGGAATAAAACAAAAGGTGGCGGTGGCTGTTTCAGTATTAAAACATCTCAAGCTTTCAGAGGTTTGTCTAATGTAGATCAGCGTAAATTCTTTCAGGAAGACCTAAGTCTTAATCAATGCTCTCTTCCTAAATCGAATCAGCTGTTGGAGGCGTTCACCTTCCTGCTAAACCAATCAGAATCGTACACGTATTTCAAGGGCCAATCACAGAGTCACAACCTTGCTTTAAAATCTGTTTTTCCCTTTGCTATCAGCTGTCGTTTCAGCTGCAACCATCCACCTCCCTTTCCACCTCCAGTCATCATCTACTCCAGGTGACCGCTCCGGAGCCTCCTTCGGTCTGATCTTCGGGCTCCTTCTTCGCCCCCCAGCGGTGTCTAGATTCCATCGGGGGGGGGGGTTATGATTGTTCTCTACCCCTATATACAAACTATTATTATAATGATGTAGTCTAATCGTCAAAGACTTTGTACATATTCTAATGCTGTACAATAAACTTATGTCTCTCCTGATTAAAATGTAGCCCAGCGTAAAGTCTTTCAGGAAGACATTTAATCGATGCTCTCCCAAATCCGCTGTTATTCAAATAACTGTACATTTCATCATGCTGTATATAACTTTTGCATATCTTCAAACTAGTCTCTCCTGATTGAAATGGCAGATCGTGAGGAAAAGGCCTTGAAGGTTAAATCAGTTAAACATGCATTGGGTTAGCATGCCAAAAATTGGGTGCCAAGAATAATATCCTTTTCTGTGTATCATTAACATGTATGTGAAATGTCGTCAACATTTGAGAAACTCACATTAGTAATGCTGCTAATTATCTAGAGCCAAGTCTTATTGCTTATGGCAAATGTGCTAAATATGTCAATGATCTCAAAAGATGTTTGACAACTGTTCAAAAAGGCCACATTTAGGGCGGGGGGAAGCATTTTCCTACTGAAGCAAAGTCATCAAAAATCACTACCAACACTACAAAATACAAAATATATTAGAAGCTTCACTTTACAATGAAATAGTAGACAGAAACACACATTTCACATGTCAAAGTTATAAACAAACTAGGAAAAGAGAAGACGATATCCCAGCCAGATACAAGTGAACTGTTAGTGAAATAAATAACACACAGTGCAAAAAAAAACATACATACTCAACATTGTTGATTTGGGACATTCTAATATCACAGAGAAAACTTTTTTGTTAGAGAGACAGCTGTGGAAGTGATACACATGTTAAAAGGGGAAAGTTTTTAGCCGTTTGGTTCATTCTATTTCATTCATTCTGTGAAGGTACATCACACTTTTTTAAGAAATATGTTCTATTCAATCATGACTGTTACCACTTCCCTTGTTTCTGTCCTTCAAACACTCACTCTGAGAGTATTTGTACTTTTTCTCCTTTCTCTATAATTAATTTCTACTTCATCTTTATAAATGTGGCCTGTGTCCATGACTCTCCATTTATTCATGTCTTCACGTCCTGGGTCTCTCTGCTATATACTGTCTCTCTCACAGTCCGGTCCTCTCGACCTTGTCACACTCTCTAGTCCTGTCTCTGTCGTAAGAAAGTATTTCATCTTATAATCTTATCTTTTTATCATCTTATTCTCCACTTTGTTAAGCCATGCTTCAATTTAGTCTTAATACATTTAGAAAATGCAGACAGAGACAGAGGTACAGAATGAGTACATCTTATCCTATCTTATCTTAAATTGCTGATCCACACTGAGGCGCTCTGCACTTCTGTCCTGTGCAGTAATTTCTCCACTGCTTTGTCTGGAAAATTGTCAGAGTGAAGCATCCAAGTACTCTGCTGCTCCCCACACTGTTTTCTGTGTGTGTGTGTGTGTCTGTATGTGTGTGTGTGTGTGTGTGTGTGTGTGTGTGTGTTTCAACCCATGCAGTTCCCGACTCATCAATGGATAAAGGGCTCTATCTGTCTCCATCTGCTCTGACGCGTGCACACACACACACACGTGCACACACACACACACACACACACACACACACACACACACACACACACACACACACACACACATACACACAGCTGAGGTATTTGTGAGCAGCAGAGCATGCTGAAAGCAGCACTCTCAAAGCCTTCAGAAATCAATGCTGCTCTCTGTGTCCATGTGTCCAAATATGTTTGTGCGCATTATAAAAGGTAAAAAGAATAACAATGAATGGCAGCAGCAAAATCTGATACATTTTCTCTTTCTCCCTAAATAGGTTTAATGTGAATAATGAGTATTTATGAACCTCATTGGTGACGGGAAATGCACCTGCAACCTACATGTGTGTAGGGAAGAGAAAAGAGTTAGAAAGTAGGATATGCAAAGGTAAGAGAGAGAGAAAGTAAAGGAAATAGAGAAACAAAAAATTAAAAATGAAGAAAAAGTGAGGTGGAGGAGGACTGAGGGCAAAGAAAGAAAAAAATGGCAGAGAAAGAGCAGTTGACTTAACTGTTTTTCAATATACTGGAAAATGTATTTTGATCAAAACGTCTTCATTAAAATGAATTGAAATGAGATACAGAAATGTGTCTCAGCTTTAAATGAGGATAAAATCCTTGTAAATCTAGCACCCTGCTTCTTCTTCTACTTCCTCCTCTGAACGCAAGTTTGTCTGGGTCTTGGTGTGTGCATTATTTATCACTGTCTGTCACTGACTGTCTTGTGTGATTCTGGATGAGGTGAATGGAGGCATGCAGGTAATGTTACCAAAGTGAAGTCTCTCTCTGTTTGTCTGACTGTGTCTTTCTTTCTCTCTGCCATCTCTCTGAGAGCTACACCCTAGAAGTTGCCTACATGCTGTGTGTGTGTGTGTGTGTGTGTGTGTGTGTGTGTGTGTGTGTGTGTGTGTGTGTGTGTGTGTGTGTGTGAGTGATTGCTGGCCCCCTGAGAATGTGTCTCAGTGAACGTCTGAGGATCATGACCTTGAGGAGATGGAAGGAAAGAAAAACAGATAAAGAGAGAGAAACACACAGGGGGGCACTGAAGGTGATAGAGGACAAAATAGATAAGTGAAGAAGAGAAAGGAAAGCAAAATAAAGATGGGGGAGGAAGAGAGGAGAGAAATGGGAGGATAGAAGGCTACAACATTCTAAACAACAGACTTATCCAGAGGAAAGTGTGTAAGACACCTACACAGCAACGCTGTGGCCCAAAGGCCGATTATTGGGGGTGGGAAAGAAAATGTATTGAGATTTTTTTTAAGACGAGTTTTAAAATTGATTATTTTCTCTAGAATCGATTTATACTTCTTTTTTTTTTTTTTACCAATGATTCACCTAAATATTTTTGAACGGTACTGCCGATGGTACATACAACATATCCATTTCCAACAAAACAGCGCAAAAGCAGAAAATCCATGTTATGTACTTCTTTACGAGGAAAATAAATGTCAGACTGACTGACTGGCATGTGATGTACATTTGTCTTGGAAAATAAATAGGTCAATATCACTCATTTGTCTGTACGGTAAGTATGAGGCTACAACCAGCAGCTGGTTAGATTAGCTTAGCACAACTGGACGCAGGGACACAGCTGGACTGACCCTGTTTAACTACCAGCACCTTGATTTTACACTTTGGTTTTCACAAACCAGATATAACATGTTAATGTTAAAGTGAGCTTTAGAGGTGCTGGTGGATGGAGTTGTGACAGAGCCAGGCTAGCTGTTCCCCCTGTTTCCAGTCATTATGCTAAGCTAAGCTAACCGATTGCTGGCAATCTTCTTAACTTTAACTGGAGTTGGGACAGATGAAAAAAAAGACCACAAAATTGCGCCCAAACAACTCCACTATGATCAACACATTTCAGAATGAGTTTAGTGTCAGCAAGACAGAAGGAGGAGAGGAAAAGAAAAGAAAAAAGGAGGAAACACAGAGCGGGGTTATCCTCTCCACTGCCAAATTTGTGTTAATGAGTGGGCCTACTGGTCTCACACACACACACACACACACACAGACACACACACACACACACACACACACACACACACACACACACACACGTCTGGACCTGCAGTGTGCCAGACCGGATGGTACTATAAGTGTGCCTGCCAACTGCTAACAGATCTCCCAGGGAGGCTCTCACTCAGACACACACAAGTGCACACACACGCACATTCACAACCACCGACGCACTTCAACACATGCAGGCACACAGTTGAAAATGCTTCCACATAAAAACACAAAGAGACTAAAAGGTGCGGATTCACACACACCTCAAACTTCTGCCGTAGCTCCTCGTTGCCCTCTTCCCCCTCTGGAGCAACGGGAACATTGAAATACTCGCCTTCCTCCTGGGAGAGCAGCTTAAACCTGAGAGAGAGAGAGAGAGAGAGAGAGAGAGAGAGAGAGAGAGAGAGAGAGAGAATATTTCCAGTCAAATCAATTCCCAATTAGTTTATACAATTTAAGCGTTTAACTGCTTCCATTAGCTGAAGCTGCTGACTGTTAGTGCACTGATTTAAAGTCCTAAAGAATAATCAGCTGATTATTTAGTAATTCACTATCCTTCATGGTGATCCAGCAAAGCCTGACAAAGATGGGCCCAAAACACAGCTGAGATGCGTATTATTTAACAAAATCAATAGAATATAATTTTTCATATTGAACCCCTTAAACACAAGCTCATACCTCACAGCATCAACATGGTACTTGTAGTGAATACAATTGTGCTGGGCCTTTATGTTTAAGTGACACACATCTTAACTTTTAACAATTTTCCGGTTTCATCCTCAGAAAATGTGGATCCTGTTGGTTGTGAGCATTTGTATCTGCACCATTACTGTTTTTTTCTCTTTAGTTTATTGACTTTTTGGTGCTGTGTAAACAGTTAGCTGTATCGTTTTATGTGGGCAGTGCCGTCAACAGCAGTTTGAAAAAGTGTGTGTCGCTGACAATCTACCAACCTGAGAGGGAGCAACCTGATTCAGTCAGACATTTGGACTTTTAAGTACGCTCCATGTCTGAGTCTGCACCAACAGTTTTGGCCTTTGATGTAACTTGGAGGGATAAAATGTTTGGTATTTATATCATTTGCTAATTTACAGATTTGTTCTCTCTTTAGACAGCCATGAGATCAGACCGGTACTTCAAGAGGTTATAGCTGATATCCTAAACGTCTTTTACTTAAAATATTATTATTATTATTAAATATAATGTTCTGCAAAATCTGTCTTAGGGGTCTACTTTCATGAAGCCTGTAGTGTGTCACGATATACAGTCAAATGCGCTCTGCCCGTAGCATTGGGGTTGTGCCAAACACACGGTGATTTTGTGACCAGGCTCTTGGATACGCTGAGGTAAGATCAGAAGACATACATTTTCATACATCATGGGTGTGTTAGAGTCTGTGACTATCATGACCATCCACATTCACTATTACCCTGCCATGATGCACTGACAGTTTGGGAATCACGTGGAGACTTTTCCTCAGAGGAAACATATTGTTGAGTGAATATTAATTCACTGGTCCTTTGCATAGTGGAAACATCTAAAGGACTGAAAGATTGCCAACAGGTCGCAGTTCTTCTTTCAGAAAAGTTTGCTTCTGGTTGTTAAGATAAATTACAATACTCTGTTCTACTCATATTCTAGAAGGTGAGGACCCTCCAGTCTCCTCTCTGTCAGCAGTGGTTTATATGGTTGACGTTGGACGGTGATGACATGTGAGTCGCTCATCAGGATCAGGAAATCAACTCAACATTCTCCTGCTGACTCTGCTAGCCTGGGCTAGTTTTCAAATTTAAAACATCAGAGTAAACACTAGGGCTGGGCAATATAATAATATTGTATTGATATTGATATATATGGCTAGATGACAAGTGTTTTTTTGTGGTTTTAAAGGCTGCATTACAGTAGAGTGATGTACACACGCCAGACTGTTCTAGCTGTTCTATTATTTGCCATTACACACAGTTATTATATCAACATAACTGATGATTATTTATCAAAAATCTTATTGTGTGCATACTTTGTGAAAGCACCAATTGTCAACCCTACGATAGCGCCATCGAGGTGTTTGGTCAAAAATATTGGGATATTTAATTTTCTCCATACCGCCCAGCTCTAGTAAACACAGAGAGAAAGGTGGAGAAGATGAGCTCTAGCTACTAAGACCATCTCTGTGGCCATTTCATGACTACGAGTCACTCATCAGGATAGGGAAATCAACTAGCTCAGCTCAGGCTCAGGCTAGCTAGAGGGCTAACGTTTTCCGATGTAAACATCAGAGTGAAAGAAAAGGAAGGAAAAGGTTAAAAAGATGGTAGGATAATCTGGAATTATACTGTGTACGATTTAATGTGACAAATAAAATTGATTGATTGATTGATCTGAGTCTGCACCAACAGTTTTGGCCTTTGATGTAACTTGGAGGGATGAAATGTTTGGTATTTATATCATTTGCTAATTTACAGATTTGTTCTCTCTTTAGACAGCCATGAGATCAGATCGGTGCTTCAAGAGGTTATAGCTGATATCCTAAACGTCTTTTACTTAAAATATTATTATTATTATTAAATATAATGTTCTGCAAAATCTGTCTTAGGGGTCTACTTTCATGAAGCCTGTAGTGTGTCACGATATACAGTCAAATGCGCTCTGCCCGTAGCATTGGGGTTGTGCCAAACGCACGGTGATTTTGTGACCAGGCTCTTGGATACGCTGAGGTAAGATCAGAAGACATACATTTTCATACATCAGCAAATAAGATCAGCAAAGCACAATTATGTTAAAAGCTCAACTCTTTCGAACACAATATCAAATATCTCCCATGGAGGGCAATAACATAGAAACATACAGTAGTTTAGCTGCTTTAACAGCCCCTCTCACTCTGTTCCTCCGTCTGGCTGCTGGCCAGCAGGTGTGAGGCTTCGGAGCTTCACATGGAAGGATTAGTGGAAAACATACACTTTCACGGGTTCTCTTTGCTCTGAATATCAGATTTTTAATGGCATCTCTCCACCTCCACCATTCCACCTCAAACACTGGCATCTCATTAAAAACCCTGACAGGGCAGCGTCAGCAAAAAGAGAGGAAGAGAGGAAGATAGAGAGATACAGAGACTGAGCTAGAGAGAGAGAGGGAGGGTGGGTGGTGGAGCGATAAAGAAGAAGGGATAAAGAGACGGGGTACAGATGCTTTGGCACGGAGTTTCACCAGAATAAAAAAGAAGAGCTCCAACTAAAGTATTTCTTCAACAGTGCAGTAATGAACAAGGTCACCTCCACTCTCCCTCCTCCTCTGCCTGTGCTGTTTCTCTGCCTCATGTCTCTCCACTACTTCCCCCCAATTCATCCCCCCATCCCTCCTTTCATCTCACCATCCATCCACTCCTTGTTTATGGAGCTCTGAGATGCCGAAGGACAGTGATCCCATGAAGTCGTTGCGGCTGGTCAGGTCCCAGTCCCAAATCTCCACCGACAGACGGCGGTCCTTATCGTACTCCTTCAGGTGGCTAGGAGAAAAACATGGATGATCAACAGTTGGATAAACTGTTGGTTAGACTAACACAACAGTTGGCTAAATATTTTGTTTGACAACATTAATATATATATATATATATATATATATATATATATATATGTATACACACTCTCACACACTACCGGTTAAAGTTTGGGGTAACTTACAAATTTGTATTCCACTCCGTTTTCAAAGGCTCATTCTGTTCACTAATCTGATATAATTTTAAAAAACTAACTGAGAAAACATTTGAGAACACTTTTGCAATTATGTAAGCACATAATGTAATCTAAAAACTGCTGCCCTGGTTAAAAATGCAAACTGTACAACGCAACTGATCTCAGCTGGTATTCTGTCTACAATGGAGTGTAATGGATATGTCTAAGTGACCCCAAACATTTAACCGGTAGTTTGTGTGTGTGTGTGTGTGTGTGTGTGTGTGTGTGTTTTTATCTTTCCTGCCATAACAATACGTAGCCTTTTAAGCATGCTTTGTATAATCCGTCTAGTAAACAGATTCACCTCATTTTCCAAATAAAGTAGAAATATAGCAAACGCTGTCTGTAAGTGTAGCCTATGTGTTACATTGTAGGCTTCTTTCAGACCACACATTTGTAGAAGTTTATGAAAAACCTTCTATCATCTCTTATTGCGATGTGTTGGATAGGTGCAAAAAATGCCTTTTAAGTTGAACATCTGCCACCAGATGCTTGAAAATGCAAATCTCAGTCTCTTTCCATGCAAACCGTGATGAAGCTGATTAAAAATGTAATTGTAGCCAAAAGCAGGAAACTACCCCAAAAGCAAGGTTTTATGAATATAAGCAGCCAGATGTTTTATCTGAGCGCCAGCGGTTACAAATGCTTGGAAAGACTATTATGACGCAATGCTCTAAAAACACAGCAGTTGGTAAGTGAGAGAGATGGATGAAAAAAGAAAGAAAGGGAGAGACAGGTAGAAAGACCACCAAACATGGTGTAATAAAGCCTTACAATTTAAAGGTCTCATTCCATACGGGGTTGAGGCAACACTTTATGGTCTTGGTCTTCTGTTTACTCTCGCTGCGGGGATCTGGGATCAGTTTAAGCTTCACGTAGGGGTCTGACAGACCGTTGGGGTCCATAGGAACCAGATTCCTGCCCTCTCCGACTGGGGATAGAAGGATGTAGGAAAAAGGAAAGAAAGAAGGAGGGTGATGGGAAAATAGAGGGTGAAGGTGAGAGAGGAAATTTGGATAAGAAAACATTATGAGAATTTGATTTCAAGTAAGCATCAGTTACAATGACATTCTGTGAACAGAATTGGAAATTGTTTATGTGTGCGAGTGCAGAGCTTGACTTTTATAAGTGAAAGATTTTCTACAAGCCCATTTTTTTTTACAAGAACCCAAATCATGAGTTACTCATTAAAAATGTCCATTAACAAAAATAAAAGACACATTATTACCAATAAAACATTTAGCTGGTAAACAGAGACTGACAGACACAGAGAGAGGAACAGAAAGAATCATGATGAGATTTTCCTTAAAATATTATGCTACTATTGTATATAATAGTAACCAAAGGTAATTAAAATGCAACCTATGAATCACTTAAATAAAAAAAATGTTAGGCCAACTTTAAAGTTAATAAAACATTAATAATGTAACACGTTTTACATTCACTGTACACATCTTTACAGTGACTAGCTTTTTATGTAGATCATTACCTATTTAGTTTTATTTTCCTAAATTTTCAAGGGAACAACACCTACTGTTGGCTTCATATCTACAGTGCTGCGTTTCCAAACCTGGTGGACAAGAATATTGGAGAAGCTGGTATGGACTGTACTCTGCATTAGGGGTGGGAATCACCAGACAACTCCCGATACGATATTGTCACGATACTCATGCCACGATCCGATATTATTGACATTTTAAACATATTGCAATATTCTGCGATATATTGCAATTTATAACCTTTTTTCCAATTTTTCCCAATTTCAAATGACGTCCCCAAAAGGAAACTTTGTCAACATCTGTTTCACCTAAAATGACACATTTCTCTGTTTGTTCATATCACTTCAATTTTATTGCTGCAAAATGGGATCGTTAAGCAGACAAACTGACCAACGCATATATAATAAAAGAGCGATACTTGGCACCTGTGTATTGATAGAATATTACCACTGAAAATATGGTGATACTATGCTGTAAAGATTCTACTGGACTCTTTTGTACCATAGCCTGCATGAATGGAAACAGGCAGGTTTGAATTGCACATGACCTTGCCAAAAAAATGAGGGTCTTAGAATTTTATTCAGAACCCACCAGTAACTCATCATAATTAATTTGAACCCATATTTAGCAGGTTGGCAGGTGTTAATTTCAAGCGCTGTGTGTATGTGTGTTTGAATTTGGAGAGTGCATCCTGTCTGTAATCTATTTAACAACAAAACTCTCCCCTGAAACCAACTAAGTAAATAGGCATGGTAAATTTTAGGCAATGGAAAACACACACACACCAGATACCCTAGAGTTAGATTGGGGGTTAAAGCCTTGAGGTTGCCAGATCTGTCTATAATTACCATGTAGACAGATGAAGGTTGCCAGTTCCAACACTAATCCTTCTTTGTAGCGCTCTGTTATTGGGCTGTAATTGTATTCCAGTGGCGTAACATCCCCTGCGATTGGAGTGTGTGTGAATTTGTGCGTGTGTGTGCACAATTATTGTTGCTGGTCAAGTTCTGAGGTCACATCCAATTACCAGAAGCAGGGCTGGTGCTGCTGTGTATTAGGCAGCACGCTTGGGAAGCACTTAAGACACACACACACACACACACACACACACACACACACACACACACACACACACACACACGCACACACGCACGCACGCACGCACGCACGCACGCACGCACACACGCAACTCACTGGTTCAAGTTTGGTCCATGGCCTCCCAAAGAGGTGACATTACTTAATTATTACCTTTTAAGAACACTAAAAATCTAACCTGACCCTGCCTAGTGCCCAAAGATCCATCTACATGGAGTCAAACAAAGTCAACTTACCGGTTTAGTTACACTAAGAATTTGGTCACACAAATAAAAAAGGTGCATTCTTTCACTTCGGTTTATGGTTCATACTACTTGGTTACAAACAAAACCATAGGTGTAATTAACTGGGGGGATGAGGGGGTTACATGCATTCAGAATTTGTTCAATGATGAAACAAACGGCCTCGCAAGATAGGTGAAGATCTCAACCCCCCCCCAAGGTTGAACCCAAAGTTACGCCCTTGCAAACCAATACTTACAAATATACAGCCACATGGACTAATATTTCAATTATTGGACAATTTTGAATGCTTGTGTCTATATATCCTCACTGAGATCTGGTCCAGGACCCGAGTTGAGTTGTGTCAATCTAATTGGGTAGTGCCTGGGTGTCACTATGTCAAATAGCTGAGCAGACTCTGAATCAGCTCTGATCCTGCACTGCTGCCAGTGTTAGTTAATTCTCTCTGTATTCGGATCGGTTTGGCTGACACCATTTTGAATCCAGTCTAATCATCCTACTTCAGCCTATTTCTGGTATATTTCAAATCAAGTCTGTTTGTTCTGGGATCTCTGTCAGATTGAGTTCTCTATTGTTGAAAATAAATTGTGAACATCTGAGTTTGGGTAGGCTATGCTGCCCTTTACTGCACTTAAAAGTTTAATGCATCTTCTCGGGTGGTCTGACGGTTAAAAAGCAAATGAAGAAACAACATGATCCAGTATATAAGACTGCAGGTGAACTTTTTTTTTAAAGATAACAAAGATGAGAAGACTAAAGGAGGAGACAGCATATTATGTACAGTAAAATGAGTGTTAAGTGTCACATCATGAAGCTGGTCCGTCTTGTACACTACAAATAAAGTGCACATGGGTTTACCTGGAAGTGAGACTTTTCAGTCTGTCTTATTCTAATCTGATGTTGAAATATGGGTCAAAAAGCATACTTTTGCAATAAAATGCTTTTTTTTTATTTATATTTTTCAATGAACAATTGAGATGCACAGCTCACAGAGCTGCGGGGGACATGTGGCATCCTTTTAAACCATGACTGAGGGGAGAGTTTCACAGCCGCTCGCACCATGCGAATGAGGTTTTCATGCTGCTAAAGTCGCTATGCCATGCTAAGCTCCAAGAGGTTAACCACAGCACAGACCCAACGGCCAGCATTAAACTCTCAGTAGAGCAGGTCAATAAATATTAGATGATGCCTGTTAAAGTGACCATCAAATGCTGGTTGAGGTGAGCTATAAAGAGGGTAGCATGCCAAATGGTCTCATAGGACACTTACAGTAAATAGAGAAGGGTGTGTGTTTCTGTGTTGTGTGTGTGTGTGAGTGAATGGATCTGGTTTTGCATGTACAGGTGTGTAATGTGCATGTGGCTGTGTTGTTGTGTGCAATCCTTACTTTCATACAGTATGTACTAATTGCAAAGAGTTTGTCTGAGTGTGTGTGTGTGTGTGTGTGTGTGTGTGTGTGTGTGTGTGTGTGTGTGTGTGTGTGTGTGTGGAGAGATAATGCGTGTATTTGAGTCTACAGGGAGGGCGAGTGGAGATAAGAGTGCAGTAACAGCAGAATACTGTATGTGCATAGCAGCGTGGGTGTTGGCAGTGCACCTTTTCCCATGTGAGACAGCCTCATCAGAGTCTTAGTAGGATTCTTATATTCTGTCCAACTGCTACTGGCTTTTATATGTGCTGCAAAATAAGTGAAGCTTAAGTGAAGCACATTTAAGTGTTCAGATTTGCTTGTTTGTACAGGTGACAACATAAAAAGATCGGCACCAAACGGCCTGATAAAGAGTCTAGATCTAACCGTGGGAGATCAATATCCGTTTTAACTATTGCTGTCAGTTAAACGTTTAAACAGTGTCAATTCTTTTTATGGCGAGATTAATGTTTTTTTTGGCCTAGCAAACTTTGTAGTTTTTTTTCACATGCTCTCACAACAACCAGTAACGTTAGAAAAACTATAACACCACACCGGATCGAACTAGACACAAAACAATAGACACGCCACACACACTTGTTTGGGCTTGCGAGCCGGCCAAAGAGTAGTAACGTTACATTTTGAGTGGATGGCGAGAGCGAGATGCCAAAATGGATGCCAATAAGATTCTGAATGGAAAGTTTACTTTTTAAAAGTTGCCAAATGGTTCCATTGACAAGACCAGGGTGATCTGTGTGTTTTGTCGCTGTGAACTGAGCTTCAGTATCATCGCAGCATGCCCAGTCTGAAATACCACTTGATGCCAATTCTCCCCCCCCCCACGTCAAAGTATTTTTTTCACCCTTTTATTGATGGACAGTGTTACCTTGTGTGAGAGATTATTTGCTCCAAGTGTGAAGGACTGCTCCAAGTGAGAATGTTACGTGTGAAATTGAACACTACAGTAGGCTATATGCTAATGTTGTTTTCAATAAAAATTAATTTGCACAAAGCAAGCCGATACACTTTTCCATGTTGATAAGAGCATTAAAATGAGAAAAAATAATGGGACAAAAAGAAATCAAGGGACATTTAGAATAGATAAAAATGTGTGAATAATTATGACATTAATGCAATTAATCACGATTAAATATTTTAATTTTTTGACAGCACTAGTTTTAACTACACGAAACAACCCCAAAATGAGTTTAAGGGACAGATGTTCATTTTAGGGTCTATATAAAGTATACATTATTATTATTATTATTATGTGTTGCAATCTGGCGCCAACAACAGAGAGGTTCATTTAGGCGCACAGTCCATCAGGACTGCTACTTCAGGGACCGGAATTTTATTTGTTTTGACTCGGTTTACTTGCCAACGTGACTAACCTTAGTCTAAAATATATCAACCTTCCCTTCTGCACTTCACACCTAAGAAAAGGACCCGCTGATTGATGTTGATCACAACCCTAGCGGAGTGTGATCCCAATCCAATGAAGGGACAATCTGCATTCAGTTAACACACTACCTTATCACTGAGAAATGACAGGTGCAACACCTGCTGTTTATTTCTGCCACATGAGCTATTCAGTAGTCTTTAAGTGATTCTGCTGTGGGTGTTTCCTGCCACATTTTGGACATTTTGGATTAACAAGAGTCTCACTAAAGTCTGCAGGTTGGAGGAGCAGTGTGAAGTCTGTCTTCCGCTTTTAGTCAGAGGAAATGTATTAATCCATAACTAAATCTGGCTCGGTTAGCCTGGTGCTACCATGCTGTATGGTAGTGTAGCAGTTACTAACTGATCTTGAATCATTGGACTATTTAAGGGATGACAAGTCAACATTCTGCCTATTAGGATCAAAAGCTTTATCATGACTAATTGGTACAGTAAAGCATACTTTTCATAAACTGACATTAGATTTAAATAAAATGTAACAAGTCTGCTCACTTACAATTCCTCCAGCCAAGCTTAAGCGTGAGAGCAGTGTCCTTCAAACAAAAATGATATAGTATATACAATTTAATGTCAGGTTTAGTTTTTTAACACCCAAAGGGGGCCATGCAGAAAATCTCCAAACGTTTTGGCAAATGTTTCATTAATAGAGTTTTGGGTGTGCATACAATTAATGAAACTGCTATTTGTTAAATTCTTAAGGTTCTTTTGGAAGCTCGTTAGGTTTTAAACTTTGCTTTTGAGCTAATGCAGAGACAGCCAGAGTCCTTGTATCGCAAGTGTTTCTGTAACTTTCCGGAGTAAAAATCTGACATTCGTGATTTTACACGATTGTCCAGCTGTGTGGAGGTGAGGTTTGAATTTCTCTCTTAAACTGTGTCACTTGTCATGAGAATAACCGACTGCAATGCCATGATTGCCTTCCAAGAGAGACAGTCTGAAAATGTGCGCCATAACCCCCATATGTAAACAATTCTCAGCCTCCTCTAGGACAACAGGCTTTTTTCACCCTGCCTTTCAGAACAGCTATGAAGTAATTAGGCAGAATGTGCAGTACCAAAGGAAGGGGGCACCTTACAAGGCCCCTATCCCAGGTCCAACTGCATTGCCACCGGCTGGAGTCCTTGATCTAGAATGATGCTGATCCTCCATCTCCATGGCCACTGACCCTGAGCTCTGATCTCCCAGTGACAGAGGAGGAAGGTGACTTAAAAGTGATCAATAAAGTGTCACTTTACACCCATGTCAATTGCTTTGATTAAATCCACGACTAGTACACGGCACAAATGCATATTTCAGTGTGGCAGCCCTTTCCACCAGTTCCAGATACGTTAAGCTGTAGAATAATTCCTAGCGGTTCTACAATTGTGCTGGTGGTTTTTTTCTCCACCTCACTGCAATGAGGTAGTAAGCTACTGGTGGCTCCACACTGACCCCTGTGGACAGAAATTAGTACTACATCTCCTACTGCCTGCTATCATTGCTCATAAACTATTACCAAAAAGGAAAATGGAAGGATTTATATCACAGCTGTCTAAAAACAACAATGTAACACTAAACGTGTGTATATCAATTGTAAGTGTTGAAGATCCTTGCTGGCTGGACAATAATGTAACGCACTCTGGGACTGATCAACAGATATGACTAAATTTTCTTTTTTTCTTCTTTTTTAATAACATTAGCTGTCACTTTTCCTTGCCAGTTTCTACTATTCAGCTCTATTGTATTCTATTCTGTAGCACTTGTGAGGTTAAGCCTGTACTGCAGTCTCTGTGAGATAAATCTGCTCTCTTATCATTTCCCACAGTAAATCCCAGCTAATGATCAGTCTGCAAGCGTGGGAACCAAGAGCAAGTAGGAGAGAGGGATGAAACCCAGTGAAAGGGAAGGGGAAAGGAAAATGCTGTCACATACAGAAATGGGCAGATCTATTGTACTGGATGTATTGTCTCTTTTCAGGACATTCATAACTGTTTTAGTGGTAGTTAGTGGACACTTTGTTTATATTTGTCACTGATGAACAGATGCTGTATATTGATTATATGTGTTGTGCAATCCCAAAGGAACCAATCATTCCTTGTTTTAGATCCACAATCAAACTCAGCTATATTTAGTTAGTAATTACCTTTCAGTGCTTAAGTAGCGTGGGCAAAAATAACTACATTTTGGTGAAATTCAAGTCTTATCCATTCAACCATCTATGTTCTGGGTAAACATTTATAATTATTAAGTCATAAAGTACTTGGGGATGAATGGTGGCACAGCTGAAGTTGGAACATATTTATGTAGACTGGGTAAAACACTTATTCAAATTAAAATGTAGTCTTTAGATTTGGGATATGAAAAGATACATTATGCACATTAGATGGTGGGGGTTACAGCCAAGGTAAGTCTGATGTTTTCAGTTTGAGGCACAGCTGTAATTGAGTTGACAGGTGCAGAGTAAAGGTAATGTAAAGCTCTGCTGTCACCTGCAGGTAAGACAGGGCACTACAAGTCAATTATACAGTAGACGTTCGCTTCCGTTCATTGGTTAAATAAAACATAAGGCAGGTCAGGAAACTCTCTTCAGGAAAGAAGCGAGGCAAGATTTAACCTATCCCAACTAGCTTGAAATATATTCACTCGTAAACAATCATTTAATAAAAGCAGGGACTGGTGATATGCAGTGCATTTCTTGGATAAGTTTGTTGTTAGATTATGCTATTTTGGTGCAAATGACTGGCCAGACATAGATGAAGATGCTTCTAGAAACATTTGGGCTGGGGTTTTAGTGTGTAAATGGGCCACAATCTGTGCCGGACTGGGAAAGGACCTCAAACATCACTAGTTTACACACTTCTTACAAAATTATGTTCAAAACAAGAACAACATGACGTATATACTGTATTGATTTATGTATTGACACATTTACTTAATAATCACAGTTTATGTTGATGTTCTTTCTGCATCAGTTTGCTGGAATAAAACTGGTATTAAAACACAAAAGAAAACACAAAAGGTTTATGAATCTCATATTTAACTCCTGTTGCATCCATCCTTCCCCTCGGCAGGTCTACCAGTAGAGGGAGACACATGACTGGTATTCTCGAACATGAGTAATAAACAGGAGTGTCTGGGCAAATGTCTTAAAGGCTGATGACTTTATGAGTGTGTGTTTTTGAGATATACTTACTGGTAACAGTGAGTACATTAGTCTTGATCTCAGCAGTGATCTGGAGGCGACCTCTCCTCTCAGTGTGGTCTGTCCCACACAGGCTCGGCACATTGGCCACACAACGCTTGTGGATGTTCATCATACAGTCTGGAAAACACACATACACACACACATGCAGATATGTAATGGTAATGTTATTTAAGCATGTATTCTCTGAACATAGAGTATTCATTTACATGGATGTGCGTGCCAGCAAAAACTGTGCTATATTAGTTTAATGTATAATGCAGATTTCCTGAATTTAAGACACTAAACCCCATTCTCATGCTCAGTGGCCTAAACCTACGGTGGTCAAGACTGTCCAACACAAACACAAAGGCTACAACACAAATACATAAGCAACAACAGAAGTGAGTGTGTTGTCGACAAACGGAGCCGGAGGAGGAAGTGAAACATGGATCCTGGCTAATTATGATTAGTGTTGCTACGTGATTGTCACAAATAAGCAATTTTGTTCAATATCTTTGTATTTTCATATGTAAGTGTACTCTGCCATTTAGGCTACGCAGCTACAACTATGATGTTATCTAAATGGTGTCCAATGGATTTTTACTAACAAATTTGCAAATGCCTTCACACTGTATATCAGAACAGATAACATCCTGTTCTAAACCTAACTTATAGGCCAAAGTCCAAGTGAACAGCTGTTCATATTGTAAATTGAAACACAAATATATCCCATGCATTTTATGCATGTATTTATTATTATTTAACAGCTGACTGAAGGTATGCAAATAGATCAATCACAGCTGATTCCCATCTAGGAAACACACTCACTTCAATCGCATGGCCATCTGTTTTTATTCTTTATATGTTACATATTTTAAGTGAGTGTTGTATCAAAGTGAAATGACTTGTTTGTCTTACGGTAACCCGGCCAAAGCTGATTCTGATTCTGATATGTTACTAAGAGGACCTATTTGGGCTGATTTTGTGCAGGAGGGAGAGGAAGTCGAGTACCAGGACAATTCTATCTCTGTCTCCTTTTTTTCATAAACCGTACATTCTATAAAGCTACTCTGAGATGGGTCATTCATTCTTCGTATTGAATTTTTGCAGCAAAAGAAACAAAATGCATGCACTTATTAAACCCAACATAACAAAAAAGTAGAGAGGCTTCAAGAGAAATTGCAATGCAAAACACAATCTATCAATACAATCACTACAGTATTGTCTACTGTATAAAGGCAGAACTGCCACGTAAAATAATGCAGTTTCTGCAATTCCATCTAATGTTAGTGTTTTGTATGATATTGTTCTATGATTGACTAAATGTTCCTGTTGGGAGAGAACATGTGTTAGTGTTTAGGAAGAATTATTTGATTTTGAGACATGTTTGCAGTGTTTTGGTAGACATAGTGTATTGTGTATTATTGTATTTTGAAAATTAGTCTTGGAGTTTAGTTTACAATTTGTGATTTTGAGTATGAAATTAACTGTTTTGTCAATTGTGTGTTGGAGGTGTGTGAGTTTAGAAAGGTTGTTGAAAGTATTGAAAAAAATCGTCATAGCAATGGTAAAAAACTTTAATACAGTATAAAAATATTCAATATTGTATTACTTGCACTACTTGCAGTGTACAAGATAGTCACTGTACAAATTGTGATTTAGCTAAGTTTTCATTGCAAAATGTGTTTACTATATGAAATACTGTAAAAAACAATATTAAAAAAACTGTAACTGCATGGCCCGGACACTGTTTTCTAAAATCTTTGAAGTAATTTCTAATGAATGTAAGTCCATAGTGATTAGGTATTGACTGGCTGTGTGTATGAGTGCTGTCAGTTAAACGCGTTATTAATGTCAATTTCTTTTATGGCGAAATTAATGTTATTTTTGGCCTAGCAAACTTTGTAGTTTTTTTCACAGGCTCTCACAACAACCAGTAACGTTAGAAAAACACCACACCGGATCTAGCTAGACCGGAAACAAAACAACAGGCACGCTACACACACTTGTTTGGGCTTGCGAGCCGGCCAAAGAGTAGTAACGTTACATTTTGAGTGGATGGCGAGAGCGAGATGCCAAAATGGATGCCAATAAGATTCTAAATGGAAAGTTTACTTTTTAAAAGTTGCCAAATGGTTCCATTGACAAGACCAGGGTGATCTGTGTGTTTTGTCGCTGTGAACTGAGCTTCAGTATCATCGCAGCATGCCCAGTCTGAAATACCACTTGATGGCCAAGCACACAGATGATGCCAATTCTCCCCCACGTCAAAGTATTTTTTCACCCTTTAATTGATGGACAGTGTTACATTGTGTGAGAGATTATTTGCTCCAAGTGAGAATGTTACGTGTGAAATTGAACACTACAGTAGGCTATATGCTATATTTATGATGATAAAAGCATTAAAATGAGAAAAAATAATGGGACAAACAGAAATCAAGGGACATTTAGAATAGATAAAAATGTGCAATTTATTGCGATTAATTGCGAGTTAACTATGACATTAATGCAATTAAAAGCATTATCAGGTGTTTTGCGAACATAGTTTGAGAATTTAGTTTTGTGTTTACAGTTTTGAGAAAATAGGTGATGGTTTCAAGAAATGTGTCTTAGCAATCGAGAAAAACTGTAACAATAACAATATGCTTTTTGTACATTACACTGAGTGAGACCATCAGCTTTATGGGAAATTAAATGATACAGTATGTATGTGTGCAAATGGCAGCATGATAAATCCAAAAGAGTTAGGCATGAGTGGATGTGTGTGTTTAATAGAGTACATACGGTCACATCTCATGCCCTGGTGTAAGAGGCCATAGAGCAGAGAGCCACAGTGGTCGCAGAAGGTCGGGCTGGAGTAGGTGTGGATCTTAAACTTATGCTTTGCCCTCGGGTCCTGGTAGGAAGGAAAGAAAGTAAGTTAGTAATACAAAAAATAATATATAAAATCTATATTCAGTCACATTTCCTGTCTTCTACTCCCTAGTGCATTAAAGTAAGGGAGGAAACATCTTTCAGAATAAAGCAGTGAACATTTTGTCAAACATTTTGGTATTTTAAACATGTGTTAATGTACTGTACACACTTGTCTGTTAGCCATATGTGCATGCATGTATGTTAAAAAGTGAATTAATGCTCCAATGGGTTTAATTCATACAAATCTTTAACCACAATCCCAACCAACCTCTAGATCTCTCGTTTATTCACCATTTCTTTTGTGCACTTTCCTTACACATACAATGAAGCATTTACAATTATTCAGCCCTAGACATAATTTGTATCTTTACAAGGGCATATGCACTGTAATCTGACCAAGATGAGATTTAGTTCAGAAAGACAGCACATGCAGCTAGATGTATGACCTATGTGTGTGTGTGTGTGTGTGTGTGTGTGTGTGTGTGTGTACCTTCTATGAAGTGCATTAAGCCTCATTGAATTTAAAAAGAATAGCGACAGTAGATCTCACACACACACACACACACACACACACACACACACACACACACACACACACACACACACACACACACACACACACACACACACGTGTGGCCTAGATATTTATTCAAGTTCAAGGTCACAAGTTTGCTTTAGATTGAGAAATTTTAATTCAGGTACCAATTCCTTTTTTACTAAGGCGTAACTAAACACAGGCTATTTATGTCTGATGTGTGTGTGTGGGAGGCACCTGTAACCATGGCTCAGTGGGCAGTTTCAGTGGCACACACCCACACCCACACCCAACCACACACACACTCACTCACTCATGCATGCACGCAGGGATATTTCAATGTAGCAGTTTAAACATTTCTGCCAAATCCGTTCAGGTAGCAACCACAAGTTGGTGTGTGTAGACAGATTTCTGTGACATGCATGTGTTCATGTCTTTTCACCTCATGAGCCAGAAACTTGTGCTGATTGATTCCTTCCTCTCCTGCACACCTGTCTTGGAAAATAACGTTTAATTTAGGCTGCGACTGCCTGAATTATACCTAGCTGTCCCAAGGCATCTTCAGAAGCACGTGTGCTTGTTAAGTCTGAATGATTGTGGGGCTGGCTGTGATTGCCTGTGTGTAGGCATGTGGGTTTCTTTGCACAACTGTGTATGTGTTAGCATTTGTGCATGTCTGTGTGTGTGTGTGTGTGTGTGTGTGTGTGCGTGCGTGCGCATGCATGCGTGTAAAGGCATGCTTGTGTGTCTGTTTGTTTTTCTGCCGGTTCTCAAGGACAAGACCACCTCCTGCTTGTTTTTCTTTCTCTGAAAAACAAGGGAACATTTGTGCTGCTAAAGCTCCAGTGATGAGCAACTGCAGACAGGGAGTGATATGAGGGCTGATGAGAGAGGCTGCCAGCTTCACACACTAATGATTAAATACATACCACCTTGAAAATTCAAGGATTTATCAGAAAACCAAACGGCAGGAAAATAAAAAATAAAATAGTGACTAGGGACAAAAAGATATGACTTTTACAGAATAATATTTCAGAAATCAGGGCATGTGATGATGTTGATGGATGATCAGAAGACAGAGAGAGAGAATAAATGCTGTGATGCTAATTCATCTGTCAATCTAGTTTATTGTACAAGTTTTTGAAATTTAAACGCCTTGAATCAGGCCTGAGTTAAGAAGTAGGCAAATGTCCCCTATGGGCTCCAAAGCCTATCGGCCTCAGTGTTTCATTTGAAGAAGAAGTAAACATATCCAGTATCTATTATCTGACCAAGCCGAATATGAAAGTCCCTTGAAAAGTTTCCATCAAATCAAGAAATATCTGTCTATAATTAAATCCTAAAATCTCAACCCCTTGAAATCAAGTGAACAAATGAGCAGCTAGCAGGGAGAATTTCAAGTAGTTTCATTTAGATTCAGGAGTTTTCAAATGAAGTTGTACTGTATATGTTTGTCCATTCTTTCCTTTGTATTTTTTAAATATTTGTTCTTGTATTCTATCATTTCTTCATTTTAATTTCTTTTATATTCCGTATGTGTGCTGTGTGTCTGATATTTTGCTGTTGTAGTACTGACATTTTCCAATTTGGGATCAATAAAATATCTAATATATTCTACTCTAATCTAAAGATGATGGGAATGTCATCTGTTATTTTGCAGGTGTTTCTAGTATCAACATCAGGAGTGTGCCAGTGTCATTTATTTATTTCAAGGGGAACATGATATTATGGCAATCCATCCGATAGTTGTTGAGACATGACACGAATACCAAAAACTGTCAACCTTGCTAGATGGCGAGGTTGATGGCGCTAGAGGTAAAGGCAGAGACTCACTAAGTCAGCAAAAATGTATCATCTTGCAAATATTAATGTCTATACAAAAAAATCCATCCATGGCAATCCATCCAATAGTTATTGATATATTTCAGTCTGGACCTACATGGTGGACCATTGTGCGGTGGTATATTTATAGACTTTATAGTTTTTCTATAATTTCACACTACAGTTTGTGAACACTTGGCATGTACACTTGACATATATGTTGCCAAATTGTTCAACAGTTTCAGCCTCTTGTGGCACTTGATTTTACTCTCTAAAACCCCACTAATTAAAAGCAGATGGTACAGCATGGTGCGCTTGGACAAATGTAGTGTATCACATTGCATATGTTGTGTTATTGGGTGTCCAAACTAAAAGCCTGCTCATAACATCAGCACATGATGCCAGAGCAGTCATTAGCCATTAGTGTTTCAAATAACTATTCTGCTTGTGGTCTGTATTCTAAATGGAGTTAAGCAAATTATTTAATGTTACAAATGTGCACATACACTAGTACATTTTGATAACCAATAATTGTGCAAGTAATTTGGCTGTTAAATTGACAACCATCTCTCTCTCTCTCTCTCTCTCATTTGCTGTTTCTTTTTCTTTTCTTATGTTGGGTTTTATATGGGTATGGGTTTTGGGATGCTACTCAGACAAAACAACTACTGTAGGGCTGTAATAATAAATCATGAGATTAATCACTTGATCTTTTGGAATTAACATTTGAGTGCTCCATGCCGAGGCTCTGGACCGTTCTACCCCATGAAAAGTCTGCTGAGTCAGTGAGCTCCTTCAAGACCCTTCTGAAAACAAAAGTCTGTTGAAAAGTTTCCATCACATTAAGTAATATCTGTCTATAATTAAATCCTAAAATCTCAACCCCTTCAAATCAAGTGAACCAATGAGCAGCTAGCAGGGAGAATTAGTTTTATTTTGAGTTTTCTCTCAAAACAATAAATAAGAAGGCAGATTGCTGCTGTAGAATAAAGAAAATTATATTTTTAGTAGAAATATTTCCCTTCAGTGCGATTACTTCAGTCCCATATTGTTTTTTTTTTGTTTTTGTTTTTTAAAGTTGATGATTTCATGACTTGACTGTTTTATTTTTGCTGCCTTGTGAAGCACTTTGTAATGTGGATTTTGAAGTGCTCTATAAATGAAAAGAATAATATGATTTAGTTCACCTTATACTGTGTGACAATTCAAAATACCTTAAAAGCATTTCATTAGACTGGATAATGGAGGCAAAAAATGTGTCATGCCTCATTTTGCACAGCGTTACTATAAGTTAATCAAAGTGTTGCTTTGTTAAAAAGCCACCAAAAAAGCCACCAACATACTTAGAGTGAGCAAACAAGCACTTCTTTCAAATTACATCTTTCCACCCACTCATTAATGGACTGCACAAAAAAGAACAAACTAAAATGTAATAGTAGAGAGGCTGCAGCAGCTGCCTTTTCTGTCCTGATCAATAAAACAAATCCATTGTGTTTATCACCATCATACTTGTAATTCTTCCTCTGGGAATGTTTGTGTGTCTTTGAAAGAGAGAGACTATTTAAAGGATTTCTTGTTGATGGGGGCTGGATATGTAAAGCAATCCCTCTTGGAAAAAGAGGCATAATGGCATAACAAGAGCATTAAAGAATGACTGACAGAAGGAGTAAGGGAGTGTAGTGAGGGCTGAGTGCGGTGGTTTCATCTTCACACCCTGAGTCAAAGTACTCTCCTCCTTCCCTTCCTCCATATGCTTATCGCAATGTCTCCATCACTTTGTTGGCCCTCTTCCTCTCTCAAAGGTTAACTTGTGGTTTCTAGCGGGGTTTTTAACTATCTGGTCACACATTCTGTTATAAATGTAGTGAATGTTAAATATATCAACATTTCTGAATATGGTTGTTTTATTCTATAATAACGTCCAATAAAAAAATACCATTTTCAGGTGTTTTAGCATGCAGAGAGATGTAAGAGCTCCGCATAAGGGAAAAATAGAAATTTAGAGACACAAAAAGACACACCTGTAGCCCAGCTAATACGCCAAAGCTTGTCCAGAGATACGTTTTAAAACATGAATACACCTCCATTTATGAATAAATCTTGAAAGTTGCTGTGCAACTGCAGTCCAAACTTTATTCCCAGCAAGTTAAAAAACAAGATTTCCAGAAGCTTCAAGTGAAGGAAATACCTAAATATTTCACAATTGCAAATGTTGACTTATGTCATTTGAACACCAAAAGAATCCCTTAATGTGTTCTGCAATTTGATAAGAGAAACCACATAGCAATTTTACAGATGGCAGTTTAAAGCTCAGAAGTTATGCATTACATACACACTTTGATTTAAAAATGCTAAATGTCCTCCTCCTTTCTTTAAAAGGAATTGTATTCAAATGCCTCAACTGGTGGAACAGACACTCTTAGCTGTGCTCCGAAATACTAATAAAATAGAAAACACTCTACACTCTAAATCCCATTAACATGTGTGAAAAAGACCTGGCGTGTCACATCCCTGCATGAAATGTAAACTGAGAGCTTTGAAATGAAAGAGCATTTAAAATGCTCCCTAAAAATGAAGAAAGCATGACATATGGTGTTAAATATGTCTGTAACAGTGGATCGGTGGTTCACACAGTCACTGGGTCTGAACCTGAAACCTGACAGGGCTCTTTCAGAGTGATGTCTGTATGGGTTTCCTTGGGGTGCTTCGGTTTCCTCCCAGAGTCCACCGACATGCAGATTAGGTGAACTGTACACTATAAACTGCCCATACCTGCGGATGTGAGTCTGTTCATGGGTGTTAGCCCTAAGACAGAGTCTCTCACATGCAGACACAGACTCTGTAGGGGGGAGAAGTCCCTACTATCCTGCTTCAGTTCTTGTGCAATAAACTGAAAGTTTATGATGAACGTTTCTAATTTATTAAATCATTGCTCAAAACATTTAAGTTTTGTGTTGGAGTTTGTAACATTCCAAACTCTTTTGACTTAAAGGATTCTGACTTAAAGATTTTCATTTTCACTGTAAATGCATATCGCTTCCAAATATTGGTTTCAGTAACTGCTAATACTAATAATCGATATTGGTCTTGAAAGACCGGTATCGGTCGATCCCTAGTACAAAAACCGTAAAAAGCGACAATTCTATCAGATAAATATATTTTAGGAAGCCCAGGACAAGTGAAAAATAAATATAAAATATATCTTTAATCATAGATCCAAGCAAAATCGTCATTTTATCTTTCACATTTAGTTTTTAAGCCTGTTTAAGTTGCTCCTTCCTTATGTCTTATATCAGCCACACACACACACACACACACACACACACACACACACACACACACACACACACACACACACACACACACACACACACACACACACACACACACAGAGTTCTATACCATTAGTGGTCTGTGGGCATGAAATGTAGGTTTCATTAGAGGATCTCATCCCTCGACTTCTCCCACAGGGAACCCATTCTATTAACCTAGATCTATAATTGACTTCTTCTTTTAAACATACATAGCTGACAGAGAGACGAAGACACAGGGAGGGACTGGCAGGAGGTAAAATAGGAGTGTTGGCTGATTGCTGCAGACACAGTGATTATGAAGAATAAATCCGCTTTCTGTCTATTGTGTCTTCCTCTATTGCTGCATTTATCTGGTGTCCTTCAAAACCATCTCCTGCTGTGCTGTTCCTTCATGTGTGTAACCCATGTGAAAGAACTCACTCAACATTATCAGCTTCAAGGACTCCGAGAAAGGCTCAGGATTGGCCGATGCCTGAGGAGTCATTTTATTCCAGTGTAGAGGAATCTTATTATAGCACTGACGTAGGCCTGCAACTAATGATTATTTGAATCATTGACTCATCCGCCCATTATTGTCTCAATTAATCAAAACTTTGGCCTATAAAAAGGTCGGAAAATTATAAAAATTTAATGGGTATTTAAAATAGTCAAAACCCCAGAATTATTCAGTTTACTACAGAATAAGACAAATAAAAGCAACAAATGTTCGCATTCGAGAAGCTAGAAGCAGATTATTTTTGACAACTTCTTGCCACTTCCTTTTTTATTGAGTCATTTGTGTATTTGTGTTGATTACAGCTTACCACTGACATTACTGGCTCCAAAAATAATAAATATAATACACATACATCCAGCATATCTGGTTACTACATTAGCAAAGCATTAGTCCTGTGTGTTGAAAATCTACAAAATAAGGATCTACCCCAGTGATCATTTGGATATTCTCCTCTTGGAAATACAGAAGAATTATAATGAAAGAAAAAGCTTTTCTTTCCTTTTGGTAGAAAATGAAAGCTGAATCTTAAAACTCTATCACTATGCTTAACCATTGATTGCTGTAATTAACTATTTCACAGATAGATAATGTTGGAGGACACCTAAATATGTTCACGATTATTAAGCTGACAATGTTTTGTTCTAGTTTCAGGTTCACATTGCTGTTTCTGTGCAGGTGTGCATGCGTGACTTGTCAAGGAAAAGCACAATTCATTTCACATACATGAAGAAGATTCGGGAGTGAATTACACAGCAGCATTTAATGAGCAGTCAATTGAAGAGACAATTAAGCAGGCAGTACAGTTTAACCACAATGTGTTATTGTGAAGTACCGTTGCAACACTCTGAAGTTCCTGTCTTCCTGAAGGTGTATTTAAACTCCTGCTGGAGGCGTTACATTTAACTTAGTCTCACATTGCCAGAACTTCCTCAACCACGGTGTTGCAGTGGAGGGTCTGGCTAGTCCACACAGCATTCCGGGACGGGAGAAACATGCTCTGGTTTATTGGCATTTCTTTAAACCAATCACAATTGTGTGAGCATGTGCACCGGGAAAGCCCCGGTGCCGTGGCAAAACCTCGGGAAGGAACTTGTTTTGGTGGTACAATGTGTACTTTGAAATTTGTTTTAGTGGTGCAACAGAAAACTCAGATTGGACAGATAGTTTAGCTAGCTGTCTGGTGTTAAAAATGCCAACACAAAGGAAGCCCAAGGCAACGGAAATCCAGCGGAATTTCCGTCTGCAACGATCAATCCCGGAAGTGGAACGTCAAGGATAAGGCTAAGTTTAGCTGAACCTTCAAAGTAAATATTGCCGACTTTGTCCAATCATACAGCTGTTACGTGTCCCGTGCCATGGAGGCACAAAGTTGAACAACTCCTCTGGGTTAGGAGGTTATTATGGACACTGACTGAATGAGACCTGGGGTATCACTGTCTCATCTTAAATAACATGAGTTTGTAAGCTGGAAATTCCCCCAATGACATTATTAGAAAATCTTCACCCTGATGTTTTCATTATGTTTCATGACTAAGTCAGAGAGCTTTTATGATCAAATTATGTTTTCCTGGTTTGGTAATTTTGCAATGAGGCAACTATTTAAATATCAAGGCATGATTTTTGTCTGTCAATTTGAACAGGTGTTTATAACATAACTTCATTATATTCAAGGAATTACATAACCAGTAGGAACTAGGGCTGCACGATTACGGCCAAAATGATAATCACGATTATTTTGATCAATATTGAGATCACGATTAATTATCACAATTATTTGTTGATTTTAACCAAAACAAATGTATTGTCACATAAAGCAGTTATATATAGTCTATAGGCTATTTATATCTACTTTCACATCCATATTATGCATCCATATTGTGCTAGAGAACTAGTCCAGGGCTAAAAATCATATCTGTATTTTTCAGTTGAATGGCGATACACGATATTTACCTTTTACAAAGTGGGCTAAATGTTCAGTTTAAAGGTCAAAGCCACTTTTCACAAGCTCTTTTTTATTAAAACAGATTGGGATTAAAATGAAATGCAAAAACAGGGTTTCCCACCCAGATTGAAAATATACAGCTGCGATACATGTTTACATGAAAATTATCTGAAATACATAGCCTAGGATATACAAAAAAATAAATTAAAAAAACTGGCACATGATCAGACAGTGGTTTACCGAGTGGTACATTGGCTTTGCAAAAAAAAAAAAAACGCGGAGCATTCTATGAACAGAATTTAAAAATATCGCTCAATCACGCAAATATGATCGTGGGAAGCCAAAATCGTGATCATGATTAAAATTCGATTAATTGTGCAGCCTTAGTGGGAACCCCCCGTTGTTTGAAAGCTGTGCATTGTGAGCCAGGTTACCTGTCTTCCTGTCTCCTACAGTATATTTAAATGTGCAGCTACTTAGGAGCAGAGATATATGAAATTCCCACTGTGCAAGAACCGAGGTCGTAAGACCATGAACTCATTAAGGAAATGACAAGGTGGGGTTGGTGAGGCCCCGTAATTAAGAGCAAGGGCCCCCTGGGTGGAGTGGCATTTAAATAGGATGTACAGAACAGAATGGAGAGAGACACAGTGGGAGAACAGGAGTTAAATGTATGCCAAATATAGGAATAGAAATATAGTGCCAGAAAAAGAGGAGGTGGCATTCAGAGGAAAAAGGTAGAAGGACATATATAAAGATGTGGAATCACATTTGAATCATCCGGGTCAACTTGTGGACTCACTCAGATATTGTAATGTAAAGGGGTCAATCAAGGGATTTAGTTTGAGCCCAAATTAAAAAAAGACAAAAGTAGTGTTTTAACATAAAAAGTTCTGAACCTACAAATGAGCAGCATAAGAAAGGGGATGAAACTGTATCTGTTTATGGGCTGGAAGCCAAATGATGTTGTGAAGCATGATGGGAACAATTTAAAGGTATCCTAGTAGTAATACAGATGGAGTCATGCTTTTATGAGCAATTCCCTGTTTCATTTGTATTAAGCATAAGAATGAGAACATCCTGCCGTTGGTTTCATGCTATTCCACTGATCAACAGCTAGGGGCAGTAATGCACAAAGAAATGCAGCAAGACGAAGACTAGGCAAGTATACTGGCAAAATATTTTGGTTGAGAAACACTGAATCTAATCTATCTTTGTTTCACTCAGAGGAGCTTGCATCAATTAATTGGCCATTTATACCAAATGGTTAGAGTTAGAGTTAGATCTGGTGGAAAAAAGCCATGCTCTTTGCAGGGCCTTTCAAAGAAGCAGCAACGACAATGTCGCTATCGTTGAGTTAACGTGCAAAATAGACTTTGGTGGTGAAGTTTGGGGGAGAAAACAATACATAAAATTTGAAATAGGTGGTCTTTCAATGCATTTTGTTTCAAAGCAATACAAGAGGGGTCAGGTTGCAATGGCTCCACTGTACACCTATATGAATATTATTGGCTGTTATTAGCCACGGAGCAACTTATGCTATGTTACACATTGTAATAGTTAATGGATGCATATACTTTAAGGCATATATATATATATATATATATATATATATATATATATATATATATATATATATATATTTATATATTTTGTTTTTAAGGACTTCTTCAGACTTTCGAAGAACCAGCAGATATTGAAGGAAGAAAAATTTAGAAAAATGGTTTAAGTGGAGATTTAGCATCTCTTTCGAGACCCCGGCTCTGGCTCTGACTAAAACAGAAGTTATCAAAGAAGAAGAGGCTATTTGTGGTACTCCATACGGCACTAAGATAGAGCGGAAGAAGCAGTCAGGTGAAGGAGAACAGAAAAATAAGTGAGGTAGTAGTTAGACAGACAGCCATATAATAAGACAAGAGGAAAGACTGCAGAGACTTATCAGTTATAGAGAACACACCAGAGGAAGCCAAAGAGTGAACACTGTTTCCTCTGGAGGCGGCTTACTAAGTATTTCTCAGACTGAAAGGGCACTCCAGAGGGAGGTAAGGACATGCCTGAGGAACTCAAAGACCCCTGGGTTTTTGAGAGGATGAAGTTGGCATCCTGAGAGTGCTCTTAAGACAAGGAAGGCAACTCATGTTGTCCTTTTAATAGGGTAGGTGAGAGAATAGGTTTGCATTTTAAGAATATAAATCAGAGAAAAGACAGAGTTCAGCTCCTTGAGAGAGTGGATGAAATTATGATAAAAGTACCCCATTTAAAAGGCACTTCTTGTTCTTATAGCAGATGAGGTCAGGAGAATGTTTCGAAATAATTAATAACATAAAGACAAGCACAACTTTTAACCTCCAACAGCACCGTGTATTAGAGCCCGACCAATAAAGGATTTTTAAGGCCGATACCAATACGAGTATTTGGTTATTTAAAAATCTGATATATCAGCCAATATATATATATTTTTTAAATCCAGTAACATGTTACAAAACAAAACAGATTTCCCTAACATTAGTTATTTGTAGTTATTTATGAGTTCTCACTAAAATAATATGATAATTTGAAACAGAACAGTTCTGATAAATAAAATGTATAAAAATACAAACTTAAGATATGAAACTTTAGTCCTTTGAACAAAAACACATTAACAAAAAAAAAAAAATCAGTGTTGCCAACAGGGATGTTGTAGAGTGCCCTCTGGTGGACAAACTATGCAACGCCAACACTCATAACATGGCTGACAGTCCATTTTTATTTTTTTTAAATTCATCAGAATCATTTATTTATGATTATAAATGATTCTGATAAATGAATATTTGATTTTTTTTTTTATCTGCCATTATAAATGCAGATACCAATAGATAGATCGGACCGCCGATATATTGGTCAGGCTCTACCGTGTATATTTAGAGTGCATAGGGGAAACATAGGGGATTTCATTTGATGTGATATTATGTTGTTTTAGAGTGTGGATTTTTTCTCAGGCAGGGCAAACAAGAGTAACAAGAGTGAAATTAGACAGTAGTTACGGAATGACACTACTTCAGGGTCAATATAAAATTGTACTAATTGTATAGTTTTCTTCATGGAGAGAAAACTATAAAATATCTCAGAGAGAAGTAAATTTGAGAGACTTGACTCATCACTTAAAACAAGAGATGCACACAGTATGTTTTATCTAAATTTGTAGAGGTATTTGTATAATAGTGCTATACAAATAAACTTAAAACACAAAATATCCTTATTTCATCTACTGTGATAAACTGTTGTAAATATCCCTATATTATCACTTATCTATGCACATTACATTATGCATTTATATTTTATGTAATGTGATAATAATACAGTGAAACAAAACACTGCAATGTTTAAGAAACTCCATTTCTGATTAAAGTGCTAAATAAATCTAACAATCCTCCTTTAAGCAGTCTCCTGTACTGTACATCCCCTCCACAGCTGAGGCAGACCTAACATCTAAAGTCAACATCACATTTAATTAAGGCGTGGCACTGCTCAGTGGCCAATATAGATAGGTTGTATTGGTGCAGCTACAGGTGTTACATGTCTATATTTAACATGTACAGTTTTGACTCCACGGTACGGTAAACCTGTCACGACAGGAAAAGAAAAATGATAAAATAGGAAAAAGATGGAGGCAGCTCAACCGTGGCAGTGGTGTTGACAGCTGATGGGGGCTCATGAGCAGGACGTGTCTGTGAAGTCTCTCTCGTTCCATCTGTCTTTCACTATACTCAGTCTCCCACTCATACACAGGCATATGATTTTACATTTATTTGTACTCACATCTGATGCCGGTCCTTTATCAGCACCTGGACAGGAGAAAGTGACGAACTCATGGCAACGCTTGTGAACCACGAAACAACACACTGTGGAGAGAGAGAGAGAGAGAGAGAGAGAGAGAGAGAAAATGTAACTCTGTGCTTAAAATATGTTATTGGTAATCTAAAAACATCTCTAATTCTTTCTTGACCAGTAAGCAACAAGGGAGCTGAGTACTCTGACATTCAACGCCTACAGGCACAACTCAGCTGGCTACCTGAGTTTTTAAATCAGAACATTTTATATGTAAATATGTTATATAATGCTATTGTATAAGTTTTGAAATTGCCTGTGCACACGCTGAGGAAGGGTGCTGCCCAAAACATTCATTGTGTAGCAATAAATTCTAATTAAATTGGAGTGCTGTCCTAGCAGCTTTATTTATAATCACAATATTTGCAATGTATGTATTTAGTATTAAAGGGCATCACACCATATTTATCAGAATTAAATGAGCCAAAACAGCATTTTATATCAGAATTGGTCATAGCTCATGGTCATAGCTGACAATTGGGAAGACAGACACTAACGTGGAGCTTTATTAACCATTTCATATCAAGCTGCATAATGACATCAAACATGATCCCAGGCCTATATGAAGTACATATAAAGTACATCAAGGTTACCAGCAGACATTTTACCATTTAAATGTACTATTGTAATTTGACATTAGGTTCAATCACAATTAGATACGGTTTTGAGGCAAGATGAAAGCAGTTATATTGCCGTATCCGAGCTGTTAGAAGCAGCACTTACTTAACCTATGAAAGCTTTAGCGGTGGTAAATGTACAGAGGGATGCTGTGCTTCTGACTTAACACCCACACACTCTTATTGTCACTCCCGCACCGTTGACTCATTGTTAGCCACTCTGGATAAGAGCACCTTCTAAATGTCCAGAATGCAACATGTATGTAACCTCATTTTATGTTAAAGTATGTACCAAAATTGACTTCTTATTAACAGGATTTCCCATGTTTATAACGTTTGCTGGGAACAGAATTGTAACATCTGCATTTACAAAAAATTCAAGGTTGAGTTTTTGACTTTTTCACAGATTTGTTGAAGATAACAAGTATACACATGAATACACATGAAAGATCAAAATGGAAGCCAGTGAGATGACAATCTAAGTGAGATGAAAAGCGTAACATGGCTCCAATTTTCAGGTTGGTAACAATTGACGGTGCAGAAACATGTGAAAGCTCCAATGCATAGCAAGCGTGTCATCTCCACCCTGATCAATGTCAGCTCCACTGACAGGCAGGGGAAGCTAAAAATATCACACACACACACACACACACACACACACACACACACACACACACACACACACACACACACACACACACACACACACACACACACACACACACACATTTTGCAGAAGTGCTGTAAATACACTGAACTACAGAGATGTTGATGATAGCAGGTTTAGAGTCACTAGTTAAAATAATAAATCATATTAAAATCATTTTTGCTCTACTGAAAGTATATGAAATCTTGCAAAACATGCTTGTCTTTATAGCTGTTTGTTACATTCCATAGACTAAACATTTAACTGATTAAAAATAACCATAAGTTGCAGCCATGCTATTTACAGTATATGGTTGCAGCCCAGCTACTGAAAGGAAATGTGAACATGCCAATATCGAGTGTCATCTTGACCATTGTAATTGACTAAAACAATGTTGAACACTGGAATTCATTTTAAACTGGCAATGTCAGACCTTTATGACATGTTGGTGGCTACCAGTTAGAGATTATATAACTAACCACGTCACTGCCTCTTTAAAAAGCTACTTACTACTTAACAATACTTCCTACTTAAACTTCGAAGTATTTGTATAACTTAACTCATGGTAAGGGAATAAAGGTCAACTGAAGAAAACATGAAGGGATTTTGGTAAGCACTGTTTGGAATAAGAATACACTGATGCACTGTTAGTAGCAGTGATCAGATCAGTGATTGGTAGAGTATTACAATTTTTTTACTGTAACATGATATCTTCACTGTCAGTGATCTCCTCGACTGTCTCATTTACATATTTGGAGAAAAACTATCATATTTTATTATATTTTACTTTCAAACTTGTGCTGGTAGAAGGGGTTGTAATTAACAAAAAGACTCTCAAACATACACATCATGTGCACCTCAATAGTACTTCACTCCCACGCAATATCCTCTCTTTGCTTCCGCTGCCCACTCGATGATACACACACACACACACACACACACACACACACACACACACACACACACACACACACACACACACACTACCACCCACTTATTCCATGATATCGCTGATTGAATACAGAGTGAAGGAGGAGGGGATAGAGGTAGAGATAGAAATGGTGAGAGATATGTGCATATTTTGCTTTGAGGCATCTGCTCTTTTATGTATTGTAACTAGGGCTGCACAATTATGGCCAAAATGATAATCACAATTATTTTGATCAATATTGATCATGAATTATTTGGTAATTTTAACCAAAACAAATTTTATTGTCACTTAGGTTATTTATAACAGCTTTCACATCCATATTATGCTACATTCTTATGTTGAAGTTATATGTTGAATAGACATACAGCTGCAACACATGTAAATGAAAATTAGCTATCTGAAATAAATAGCGTAGGATACATATATCTTTTTTTTAAATGTATCTCTGAGAAAGCTTCTTCACTTGCTTTCAACAATAACTGATTAAAAGAGCTAGGGAGAGAGAGAGGGAGAGCGATGGACGCTACTCACAGAGTGACGGCTGACTCATTATGAATGAGTCCAGCACGGGTCGAATGGCGGGTCAGCGGAGTTACACATGTCGTGTGTATGAAATGTCTGTATCGTCACTGCGCTGCATTTTTATGAAATATGATATTCTGGCCATGGGTCACATCTCTTGCCCAGGTCCAGCAGGCTCCGTCTCACACGCTGTTACTCTACAAACTGAAGTTAGTTGCATTCAATAACTTCTTCTGTGTTTTTTCACCGTGGGGGCCGCAATAGCAGAGTTACCAGCGGGAACACTGGTACAAATACAGGTTTGCCTCTCCTGGTTAACAATATACAGCTGTGTTAATGACAATTAAAACTGTAGACAAATGTCAGAAGTGTAGACAGGCGGCCGCTGTGTCTCTCCTTGTTGTGTGAGTAAATGGGGACGGGGCTGCGCGGAGAGTAAGAGGAGAAATCCAAACACAAGCAAGGCTTTACAGAAGAAATGGGTCATGTAACGCAAAATTAAACCATCCATTTAAACAACATTGCTTCGTTTGTGGAGAGGCAGCGGATGCAAGGACAATAACATTCCTTTAACTATGTAAATACCGTACATATCCAAACTCGTTATATTTCTTTATTGCTTTATTTATACTCTATATTTCTGATATTTCTGCAACTGCCACATAGAGTTTCCCTTCGGGGATCAATAAAGTATTTGTGATTCTGATTCTGATTAGGTGCACCAGTGCAACCTAGGAAAACTGTTACTCGCGCCCTAGAGCCCTGTGAGCTAACAGACACTAACTAGCACTGGTCACTGCTGTTGTCTGAAAAACAACACAGACAGGACAAAATGCTGCGTTTACTAGTAAACTGGTAAACCTTGTGACCGACGTATGACCGACTGCTATCTGTTAAATTATCCTCACGTTACTCTGTCCTCTGCGACTGTCTACATCTAGAAACTAAGCTGCACGGTGCAGGGAACAACTCTGACTGGCACATTATCAGACAGTGGTTTACGGAGCGGTAGATTGGCTTTGCAAAAAAAAAAAAACAGAAGCGCTCTATGAAATGACACATTTAAAATATTGATTGATGTGATATTATCCATCATGCAAATTTGATCGTGGGAAGCCAAAATCATGATCGTGAAATTTGATTAATTGTGCAGCCTTAATTGTAACTGAAAAATCCCTAAGCCACACACACACACACACACATACACACACACACACACACACACAACTAGAATATCTCTTTATAAAATATACTAAAATATACTGTGCCAGAGATTAAGTGTGCCCTCCATTTCTCCCTTTGACAAAATTCCTATCTTTTCATCCACACCAATAATCACCTCGCTCATCCATTTACACATCTGTTTAGCTAAGTGCATACTTATTCACAATGGTGGAAATTCAAGAGGAGAGGTGGCACAATCTAATTTCACAAAGCCAGACCAACCCATCAAGTTTACAGAGGGCTAAAAACAGAGATCGTAGTAGTGCTGGAATACCTGAGGCAGATGTTTGATTGGCCCAGGTTCCTCCGAGGAAGGAAGACCATGTTCTTTTCATGCCAAATTGTCAGTGTTATGTTGGAGCACTGTAGCATCTGGTCGAGATCAAATAGTTCATAAACAGAACTCTTTTTAACACAGAGTTCAGTATGTTCAATTTGAATTTGCAGCGCATTTCTGTATTTGATTGTGTTTTCTTATTTGCAGCATTTATTCCCCAAATGTCAAATTGGTGAAGATGTTATTGTCATGTTCTTTTCTTTGGTTTTTTGGCACGTGCTTTAAGCTCAAAGGGCCACCATATAACATTGTACAGAGTGGCAATATTAGGCTTTCTTTGTAAACTATAGTTTCTGTTCCATTCGACAATCCTTTAACGAAGTTTTGTAAAAAATTCAATCAATTACAATAAAATTGTAAAAAATTGAGCACCACGACATTTAAATGGAGATAATTTACTGGAGCTAGTTCAGGGGCAGAGCCACACCTAAACACTACTTGTCACATGTCTATAAGCACCTGTCTGTTCTCGTTTTCTGTGCCCCTACCTCACTCGTATTTATCTTATTTTAGTATAGAAAATGTTAAATCTGCAATTTGCACAGCCCCTTGACTAGCCCATATATTGACTGCACATTTGTCTTTTAATTGTTTTTTACCCTGTGCTTGTCGTTGTGTCTGTAACTCTTGCAGCAAAGTAAGTAAGTTACTCAATGTCCAAAACAAATTTCTCCTCAAGGAGACCAATAAAAGTACTTTGACTTTGACTCTCCTATATTGTATCTCCCAGGTTCCCCGGGGATCTGTTAAGCCATGAAGCCATGGTAGATTCTTAGGTAGCTCTTCCCACACCACAGCCATTATCTTCCTCATCCATTCCCATTCAGCTCATTACTAATACATTTGCCTATATTACTATTACTAATGCCTATATACGGTAACTCACAAACCCTCCTCCTCCTCCTCCTCCTCCTCCTCCTCCTCCTCCTCCTCCTCCTCCTCCTCCTCCTCCTCCTCCTCCTCCTCCTCCTCCTCCTCCTCCTCCTCCCCCTGCCCTCGTGATGGCCCCAGTTACAGATTTCAGGCCGACTCCGGTAGAGCTGGCACCCTGCCTAATGTGCCTTCATTATTTATAGCATACATTAAATATCCATGGAACACAAACACACACACACATACACACACACACACACACACAAACAATGCCTCCACACCTTTCTCTGTTCACCTGTTTCTTGCTCTCTTTTCTCATCTCTCCCTTTCTCATCAGTCTGTTACATCACTGTGGCAGGTGGTGTGGGCTTAGGTTACTCTAGAGGTAAGCAGCCATGTAGTGTTCCTGTAGTCTACCTGTAAAACCGACTGAGCATTAAGTTACACTACAGGCTGCAGTTAGCACCTCAGGAATCCTTTCTCAGCCAACGGGGAGCTTCTCTTTTCATTGTCAACTTATTGAGACTGAGGAGGATCAATTATGTTCAGCCTTACAAACATTTTTAAGTTGATCTTTATTCTGCAGATAAAGCCAGAGTCACTGGTACAGTGGTGCTCACACACACTTAAGTTGACACAAACACACAAAAACATGTTTTGGAAATTTATTTTAATACCTTTAAAATGAGGTAAAATCCACCACACCTTTCTTGCTAAATCTTTACACCTAACCATCCAGATTTTTCTCAGTTATTTCCTGATTCAGGATATTATGCATCCTGATAAAGTTCAGAATTAAAATAGCATCATCACATACTCTTCACCATGCTTAGAGATAGGCATGGTTTTATTTCAGTTAGACTAATACCTGGTTTGATTTGCATTGAGAGATGATTTTATAGAAAGTATCCCATGCCTATCTCTAAGCATGGTGAAGAGTATGTGATGATGTGGCTATTTTAATTCTAAAGGCCAAGGAACTATCAGATGCATAATATCCTGAATCAGGAAATAACTGGCCTAAAATCTGCCTCTAGAATTTAACATAGGGTATATCTTATGACCCCTTTAAATAAGAACATTTATTTATTTACAATACGTTATTCATTCACAAAGAAAATTGTGTCCTAAAGGTTGGATTTTACCTCATTTTTAATTTAGGTATTAAAATAAATTTACATGTTTATCTTTAGTCAACTTAAGCATGTGTATGTAAACTTTTGAGCACCACTGTATGTCACTGAAGCTCTCACACTACTATCTGTAACTGTGTGACTTGTACTACTGCTATGCAAGTGGTAACATGTTCTCATGCCCCAAAAGCAATGATTTTCTCAAGCCTTTTTCCCAGGCAAGAGCATGCCACTGCATGTACAGTCACTTCAGTGGTCCACATGATGTTCTACTTTATATTTAAATGTCCTATTGTACATGTCCAATAACAATAAAAAATATAGGGCAAAATATATGCTGAAAGAGCTGAAACTATTAATAAATTTATCAGGAAATCCGTCTGAAACTATTTTGATACTCATTTTCTGGACTCTCAAATGTTAGGATTTGCTGGCTTTCTTTATAATGATAGTAAACTGAATATTTTTGTTTTTGGACTGATTGTTGGATCAAACAAGGAATTTGAAGGCGCCGTCAAGAGCTTTGGGAAATTATAATGAACATTATTTTCACAAACAATTGATTCATCATGAAAATAACCATACAATTAAAGAAAAAAATGTGTTTATTGCTATATGCTAATGATTATATTCACTAATTGCTTTTAAAGATGTTCAATCATCTAATCTATATTCATACTGATACATGCCAAAGAATCATGTACAATATTGGAATTGAAATGATATAGTTTGATCATAAGTTTCATACAGACTGGTATCACTTTAATAAGAAATTAAAGCCCCTGTATCAATAACCAGTAATTGAGACGATCAATTTCAACGTGTGTTAGCAATCACCAGTGTTATTTTAAATCGTGTTCAATGCAATAGAGCAGTTATACTTGCATGTAGCTTGTGTGTATCTTAAATCCACCACAATTCACAGGCACTAACTACCACTTGGAACTTGTTTTTGTCAGCTATAGCTCTTTGAAGTGTCCCACGTTGTCTTGATGCCTCCTCAACAGTCACATTACATTATGTAACGGCTGGTTGTCAATCAATATCATCCTCCCATCAAGCCTTCTGTATATCAATAGTGTGAAGAGTGGGGCTCAAACTGACAGCATCTACGTCTTACAATTCAACAAGAGTGAATCATCTTACAGTCAGAAAGATGAGAATAGATTTTTATTTTGCTCTTAAACTGAAACAAGTAACAGTTGTTTTCTTTAAGTATAATTTCAATCCTACTAGAGTCAGTATTTATACTACTACTGTATTTGGGTTGACTTTTCGCAATGGCTGACTTAGACTTTAAAAGTATTACATAGCAAGCAACTTCCCAAATGACATTAGTTTACCAAATATTAACTGCTATACATGGTTAACCTTCAGGCTTTTAGATTAATGTAAAGATGATGATTGACTATTTTGAATAATTTTCTTCTTTGACTTCCCTTCCTGTTCTCATCTCCTTTTTTTCTATCATCTTTGTCTCTTCTCCTCCTTGTTCCAGTATATTCTGTATTCTGTTTACGAAATGTTGGCAGAACACTGTTGTACACAGCCGTTTCCTCTAATGAGTTGCCAATGTGTGTGTGTGTGTGTGTGTGTGTGTGACGCAGTGACATGCTGTACAGCGATGTCCCAGATTTAGAAATTGTCAGATTCAGGGGCCAGGTTCAATGGGAGCGGCAACGCTCTCTAGTTAGTCAGATCAGATTTATTAATGTGTAGCTGTACTAGTACATCACCTACAGTATAGTATTTCACTCACACAAACCCACACACACACTCCGTGTTCCCTAGTTGAATACCCTGCTGTAACTGACTGAGTATCTAACTGTTCCTATTTCTCCACCAACCAGTCAAGTTGCAGTTTATATCCAATCTGTCTTGACTTATAGAGTATTTAGTGAAGATTTTTAAGAAATTTAATGAAAGATATTAAGTGCATTTTTTTGCAAAAACATTTAAGTTTTACATACATCTTTAACCCGATAAGCGCCAGAACATCCTACACCGGATGCCTCTCGCCTTGCAAAACTCTTTCAGGAAACAACAAACTTCGAGCTAGCAAGCTACAAGCTAAAAATTGCCTGTTTTGAAGAAATTTGAATCTTGCAACAAGGTAGGCTTGCTTGGTTCTTTCGGGGAATAATTGTAAAGATTTACGAAGAATATGTTTAACGTTTTTTTGTTACTATCTAACTGGGACATTTTGGGACCAAAGGTGACAGAATTGTTGTGGCCGAAGTAACTTTCATGGTTTTATTCAGAAAAGTTTGAAGATTTGGTGGGTTATGAAGTTAAGATACATACAGAATACATACCTTCCGTCATTGGCGCCACCCAAGACGATTGTGATTGATTTAAAGAAATAACAACAACCAAGAGTGGTTTTTCACACTCTACCTTAACAGCCCTCTTCTACAAAATGTTGCACAAGTGGGTTTGATGTGAAAGACGGTTGCTAGTTGACTGACAAGAACAGTTGTTTAATTGTTAATTGAAACAATAGATGATTAGGTTTCACATTGACTGGTATATTGACAAACTTTTTGACTGGGTTCACTGACTTGACTACGAAATATCTCCATCAGATCTTCTCCCTGACTCTGTTTGGCAGAGCTATAAACAAGTATATGTCTATAGGACTAACCCAGGATAATTGGAATAGTACACAAAGTCCCTGCTAGGCGCAGGGCCATTACCACAGAATTTTAGTCTTGCCCAGTGTGGGCCAAACTTTGTAGCATAGGGAGCTGATTTCTGGGATGCCATATCAGGCGCACACAAAGCGGACAGATGGCGATAGATTAACAGTCAGACTCAGCCGAGTCCTTTGCCTCCTCTTCCGCTCATTTTACAATAGCTGTCGTTGACCACGTCCTGGCAGACCTGGCACGCTGTCCGCCCAGACAGAGAGATCTGGGCGGGCCAGACTACAGTTTCTGTTTCTTGCTCTTCCTACTGTCTCGGTGAAGAAGAAACATCCTGATGTGTAGGGTGAAAGACTCAAAGAAGAAGTTGATGCAACCACAGGAAGACAAGAAGACCAAGATGATAAAGAAAGAGAAAGCAAGAAGAAAGTCAATAATCTGAACTAAAAACTCCATTCACCTTGGGCACCTACCCCAGTGTGTGTGTGCACACGTGTGAGTGTGCGTGTGTGTGAGTGTGCGTGTGTGTGAGTGTGCGTCTGTAAGGGCTTATATAAGGGGGCTGAACAGCCTACGCCAATGTATAAATACCCACGATGCCGCTGGTGAAGCAGGCCAGAAGGGTCAGGGAGTGAGTCAGCACACCCATATCACTCCTCCTCTTTCTCTCTCACCCTTCCATCAATCCATCCTCTCTTCTTTTCTATTCTCCTCCTCCAGCTCTACATCTTTAATGTTTCACGTTGGTACAGTGTGTCTTTTCATGGGAGAAACACAGAGGATTTCACTTGGCAGGCAAACTAAGACCTCTCGTTGGTGATGATCGTAAGAAAACCGCCAGCGTAAACAAAGCAAAGCCAATCAATTACACTTTCACAGAAAGACCATTTTAAATTGCAGTTTTTTGATGTCAAGGAAATATTGTTAAAAGCGCTTATGATTTGAGAACTACAATTCTATTCATTTTTCTATTCTATCCGTAGAGAGTTTTTTCAGAGAGTCCATCTGCTCTTTAGTGGCCTTGCTGTGTTTTAAATTTCAGAATTGCCCAGAGCACAGCGCAGGGAGGCTTGCTCATTACATTTCACTCCTCTCAGGACACACTGTAAAATAGTTTGTTGCACCAGCAACTGTTAGCCGCCACTGACAGCTCACATGCAGTATGTTCATTGCTGGTTCACGGTGGAACCATGGTTCATCATACCCCATCTTACTCTTGGGACTAAAAACTGTTCAGCACATTTATATTCCAGGCATTGCCCAAAAATCTTGTTTTTGACATCCCCCACTGATTTTTCTATATTTAAGCCTCTTTTACATTTTCAGATAAAGTTTTAGTATCACTAGCACATTGTATCATAGACTTTCCATAAATTATGACGCGTGAGCATTTCATGTGGAAATGTTTAATCTTGTATCCCTATCGGGTATTCTGTCAGGTATCCTCTGTGATCCAAGCATCCACACATTACTTTAAACAGCAAGGCAATGTAACATTTGATATTAAATACTAAATGTTGTTTACAGATTGATAAAAAGGATTAAAGGAAAACTGCCATTACATCTATTAGTTAGCCAGCCTAATAGCTAACCGGAGCTAAATGATCAGGAATTAGTGACAAGGTTCAACACGGAATCTGACATAAGGACCCAGACTTTCATTAAATTATCACAGTGTTTAATCAATTTACGACAATTTTCCCCCAATTATCCATCCAGTTCATGGGCCCAATCCCAAAGTAAGGCCTGAGGACTAAGGACTAAAGACTCACAGACTTAATTGATCTCAGGTGCTAAGTGAGTGAGTTTGTGAGGCCACATGGGCTCAAATACTGTAGGCATACATAAGCTTTTAAGTTTGTTGCTTTCCACACAGCCAAGGCAGAGGAGATGGCTGGCTAATTTCAAATTCTTTTCTTACAAGCTGGAAAACAGGTCCGTTCCATGGTCGTGTGTCGTGCAAAAGTTGTTTACTTTTGTAATTTCCGGAGTTTCCCTATGGTCTCCTCGGTAAACATCACAACGCTTTGAACTATGGGTAATACCCTTTGGCGAAGTCTGCATTGATGCAGACTCACATAAAGTACTCAGTAAGTGTGTACTGAAACTTTCACGCCCTTTGAAATTCGCCATTGGGACAACCCTAGGCCCTTAAGGACTTTGCATGCACACGCACCAAAGTCCATGAGTCTGTGAGTCCTGACTTCGGGATTGGGCCATTGAAGCAAGAGAGAGGTGTGGGGTTGGAAAAAATTTTATGATAAATAAACATTTGAAAATCTTCAATCATCCTTGTGTGGAATTCAAGTAATTATTTTGTGCAAATTATAATGATACAAGGCTATATTCTGTATTTATTGGGTTATATTTTGACATTCAAAGAATTTCAAAAAAGATGATCTATCGATACATGAACGGCAGCAATGTGATCATGCTGAGAATAAAGGGATTGTGATTACTGTATGTCTTCATAAGAATAAACAGTACGTTCTAATAGTGTCGGACCTGTTCATGGCCTGTGACAGCAGTTAATACAGTATGTTATCCCTCCCAAAAGTGTACTTACATTCAATTAGGAAAAAAAAACCAGGAGACACAGTCTGTCTGGCTTCACGCTCCATTCGATTTCTGTTTCAGCGCCTTGCCAGCGCAGTGAAAAAATTCTGGCACAAGACGATTTCATGTGGTCCAGCTTACACCTCCACCCTTATCCTCTCTCATTCACTCCATCACTTTCTCTCATTCACTGCATCCCTTTCATCATCTTTCATTCACTCCATCTCCATCCCTCGATTTCTGTCTGTCAAAACCACAGCCACCCGGCTGTCTCTTTGTCTTTTTCCTTCCATCCCACTCTCTCTGTGTCTAACTCTTTTATCACTTTTCATTCAATTTCCCTCCTCTCTTTATCACTCTCTGTCTCCTTCGCATTATCGGCCTGTCTCTAATGTTTCATTCCATTGCACTTGTGCTTTTTGTCAGCATTGCTTTGATTCACACACACAGTTGCAAACTTCCAGACTTGGAAGCTGCCCAGTGTGTGTAGTGCCTTGCCTGTTGGCACCTTGATGGAATTTGTTAAGAGTTGAGAGTATGAAGTGAAGTCCATCTGTTTCTTCAAATCAAACTTGCCACCTCAGCCAAATGTGACAAGCAGGGATCGATCATCATCATGTTAAAGATGGTGTAAGTACAGCATGGCTGAGAATTGGTTTCATTTTTTTGATGCAATGTCTAAACACTGGCTAAAATTCAGTAACAAATTATACTTGCATTGTAGTTAGGATATAGAAAAACTATATCTTTTTATAAAAACAAATGTAAATACTGTATTGATCTCTACCAAAAAAACATTTCTTTATCAAACAGTAGAAGCCAATTCTCAAATATTAACACAAGCTGTACAGAAACAAAAAAATACTAAAACATGATTTAAGGCATTAAAAACAGACACAGTGACACAATGAAAGCCAGCTCAGCTGCAGCTAATAATTAACTCCAATATTGATTAAAATTATGCTTAGCAACAGGGGTGCTTTGTGCTAAATGCTAACATCAATATGTAACACGCTCACAATGACAATGCTAGCAGGTATAAAGGTTACTCTGTTCAGTCTCTTAGTTAGGCATTTTGGCATGTTAACATTTACAAATTAAAGTGCAGCTGGGGTTGTTGGGAATGTCTTTTGCTTTGCAGGTGTTTGGTCATTCAGTGAGCATTGGGCGAGAAAAGAAGCAAGGTTGTGATCTGGAGGTTGTTGGCTCAATCCCTCAGACCGGCAGGATAAATCTGGGTTACCACCACTGAGGGGCCCTTGAGCAAGGCCCTTAATCCAAACTGTTCAGTGGCCAGCATCTAGATGTGAAAGTGTAACTGTGTGAATGTGATCATGGTGTTCCTGAATAAATAAAAGGTGAAAAAATAAAAATATATTCACAGTGTTGGACAGATTAACATTTTGACCTGATGATAACCCTGCATGAAAAGTCAAGGATTCACCAACGTAATTAGGATCTATCCTCTGGGTACCATGATATTTGTACAAAATATCACCATCAACAATCCAAAAATTGGTAAGATATTTCACTCTGAACCAAAACGGTGGACCAACCTCATGGGGAAGTCTTGAAATTGCTTGCTTTGCCTAAAACCTAAAGATACTACTACACTACAAATATACAGACACATCTCTGGGCGTTTTCACACACCTACAGATAGAGTTTGTTTGCCCCGCTGTTGCGGTTCATTTGGGCAGGTGAGAACGTGGCAATCGAACTTTGGTGCGCACCAAAAGCGGACCAAACAAGCAAACCGAGACCTGCTTGAAGAGGTGGTCTCGGTATGCCGTCAATCAAAGTCTGGAGCGGTTCGTTTATGGTGAGAACTTGACCCGTACTTGAACAGCACCAACTATACAAACTCCTCCAGTCTAAGCTAATGTCTCCTGTAGCCAGATGTATTTAGCAGTCTGTGATGCAGCAGAGGAGCAAACTGTAGCGGCTTGCAGTGTTTCTATCACAGAAACGGACTCGCCATCCGTCACTCGTATCGCCGTAGTCAAACAAGCAGCCGCTAAAATTGGAGACAGACGCTGGCAGAGCAGAGCAAGGTCTCGGTGACCAGAGCAGATGTAGTAACGTCTCTTGTGAAACAATGTCTGATAATTTTAAGGAAATGAGCTGGTTTGACCACTAGACCACAATACAGGACCTTCTCCCTGTATTTACTTTCTTGCTGACATATCCGACCAATAAGAGGGCTGGACATTCTTGCCTGATTTGAAATGACGCAATTTGGTACTCTTGGATTTTTCCAGGTAACTGTAATGTAAATGGACTGTTTGTGTTTATATAGCACTTTTCTAGTCTGAACGACTACTCAAAGCACTTTTACATAGTACAGGAACCATTCACACGCATTTATACACTGTGGCTGCCGTACAAGGTGCCACATGCTCATCAGATAAACACACACACATGCCGATGCACAACATCGGGAGCAACTTGGACTTCAGTGTCTTGCCAAGTACACTTTGACATGGGACTGCAGGGATCGAGCCACCAACCTTCCGATTGGCAGACTACTCTACCACTGAGCCACAGCCGCACCCCTGGTTCAGATGTGAAACCAAACCAAACCAATCAAAGGGAAATCATTCCAAGTTTACTAACTCACCAACTGATTCGGACTAAAGCAAACAAACTACAGGTGTGAAAACGCCCTCTGTCTCACAGATGTTTAATATCCAGTCCTACTTGTACAGAAAGAATGCAGCATTTGGAAGAAAAAAATCATTAACATTGGTAATCTTTGTACCAACAATGGTTGTCTGTTCTTTTTCTGTGTGTGTGTTTGTAGGGCCCTTAGTTTCCTCTCAAAGCCAAAGTACATCTACCTCCACAATATGACCTGTACAGGCAACTGCTGATGTCCATGTCCAGCCAACACACACACACACACACACACACACACACACACACACACACACACACACACACACACACACACACACACACACACACACACACACACACACACACACACACACACACACACACACACACACACACACACACACACACACACACACACACACACACACACACCAGAACCCTTCACTGCCACTTTCTCTCTATTAACTCCCCTGCAAATAATACCTGCTGTTTTGGTTCTGAGGGTAGGAAGTAATATGTTAGGGAATCAGAAAGCTTTTCACTGCATTTAATTTGCCCAAGAGTATAATCATTATCCTCAACATGCAGTTTTATCTAATCTACTGATTTAGTCCTTAATTTAGAGAGAGAGAGAGAGAGAGAGAGAGAGAGAGAGATGTAGTATGAAGAGGATGAAGTAGAGAGTGTGGGAGAGAGAGGACAGAGAGGTGAGAGTGAAGAGCTGCGGATACTGACACGAGAGTCAATGAGACTAACAGGTTTGAATACAAAATAATGAACTAAATACAAGTTCACCAAGACACCAACCAATAATTGCGGGGTGGGTTGCTCAATTGCAAACTCCATAAATCTTGCTTTATTAGAGCCTAAAAAGCTTAACGTGGTTTAATGTATCTAAACAATGATCACCATATTTCTCTCTCATATTGCTCCTCATTACCACTGAAAACTGTTGAAAAAATCTAACCCAAAGTCCTATTATTATGGACGTTATCTGATATTAGGCATTTCTGCTTCACATTTTCAGCAGGTCAGCGGAGCGGCTGTGGGTGTGGGTTGACTCCCCATGGTTCTCATGGGATTTACACAGTGCTGCTCATGAGTATAGGAAACCCTGCATAATCGCTAGATTTCGGTTTAGTTTTTTTGACAGGCTTAAGTGTTCATGACAATATATGGCCATGAGAAATTTGGTGATCATTGATCGTTTTTGTGGTTTGAGTTATTTTTTAACTAAATTGAGCTCAAGGTTTTTGAAAAAAGTGGTGGGTACAAAATAATCCATGAGGAAATCTCATGGTCAATCTGACCCGCCAAAATCGACGCCTATGAGTAGAAAAAACTGCAGTAAAACCATAATAACTAACTATAGCTACAAAACAGGATTCAGATTATTTTAATAATCAACAATTGACAGTTACATTTGTAACTCCTTGGCAGTGTGTGTGTGTGTGTGTGTGTGTGTGTGTGTGTGTGTGTGTGTGTGTGTGTGTGTGTGTGTGTGTGTTTTTTTGAGGGCAAGGCAAAGTCTACCATAACCTGCTCAATGCTTGGCAACAGACCAGTGGTGCCTGGCTGCCTGTTATCCTTTTTACATGTGCAGACAGTCAGACAGACAGAGCAGACAGATGCATATACACAAAATAATAAACACAAATAGACAATAAGCAAATGTAGTCTTCTTCACTCTTTTTCTGTATGCTCCTCTGTCATTCTAAACATAAATGGTGTAACAGGAAAAACACCATCAGCGTTATACAGGTGTATTAATCTATAAAGAAGAAATAAAGATGATGTTGTCAAATTGAAAATGCAGTGGGTGGATGGTATTTTAACAATACAACCTCTCTGACTTCTACTTTCCCATAAAAAGCATAAAGTCTTAATCTTAACAATATTATATTCAGAAACTGATGGACAGGAAACGATACAAGAAAAATAATGAGGGGTGAGCAGGGTAGACAGCCTGTTGGAGTTAAAGTGGAAGTGGGATAGATGACAGGTGAGAGAGAAAGCAAGAGATGTGAAGGGAAAGTGACACAAAACTAGAAAGTCAAATAAAAGAGACAAAGATGGAGGGAGGCAGAAAAAGAGTTCTGGGATCACTGCACCCTGTCAGCTGGTGTGCCTGTTGCTAGGTTACCATCCATAGATTAATGGGTTAAAGTATCTCAGGAGCAACAGTGACATAGTTAGCTGGTCTCCATCAGTCAATAACACACACACACACACACACACACACACACACACACACACACACACACACACACACACACACACACACACACACACACACACACACACACACACACACACACTTCACCCATATTTAGATTTTACTTACTATAATGTGCACACAAACAAACATACCACATAAACACACCACATCTTGGACTGAGTCCCTTTTAGCAGTGAACTGAACAGAACCAGTGTGTTAAGTCTAACAAATATATTGTTTTTACTGCCAGAATTGCTTGTAAGTGCGTCCTAAACTTAGTGTAAAACGCTGTGCCGTTTAGAAAATAAAATTCCCACTAAACATACCTTCCAACAACATTTTGTTAAACTTCAAAAACCTGATTCTAGCTTTGTTTTAGACATGCATTATATGATCTACATGATAACAGCTGCTCGCATTTGTCCAAATCCAGTGCTACATTTTTATAAAAAGACAGATCCACTACAGATGTAGAAGACAGGCAGCACCTTCACAAACTTCTATACGACTGTATATCCATCTTTTTGAAAATAGATTTCAAATTTTTGGGAACCGAGCATTGTGGTTAAACACTCAACAATCATCTTTTTAACAAAGATCTCCGAGCATTTGACCTCTGAAACAAAGGAAACCACATGTCCCACATGCTGCCCTTTCTAAACAAACAGAATGCGGCCTCCATGCAACTATAAAAGCCTAAAAGTTACACCTACATGAGAAAAGATGGCCAGAGGTCTAAAAGAACTACAAAAGTGTAGTTCACACCTACATGGCTCCTTCAAGAACTCTGATTCCCTATTGGCTGGGGTTCCTGAACGCAGCAGGGGTCTGTGCCCAGGTGTCCGGGGGATATAAATACTGAAAGTTAAATACATTTTATTATACTTTAAAGAGCAGTTGTTTGTGATTATTTATGTATATGTTGCAGTTACAGCTGGTTGAACAGGTCAGTGCTTGAATTTTGCCTTTCCCGTTCACTTTAGAAATATGAGCTAAATGAATCAAATTAATTAAGATCTGTATTTTCAAAGAGAACACCACCTATGAGACTGTTTTTACAGTTCAGTTATTGGTCCCTGATTCCAGCGTAGTGCTCCATTTGATTGGTTGTCAATTTGGTAAAGTTACTAATACACATATTCATAACTTTAATAATAATGGTAAAACAACTTGGATAAATTGCTAATAATTGAATATGTACCTTCCTAATCCCCAACAAAATTCAAAACCAGTATTCAGTCTGTGAACTATTGTCCAACAAGAAACTGAATTACCTTTTGCCCAAGAAATTATATCACTGTACATTTTCAAACCCACAACAGCAGAACAGCAGCACCTCTCCCCCAGCAGCTAGTAATCCAGGTGGGTCATCCCACCTACACACCGTTTTAGACATTAAGTTCATTACATCAAATTGCCCTCCAAACAACAAAAACAGAGTGGGGCAAAGATCCTGCGACAGTGATCATGGAGGAGACAAGTGGTGGCAACGTGAATAATTAAAGCATGAACTAGCAGAAGAGGCATATGATGTTGTTGTGGTGAGAGCAATGTGGGTGGAACGGAGTTAGAAACAAAGCTTTGGCTTCTTTACTGAGACTGCAATATTTACAGAAAAATACAGTATTTCTACCTTTAACTGTCACAATGTTATTGCACAAAGCTAAACAATAATAAAAATAAATAAGTAGTAAGCTTTTTCAAAATTGCATTGAAGGGTATGAACAGTATTACAAGATACAAGGTGATGGTGCCACATCTGTCCAACCTAACCACTGATGTAGCTTAGTCAGTGCAGGCTGAGAACCTGAATGACAGAGCATGTCTTTTTTGAGCGCTTTTCAAAATTACTCATTTTATTCTTCCAGAAATGATGCAAAGTAGTGTTTCCTTTTCTGCAACCCATCTGGTTAGGGTATGGTTTTGTTTAGGCAACTGAAACTACTTAGATTCAGTCACAGAGAGATCACCGTCAAGATTAAAAGAAACAACGGAAAGAGAGGACAGTCAATATTCACCAACTTGCAAAAGGTCGCACATCCGAAAAGAAAAGCTCATTTTAAGGGTTTTGTCTAGTGAGGAAAGCCTATGATTGCTACCGGTTAAGTTTGTTATTAAATGGCAAAAACAACTGATTGTAACTTTTCCAGTAATTTAAGGAACGTTTCATAGCATTTGCTGTCGATGGCACATAATTAGGTGTTGGCTTTCTATCTCCTTGTCTGTTGTTGGTCATGCATGGCTTTAAGAGTGGCAAAGTCAGTCTGTCAGTGGGTTGGTTACTACAGCGTAAGGTTCACGTTTTATGTGACATGCCTCATCAACTATTCCACGGATTTCCATTAAATGTGGTACAGACATTTATGTTCTCCTCAGGATAAATTGTAATCACTTTGGTGACCCCTTAACTTTCAGAATCAGAAATAGAAAAGTATCAATGTCTGTGGGGGTTTGGGGCTTTGGTAATAAGGCTGATTTCAGAAGGTCAGGGGTTCAAACTGTTTGTGTCCGGGCTGAGAGGGATCTGCTACAATTTTTGCTGGCTGCCTCACCGTCCTGGAGGCGTACAGGTCCTGGAGAGACAGCAGATTTGCAGCCAATCACGTCTCAGCAGAGCGGATGATAAACTGAAGTGTGCCCTTGTCCTTGGCAGCGGCAGCAGCGTCCCCGATGGTGATGGAGCAGGCTGAGGATGGACTCAATGATGGCGGTATAGAAGTGCACCAGTTGCCACAGGAAGTACATCCTCTGTTGGGCTTTTTTGATGATGAGGGAGCTGATGTTGAGTTCCCACTTGAAGTCCTATTTATCAGTTAAAATTTATAATTTATACAGTACTCAAATATTTGCAAACTTAATGGCATTCCAACTGACCTCAGTTTAACTTTGTGTTTAGTGCTAAATAGTATGTATGAGCATCAAGACATTTTACACAAAGGTAATGAACATGGTAACAATTTTAACTGCTAAACATCATAATGTTAGCTTTGTCAATAATAGAATTTAACATCCAAAACACTGCTGTGCCTTAGTACAACCGCACAGAGCTGCAGGCATGGCTGGAGTCCTTTGTCAAATTTGATAGAACATAGTAATAATAGCTATAACATCAGTGTGATAATATATATATATATCTATTGACTAGTGAAGTGATAATTTACATTTTGTGTGTGTGTGTGTGTGTGTGTGTGTGTGTGTGTGTGTGTGTGTGTGTGTGTGTGTGTGTGTGTGTGAAAAGCTTGACCTATATTGGCTGTCTATATGTTGTCTTATTGACCTATGTTGGCTGTCTTATTCATCAGGATATGTCTCCAAGGTGTCACCTTGGCAACAGGTGTACTACTGCCGCAAATGTCAGCAGCAAGGACAACCAAGCCATTAAGGAGATTGTGTCAATCTGTAACTGAAAGTAAGCACACAACCACAACCCAAACACACATTCTGAGTGATCAGAGTCTTCAGATGTGTGATAGCAGACTGGAGCAAAAAGGAGGTGGCCCTCACCGACAAGTAAAATTAGACTTGGTATAACAAACACACACACAAACCACTACTGACGGCTGATAAACAGAAAAAAATCCTGTTTTAAAGTTGGCTTCTCTCACTGTAGGTTAATCGAACATGGCATACACACATTTACCTCATAAGCCATATCTCTCACATTAGATTCTCAAACATGCATGCACACACAGCTCTTTAACACCCTCCATACTGAACTGAAAAGAGGAAACGGTTATTGGAGGAAACACTGTGTGTAACTGTAGAATGGCCAAAAATAAAAATAAAATTAAATAAATAAATAATATAAACAAAGTCACAATAGAGCATCAGTTTACATGCATGTATAGTTTAAACTGCAACAATAAGGTATTGCTTGAATACATTAAATTTGGTTCAATTCTACTTCTTGATTTCCTCTTTTTAAATTAGGCCACGTCATGCATCACATTCACGCTGTACTCAATCAGCTAACTGCTCTAATCCGTAGCTTCAGATGGGTGCGGCAGGAGAGAAAAATTCTAAATTAATTTCCTACACAGCAGAGTCTCCTCCTCTGGTAATAATCAGAATGAGCCTTTCCACATTGAACATGAGATTCATATTATGTTGTTGTGTACCTTGAGCACAAGCTGTTTAGGATGCAAGTTTGTTGTGTCTGAAAAGAACCAGTGGAACGAAGGAAAAATCAATGCACTATAATGCTGCAATATTTTTGGCCCCATCAATAACCCGACTGAGGCTCACTATCAGAGTTGTTATACGTACTACAATGGCATGGCATGAAGGACTGCACAACAGTGTTATATAACGTGAACCCTTGAAAATGCTGAAAATAAAGTCCTTGAACAACTGTTTGGACGAGGTCAGTGCTTCCCTGAAAATAATCAGAAGACAGATTCAAAGAACTCACAGGATGCATGACAACTATACTGCTAATAGTTCCCTTGTGTTGCATTCATGTATTGTATGTGTTCTAACAATAGACTGTAACAATGATGAACATAGCATCAGTGATGTCACCCATTAGTTTGCAGACTGCCATTTTAAAGCAGGGAGTTTGCATTTTGGCCTTCGCCATCTTGATGTGTTGGCGCCAGAAGTGACTATATTTGGAAAAGACGTCGGAGCCAGTGTTGTATGTGGTTTTAATGGAGCCAACACAAATGCTAAATGCTATAAAGGTTACCGAACGCTGAACAAGACATTTTTAGGTGACCAAAATGTTACATTTAACTATGATGAAATGAAAACACACAGTGAGAGGGTCAAAGTTTTAAGATGAAAACATAACTTGAAACGACTTGAAACCAGCAAGTGAGACAATAAAGCCGTTTTTTTCCAGGAACAGACGTTGCTGCTTGGTTCTAAGATGTGAAATTTCCACATGAACCTGAGATCCTGTATCTCAATGGTATCTTTCTAGCTAAATTAACAAAAAAAAGTTAGTTGTCGTTCGGTCCAACAACTATTGCATGGATTGTCTTAAAAGTTTGTAAAGACGTCTATGCTCCTCAGATGTTGAATCCTACTGACTTAGATTTCCTCTAAATCTATGAACATTATTGGATGGAGTCCCATGTCAAATTTTGTACTAACATTCTTGTCCTTCAAAGGAAGAATTGTGATCACTTTAGGGATGTAAAAATCACTGACCCCCTGGCAACATGCATGGACTCCGGACTCCACTTTGAGAATGACTGTAGTATGTGCTTTGCTGACTTACTATAGTGAAGGAAAATAGTGAACTTTAAACAACTAAGGGTTGGATAATTTGAATTTAAATCTCCTTACATAATGATTATAATGTATATGTTTTGAAAATTAGAGTATACATGTATATATATAGTATACATGTATCTTAAATAAACAGGAGAAGGACAATATTTAAATGTTCTGCCTCTTGAACCACTGGCATTTCTGGGGTCACAGGATTGAGAACCACACAGTTTCACGTCTTTATTCTCCGACCAGTGCTTTCTGTTATCTCAATAAACACCTCTGTTTGCCTCTGTCGCTTTTTAATCCTTTTCCTTTTTTCCTGGCGCTTTTCAACGTTCTCCCTTTACACCTACACACTCAGCCCCACCTCATCTTCCATCCCCCTCTCCACTCGCCCATCCATCTATCCATCCATCCATCCATCCCATTTGGTGGAACTCTCAGTGGATCACTTGGGCTATTTATAAAAGCATCAAAGCCCACAGCTTCCAACACACAGCCACTAGTGAGAAAGAGGGGGAGATAGAGAGTAAGATGGCGGGAGAAGTGGGGAGCTGGAGAAATGGCAGAAGGAGGAGAGAGGGAAAGCCTGATGAAGGGTAAGAAAGGGAATAATGGGCAGAGATAGGGAACGAAAGATGCAGAGAAATTGGGGAAAGAACAGAAGATGAGGAAGAGAGAGAGAATACAGAGGGAGTGAAACAGAAAGAAGAGAGCAATAGGTCAAAAGAAAATCAGGGAAACAGCACAGAGGAGGTGGAACAATGAAAGACTGGATGACAGAATCAGATATGTTTTATCCATTTCCCTTTGCTTCAGGATCTCAATGATACACCTCAACATCAGCTGCGTGTGTGTGTGTGTGTGCGTGCGTGCATGCGTGCAAGAGTTTTTCTGTTTGATATGTTAGTGCATGAATAGCAGTTTTGTTTTTGTGCATGCATTTGTATGATCTGTGTGTGTGTGTGTGTGTGTGTGTGTGTGTGTGTGTGTGTGTGTTTGCATGCATGCGTAAGTGCATGTGTTTGTGTGTGTAGGAGGCTGGTTTTGGCTCCGGCGACCTCCCACCCACACAGGTTGCGGTTGCAGTAGCACCTGTGCTGTGTTTGCCACCGCCAACAGACCTAGTGTTTGCAAATGTTCACTAGCTCATTTGAACCTGGATAGTCTCATGAAAAGGCGGAAAACGTATTATGTGAATCCAGAGGAACTGTGGGCACCGTGCCCAACAGCAGTTTGATGTTAGCTGGTGAAAGAGACGCCAGATTAAACGAAAACGCAGAAGACACCATGAGTCAAAAAGAAGCTTAAATAGTGCCTTTTTTATAAATATATACATTTTTGCCTTTTGAAGATTGCTAATAGATACAGCAAACAACACCTTTATGGGCTTGTTTTAGGTGCAATCTACACTCCATGCCTACACCATTTTATCTTTCCCTATTCATCTCTATCTTTTGTCTCTATGTTCCTCTTCTTCCCAGTCCATTATCTCCTCTGCCTGGCAGAAACATCTCACCCACCACCTCTCTGCTTGAGTGTCATTCCAGCATACCTTTTTCATTCATTTTCAACCATCTGCCTTGTTTAATTTATTCTATCTTTTTTTTTTAAGAATATACTGTATGTAACTCTCCTCTGCCTTCAGGAACATAACACTTGAGTTTTGTGCAGCTCTCTTGAACAAGAACAGGATCTGAATTCTTTAATATCAAACCGGCTGCAAAAGGATTTACGACAATTTGTCTTGATGGCATCATCAGCTACAGCACAGCATGATATCTTATGCAAAAGCAGACCTCATATACACGATAAAAGGATTATATTTAGAATGCTGAATAGAATGGTGGATTGAATACATTATGGAGAATTTTACAAAGTGTGCATCTCTTCTATTTCTGCCCTAATTTAATTTAATTCAATTCAATTTTATTTATAGTATCAATTCATAACGAGTTATTTTGAGACATTTTACAGATAGAGTAGGTCTAGACCACACTTTATAATGTACAAGGACCCAACAGTTCTAGTAGTTCCCTCCAGAGCAAGCAACAGTGCGACAGTGGCGAGGAAAAACTTCCTTTTAGGCAGAAACCTGGGACAGACCCAGGCTCTTGGTAGGCGGTGTCTGACGGCTGGTTGGGGTTGAATTGAAGAGTGGTAATAACAGTCACAGTAAAAGATAATGGAACAGTGACTACCCTTCATTAAATCTTTTCTTTAATTCCTCTTTTTTCAAGCCTAGCCTTCTGTTTTTTCCCTGTATTCTGTTACTGTAGACTGTAGTGTATGGTTTCTGTACATTAGGTTTCCTGTTACATTATGTTACGTTACAAGACCACAGAGAAAACAGCACTTTTTTGTTACTGCCCTCTGAGGACATGGAACATGCTTTTCATCCTTCTGTTTTTCCCTGCGCTTGCTATGAGCTGCGAACTTGAACATGTAATCTTCCTCTCCTTCCTACACCCTTCCCACTCACTTTCTCCCCCTTTTGTCTCTCCCTCTTCCCTCAATGAATTCCACCCCCACTTTATCTTCCTTTGCTTCTCCCTCGTCCCCTTCTCATCTCGCCATCCTCCTTTTCCATATTTGCAAGCATCTAACATTGTTTTCTCCATCTAATTCTCCCTTCCCCTCTTTATTGCCCAATGTGCTTTCTCATACTCAGTCCCCCTCCATCCCTCAAGCTCTCTGAACAGATAATTTGTCAATTATCCCAAGTCAGTGAGGAGACAGTGGAGGACACTTAACAGCCTGTTACACACTGACACACACACACACACACACACACACACACACACAGACAGCTGCTCTGCCCAGCAATACTGTATATAGAGTTACACAATATGCAAAACCTAGCCTAGCCTCACTGCTTGCATTCGCAGTAAAACACTACCCAAAAAGCTGTGTTTGTTGTCCAAAATCTGAATTACAAGCATCTAAAACTCACCCCCTGCAGATGTGGTTAAATTTGGAGTTATATTTTGTCCTTCATAAAGAATTGTGGCTGTTGTCAGCTTAGATTTGATAGATACTGGGCATACAGATGGACAGTAGAGTAGTCGATTATGCTACAATATGTTTCTTTGGATACCTTTTTTCTACAACACACTGCATTCTTAACAGCAGATAATGTGTGTAAGGTAAAGTTTAAATATCACTGAAATCAACTCTCTTTTTTATTTTGACTTAATGACAAGTCTTCCTGATATAATGTGTAGTAAGCTGTTGACGTTTACAACAAAGCAAGAAAGACTAACCTGTGGGCGCAAATCAATCATTTTCTCATAAACTATTACTTTGTCAACAAAAAAAGCAACTAAAATATACCTGCTTGAGTATATGGCAGTATGTACCAGAGGGAACTCTAACTTTTTTTTTTAACCCATGACAAGGCAGAATGAAGACCAAGAGGAACATGTTGGCCATGAAATTAACATTTGCTAAAATATGCTTCCTCTTCTGGATCACTGACACCTAAAGCAACCAAAACTGAGGATGTCAAAGGTAAGAGCTTCAAAACCCTGTGATGCTATAATTAAAAAAATTTTGATTTCAGAGTGGCTAGTGGAAAATAACAAGATCTGATCCAACTAGCGAGAGCAAACAAACAAGCCTTAAACACCATGTCAGACAGTACTGGCACCGACCGATTTGGCCTCTAAGGTCTCAAACTACTGATAAACTCACAAGAGACAGAGAAGCTGTAGAATACACAGCCTGCCAGGTACTATTGATGATTTGATCTTCCACGGAAAGACATGTAAACACCGTTTTAATTATTCATACAACAATATATGATTCAGATATAAAATAATCTAATTATACACTACAATAGATCACGCTGCATACTGTATACACAAACACTTTCCATTTAGTTATTTGAGGACTGTGAGTGTCAAACAAAGACAAGAGGCAAAGCACACCTCCCTGTGTGTGTGTGTGTGTGTGTGTGTGTGTGTGTGTGTGTGTGTGTGTGTGTGTGTGTGCAGAGGAATTCCCTTTCTCCCCAAGCTCTACGGAAGTGATACCCTGCTCAATGGACAAATGGGTCGGAGAGCAACTCAGGACATTGCACAGCAACAACACACACACCTCTAATGAAAGCTAAGTGCAAAGTGTTGCCAAGTCACACACTGACACAAAAAATGATAATTTGTTTTAATTTCATAATTTCTCCTTCCCTTTTCCTCATTTATCCATCGATCTACCAGTGCCCTCCCTCAGTCCTGCTATCAGAGTGCTTACAGTGGGGGACCCAACACCTGCAACCAAACCCATTCCTCTCCCGAGGCATCGAGGATCCCTACAGTTCAGCAGATGCTTGCTCTAAACTGCACCATTGACCCATTACTTATACAAATGGGCCAATTACCAGCTAACCCACTGCTGTGCTAAACAGCAACTCTTCTATCCTACAGCAAAAAGATGGTTGCGTCTTCAATATTTCACTGTTGCTAGGAGACGTAAAAATTCTTGAACACATCCAGTTGGCTGTTAATACAAGTGGAAAAGATATAGACTTCAAGCAAATTGATAAAAAAACAACAACACAAAAGCACCACAATATTTCTTGTGTGTGGACTGGATATGTTTCTCTGATAGCTTATGTCATGTCCTGTGGAAAAGCCCACAGAGCCGGTGTTGGATCGGTCTCTGCTGTACGGAGATGACGGATGAACAAGACAGGGATCGGAGAAGAAAGCAAAGGAAAGCAAAGATTAAGGTTTCTTTGTCAGTATGAATGGGTCAAATGGCACCAAGTCCTAAGGATTTTTTTAATCAATCTTTTCGGAGGTAGATGAAACCAGCAACAGCCACAAAATCAGATGTCTCACCAGCTTTATTGTTTCAGGAAGTGAACACTCTAACTCTATTCATGAACTGATCCAAAATGAAGGAACTTAAACCTCTTACTTCATTCTCCATAATGGGTGCACACAGTTTAACTTTGAGCTTTGTGATGGAGCGCTTCTTGCTCACATGTATCTTAAAGTCATGGAAATAAAAGCCCTTTTTCTTAGAAGATATTTTGACACAGTAGAGCACATGGATTGCATTTTTAAAGCTATAGTGCGTAGGTTCTGTCGCCCCCATGAGGAATTCTAAGTAATGACAGCAACACCGTCGTCGCATCCACATGATACAAGCTTTCCGTGATCGCGCACGAGCCACCACCCCTCCTCCACTCAGTTCTAAGCAGCTAAGGAGGACAGGAGGATTAAAAAAACATGATGGACTCTTCAGAAGAGGTCATTATCGTCACTCAAGTTTCTGTGCGGGACAGTTACCGGACGACAAAATCTTCTGAATATAGCCATACTGAAAAATACAGAGAGAGTGTGAAGCTGATAGTCTTGATTAGCTTTGTGGCATCTGGCAATAGCTTGAATGTAACAAACGTTCATTAATATAAATAAATACAATTTTCACTGCTTTTATGAGTCGGCTTAAAAACAGTGTTTTATGCCGACTCCTTCCTTCTACATCCTTGATAACTTTCCAACTAATACCTAAATCTACTATAGTAATATTTACTATGAACAAAGCACCAAACTCCTGCCTCCACGTTCAGACCTGCTTATGTTGCACCATGTGCTTTCCCACAGAGACCTTTTCCCTGATCTTTAATGGCTCTATTCATATGAAAAGCTAAATCCAGAAGTCTCATTATTTTAAAAAAAGGTCTCATTTCACATATATTTAAATATGTAGAAAATCAATTGTTCAATCAATCAATCAAATGTCATGGAGTTGCAAGACTATTTTAAACTGCTATGCTTTAAATGACATGCACAGTGACGTTTTGAGTCAAGATTTGAGTTTTTATAAATGGTGTTCATTGTGTGTGTGTGTGTGTGTGTGTGTGTGTGTGTGTGTGTGTGTGTTCCACCTACCTTGACACTGGAATCCCTGCTTGCCAAAACCCCTGTAAAGAAAACACACACAGAAAACAGGTTAAACATTGCAAACACACACACACACACACACACACACACACACACACACACACACACACACTAGAGCCTAACTGATAAAAGATTTTTAAGGCCGATATCAGTACAACTATTTGGTCAATTAAAAAATCCGATATTCCGATATATTGGCCGATATACAGTATATATTAAAACATAAACAGATTTCCCTTACATTAGTTATTTGAAGTTATTTATGAGTTCTCACTAAAACATTATGATAATAATTTGTTTTACTGTCACAACAGAACAGAGGAACATCAAAATATATTAAAGTTCTAATAAATAAAATGTATAAAAATACAAACATAAGATATGAAACTTAAAGTCCTTTGAACAAAAACACACAATAACAAGAAAAAAAGGAACATTGTAGAGTGCCCTCTGGTGGACAAACTATGCAACTCCAACACTCATAACATGGTTGGCCGTCCGTTTTTATTTTATTTTTTAAATATTCATTACATTCATATTCTTTTTCTTTTTTTTTTTTTTAAATCGGACATTATGAATGCTGATACCGAGTTAGAGAAATGCCTAATATTGGCTCTAACACACACACACACACACACACACACACAAGAGGAATTCTGAAACCCTCTATTTTCGCCTGAAGACATTTCCATAGAAGCAAATGCCAAATACTGTCTGCCATTTGTGTGTAGCGCTAAAGCTCTTCATGCAAAAGAGCACAAATTAAACACATACACACTGAAATACGCAGGCAGTGAGGACATTTGATTACTGTACATGTACTGAGGTCAACTTACACAAACACATTCACACATATTCTGATAGGCAGGGCTGCAGCTGCCCCAGGGCAAAATGGTCAACCACACCTAGTCAATGGTTAGGGGAATGCTGGTATGCCTGCAGATGTACGCATACACATTCGCAAACACTTGTGCGAACATACATTCAGTACTGCTAATTTTTCTATTTTGGCTACAAATAGGTGAAATCACTCAGTTCTCTCATTGTTTTTTTCATTATGCTTATTGACTCAGATAGATAGATAGATAGATAGATAGATAGTCAATTTGATAATTTAAACAGGCCAACACAAAGGGTCACAGTGTTATCTCTCTCTCTCTCTCTCTCTCTCTCTCTCTCTCTCTCTCTCTCTCTCTCTCTCTCTCTCTCTCTCTCTCTATATATATATATATATATATATATATATATATATATATATATATATATATATATATATATATATATATATATATATATATATATATATATATATATATATATATATATATGAGACCATCCCATTATATTCCCATGAATGTGCACACACAATCCAGGTCAAATCATTTAGCCATTCAGAAATTAAAAAACCCATCACAGGAGTTAAATAATGGCCGTTTGGGAATAGTGCACAGCACACTTAATAATAAACGGGACAAATTAGGCCAACCTAGAGCCGGAAACTCATTTAATAACACAAGTGCAGGCACTGTCTAGTAAACCCTTGTGGGTTGCATGGTGACACGTCTGCACAGGTGATTTAGAAGAGATAATGACGAGAGAAAGAGGAGCAGCGGGAGAAATGATGGCTGAAGTTGTGTCAGTGTTATCACATGGGTCAGGTAGCACAGGTAACTCCTTTCTCTGCACTTATTTCTGGCAGCAATTCACTGCTTTTGGAGGATGTTCCATTTTGCTCAGCCACTCAGTTGCTCTGCCTACTTCCAGAAATACCATCAAACAATGGTCTGCAGCTATTCCTTTCTTATTGGTGCAGCCCACATATCTCTCCGTCTTCCCTCCTGTCCTACCCATATAGCATCAACAAGTACAAGAATAAGTCAAAATCAATGTTTATTTTGAGAAATCTGTGCAGCCAGTACAGTCCTCCCACTTTTATTCCTGCTGTAACTTTATGATGTAATAGCCTACTATCAAACACTACAGCCATTTTGTCTTTTTCATTTCAACAGGCCTCATCTCTCCCTTTCTCTGCACTTATTTCATTTAAATTGCCATTAAAGCATCAACTAAACTAAACTCAACTTGTTCTATCATTCTCTCCCTTCTTTAACCTTTATATTCAATCTGTAGGTGCACCCATCTGTCTTTCTTTCTTTTTGTTACCAATATGCCATATCTTTCTTTACACAAGTCTATAACAGCACAAAAATATGACATTAAGTGAAATCTATTCATTGTTTTTAAATGCTGTCCTGTGAGCCCCTCCATCCATCCCTGTTTTCGCTCCTCACCAGATGAAGTCGGTGCAGTGGCTGCAGAAGGTGGGCTGCTTGAAGAAGCGCGCGATGAATTTGTGGTCCTTCACCTCGTGCACGTTCTTCTGGCGGAGGGCTCCTTGCCGAGCGAAGCCCCGCATGGGCTCGCGGGGTCCGTCCTCCCCGTCGCTGTTGGCCGCCGCAGAGTCTGCCATTCTCCGACTATCTGTGGCAACTGTCTTTATTTCTTTTTTTACTTTAACTAACCAACGCAACTTGTTGGCGTCTCTGGGGTTGCAAAAGTCGCTTCACGGTAAACGGTGATGTTGCGGTCAGCTGATAGTTAGCTTTCGGTTTGTTTGGGGGGGTTTGTAATCTTCTCCTTCAGAGTAGACGAGCTGCCGCTGCGCTTCTCTGCTCTCTCTCCGCTTCCTCCTTTTCTTCTGACAGAGAGCAGTCGAATACGAGAGAGAGAGAGAGAGAGAGAGAGAGAGAGAGAGAGAGAGAGAGAGAGCTTTCACTTCCTTAGGTCTACTTTGTGTTGTCATATACGAGCTGTTTGGAGAGTTTGAACTGTAAACCGTTAAAACTGTATTATCTGTATTATGACTTGTTTTTACCTTATCAATTTAAAGACAATAAAGATTGTTAATGTTAAGTGTTAATCAGAAGATCATCCATTTTGTTGACTGCCCAGTTATTTAATGTTAATGAAATGAGTTTGTTGCCTCGGAGTGGGTGATATGGATTAAATCATTGAGCACTATAGCCTATATGTTTTACATTGGAATTTTCCAATACATTGGGGAATAGTAGCCTACATTTTTATGGATTAAAGGTTCCATGTTATGACAATTTCACTTTATGAGGTTTATTTAACATCAATATGAGTTTGCCTATGGTGCCCCAGTGGCTAGAAATGGCGATGGGTGTAAACCGAGCCCTGGGTATCCTGCTCTGCCTTTGAGAAAATGAAAGCTCAGATGAGCCGATCTGGAATCTTGCTTCTTATGAGGTCATAAGGGACAAGGTTACCTCCCTCTTTGCTGCTTTGCCCGCCCAGAGAATTTGGCCCACCCATGAGAGAGAGACATCATCGCTTTCAAACGAGCAAAGTGGCAGTTGGTCAAGGCACACCCCCAGCCTCCACCTTGCCCCCCCTCTCCTTCTCAAGAGTTACAGACTCAGAAATGGCACATACTAAGGAAAGCTCATTGTGGGACTGGCTCTAGTGGCTGTAATTCTGAACCAATTCTGCTGAATTTTGAGAAAATGACTTTAGATATGGTATTAGGGGACCACTTAGGAACCCATCCTCTATTGGTCTGACAACGATTTAGCGTCTGGGGGCAACAGCAAATATTTTGGGGGTTCTGGTGTAGTCAGCAGATCTTTGCTGAGTTTTGTAGGTGGTCATGGGAAAAGTTTGATTTTCCAACTTGCTCTGTTAATGGTGAAGGAGTGGCTAGGGCTAATGCTAACAATGCTAATGCTAAATATAAGCCTTGTCAGTCTTCCCTCTTGCTGCACATGTGAATGACATACGTCACAAGCAAATGTTAGCGATTGGTTATGGCAGATCCAGTGTGGCTCTGGGCAGAGCCAATAGTTTTAAACTTAACAGAGTACCCACCTTCAAAGTTAACACTCTGTACAAATGAAAATACTAGAGTCTGGTAGGACCGGGCTAGATATCTGGGCCAAGCCTTCCTCTTCCTTGCACCTGGTCCGATTAGCAACTTGAGACGGAAGAATGGAGTTTGAGTTGAGAGGCAATGTTTCTATGAACAGATATTTGAATATGAATGCAAATAAAAAAAATTAAAACTTAAATTGTCGTCAGACAATAGCTGATGGGTTCCGAGATTGCATTTTTGCCAATGCGTTCCACATCTTTTGCTCTCCACACAGACTGTTTACCTGCATGTAACCAAAGGCCGCCCAAATGGGATTTGTTAAAACCACTCGGACTACAAGCGTGAACCAGAACACTTCCGATACCAAAACATTGTCCCGTTGCCTACAGATTCTGCATTCATATGCAGATGTCTGTTTATGGAGATTAGTCAGACTGCTTAAGCCTCGTTTTAGCTGAATTTTTAAATGAATTTATGCATGAAACGAGGACTGTGGATTTTAGGAAGGGATCTCTTTGCAGTCAGTGTTGACAGGACAAACAATTACTGCAAGAACCATTTCAGTTTACACAGTGGCATAAAAATTGTAAACCTCTCCTTTAAACATAATTTTTAGAGACAGGGTTGCACAGTGTTGCATTAAAATCCAACATATCCATGCAGTCCTGCTCGTTGATTTGTAATATTGTCCAGAACGGTCTAACACAACACAAAACCAATATATATCAATCATCATCTTATCCACCATTTCAACACATTTTAAAGGAGTTTTAATTGTCCGTTACATGCTCCAACTGCTCGCCTTTACGTGCAAAATGATGATGCATGATCTATTTTGAGATTCACTTTTATCTGGAGCAAGTTATGCAAATACTGAATCCTATATGGAACTGCAGAATAAACATAATTTCTTAAATCTGCAATATATACTGTACAGCCAACAGTAAACACAAAGAATGACGTTGCTCATTTCTAAAAAGAGATATATTCCATTTGGGGAAGGAGGATAACACAGACTCTTTAAGTCTGAATGCTGGCATTGAAAGCAAGCACAGTTGCTGGGGTCTGATTCATCTTAAGAACTTTGCTTTCAAAGGGATTTTGGAGGATCATCATCTGCGATTGTTGGATGAATTTCATGTCACAAAGTTTTCTGAGATGCTTTTGAGGTATTCATTTATATGACTTCCTGAGGCATTTGATCTGTAAATGTGATACTAAGAAACCTGTTTAACCATCACTGCTGTGGCAATGATCTCCTACCAGTTTTATGGCCACATAATCTCAGCCAGAGTGACAACCATAGTCCCAACTGGTCCATGTGCATCATGGCAGTCAGCTGGCAGTGAATGACCTAAATGAGATGGATTTAGCTGCAGGATTGATAACAGTGTGCAGTTTTCCCTGGTTTAATCAATACAAGGTTTACTGTAGATTTAGCTAGTAGCTCAGATGTCAGTTTGTAACCTTTCTGGTCCCTATTACTTTGCTTTTTCATGCAAACAAGTACAATCTAACATTAGAGGCATTGTGACATAACCATCTGTCTAGACAGACAGTAGTCTGTGAAATGATAAGAGTCTAATTTGCAATGATACCAGGCCTCAAGAGACACTGGTAGTGATGTAAGCATACCCTGCAGGAACCTGACTAGGCCTGAGTGTATTTATAGATTGTGACACAGTGACCTCTAATTTCACACCATAAGGTGCTGATCTCTTTTAATTTCATCAATAGGATGTTATGTAACTATTTCCCTGGGCCACTGAACTAGGGCGGATGTCTATGTTGGTGAGCCAGCTTGGATGTCCAGTAAGATTTTAAGATTTAATTTGTTTATTAATCCCCAGTGGGGAAATTACAATTTACACTCTGCGTACACACTTTATTAGTAAATCACACACAGGCCTGAAATACACACACATGCTCAGGACCTATACATGCACTAATGGAGAGATGTCAGAGTGAGTGGGCTGCCAGCTGAACCAGCGCTCTGAGCGGGTGGGGGGGTACGGTGCCTTGTGTACAATTGTGGGTTGGAGACTTTCAAAAAACTTTCACGGCCAAGGCACTTAAGGGGCTATTAGGTTTTCAGTTTATCTGGACTCAGTTGAAGGTGCAACAAGATTTATTTAATGTTATGGACACAGAGTAAGCTGAACAGAGAGGAAAGAACTAACAATCAATGAGTCACGGGTTGACCGTGACACCTACAGCCTGATTTGAACGTCTTCCAAGCTCTTACCTTACAGAGTGGACGCAAGGTAAATTGTCAGATAATCAATTTACTAACTTTTGTCAAAACAGCATCATTACCGCAACAGATAGGTACGGTTGCTCCTTCCATGTTTATTCAGGCTTCCCCTGCCATCCTCTTATTTATCGTCACAGCGCTATAAATTGTGGGTAATTCCCTCAGGCAAGGTTTGCAGAGATGCAGACTTACGGAAAGCGTGTCTAAAAGGGCTCAAAATATCTTTGAGAGAGCCCTCATGCATTTGATGATTTGACAGTGGGACAGCCCTAGGCCGGACTTTGCAGGAACCTGACTTAAAATCTGTGTGTGTGAACATTGGGATTGGGCAAAAACCTGTTGAGGTCTGTTGAAAGGCATTCTGGGAAATGAAGGAAATAGTTGACTGAAACTCTACTGAAAATAGATGTTGGGTGGGGGAGAAAGTAATAAGAGTTAATGCCAAAGTTAGTTAAGAGTAATTCAATTCAAGTTATTTTCAATAAACAACATTCTAATATGAAATACATGCATGTGTTTCTCTCCCTCAAGTGTGTCTCTCCTGGGATCTGTTTTTTCACTGTTCCGGTCTTTATCTCGTGTACCCAGTCCTCCAAAAGATCACCTGTGTCTTCTTTGTCTTTCTTGTCTGCTGATTTCTATCTTTCTGTCTCACTATTACCTCCTCATTTTCTGCATCAATGCTCCATATTCCACCGCTCTCTAAATCATTATATAGCTCTCTCTATATTTTCCTCTCAAATCCCAATTTCCCTTTTTCTCATCTTTTTCTTCCACAAAGGGAGGGAGTTGTTATATAAACCTGTTGTTTCCTTCGTCATCCAGTGACTACAGCACATAATTCACTCTGACGCACAAATACAGTCACACAAGTGCATGCACATATGCTCACATACCAACTATGCTGCTTTAGGCGTATTGTTGTGTTGAGTTTTGATCCCTTGTCTTGAGTCGGTTCTTTGATTTTTTTTTCTTCTTTTTTTAAACCTTCTAATAAAGCATAATGCTTTCCTCTCTGGATCACTTTCTCGTTACAAAGATAGCGGAAATGTACACACACACTCTCCACCCCTACGCATGCACAAACATACACTGACACACACACACACACACACACAGCCAGCCGTTGCCACTGAAGCTATACACACACACATACACACGTTTTGTCTACCTACTTCCACACACTCTTTGTGGCGTATGGTAGCCAGTCGTTGGAGGGTTAAGTCCTGCTGTATTGCATTGCCCCCCCACACACACATATGATTCTTAAAAGTATGTGTCAAACCCACACTTACAAGCACAATTACCTCAGTTATGTAACTCATGTGTCTCTAGTGACTCTATTCCTTTTTTTTGCCTCACTCTCTCGCCCTAGCTTCACCTTTAATCTTTTTTCACTGTATGTTTTCTGCCTCTCTCCTTCTGCAGCCCCTGTGTCTCCATCATTTACAGCTCATTGATCTGAAACCAAGGAGAGATCATTCTTCTGCTTTCACACAGAATTTGCATTTGTTTTAGTGCACAAGTGTGTGTCTGAATGTGGTTACATAAATGTGTATATTGTGCATAACATGTTTAAAGCTGGTTGTGTCTGTTACTGTTTGACACCTCCAGCAGCACTGGCAGCATAGGGGTGGATGATGTGTGTTTTGTATAAAATGTTAAAATGTAATTGATTCTTTACAGTATCTGTGTGTGTAAGTACGTCAAGTTTATTTGTACAGCACCTTTTACAGATAAAAAATCACAAAGTGTTAACGTCACATCTACGTTGGCAACCTTGAGGCTGCTCAGTAACGCTCAGCACTCACCGGAAAAAGTGCTTCTAATAGCCTATATGGAAATATATACGGCGTTGCTTCGTCCATTAATTTTACTGTCTATGAGACTGTCTCAATGACTGTTTTGGTCCTTTAGGAACTTTGGGCCCAGTTGGTTTTCCATTTTTACCCATCATTAGCCATTGTTTCTTGATGCCAATGGGGTTACAAAATGAATGTATTATAATAATGTGCAACGTTTGATGACCTCCTTCCTTTTTCCTCCTCCCTAAAATGAAAGCATTTCTCTAAGCATAAAATGTTAGATATTATCCACACACAAAAAATATAAAATATAAAAACAAATAAACATGTTACACATCAGCAGATACACATATTGAAATCACAATGGAGATTTGAAAAACTCTAGGTGAAACATAAAAATAATATTGTTGATGTTTGTGAATGTGTGTGCACCTTAATGTCTCAGCACAAGTGTGGGCAAAGCTGCTAAGGCAAGAAGCACACAATATCATGATTTGCTGGAGGACATCTCACATTTTATTCTTGTATTTTTTCTGCACATTATCCCGTTTTCTCCCACATTGGGACAGCCAATTCCCCTCACACTGTAGTTCTTGTTGCTGCTAACTCCCACTGTTGGCCCGGGGAGGGTGGAAACAACATTGATGCGGGTGGACTTGTGCCAACTGCTTGGTTTCACCTATTGGAGAGGAGTTTCACCAGGAGAAAATAACATGCATGGTTCAGATTAACCCCTTCTAGTCTATATCCACGACGTTCCACTTCCGGGATTGCTCCAGTGCTGCTGGTATATCTGCCTAACACATTTTCACCCAGATATCCATCACTTTCTACATACTTTGTGTTGGAATTTTAAACTACGGTAGAATTATGAGGACTATGGTTATTTGCTCCACAGATCTCTGCAGGGTAAATCCAAAAAGCTATCTAGACTATCTGTCCAATCTGAGTTTTCTGACTAAAACAACTTTTTAATGTACACATGTTCCACCAAAACAAGTTCCTAGACTTCTAGTTGCTTTTGATGGAATGCATGCTGGCCTTTTCACAGTGTAAGGGATTTAACATTTTCAACTTGAAAGATGTCATTGCAAACAATCACAACGTAATAGTTACACATGAGCTTCTATTTTTGCAGCTGTCTTGCGAGGTGAATGTGATAGAAAGCAGATTTTCCGCTGTGTCCTCTACCCACTCAAGACTAAGCACTAACAATAATTGCTACACTTCTTTGATCTTTGAACGTCATACGAGCAAAGCCAAGAAAGAAAACACTACGGTATGGCTATTTATGAAATAGAAAATACACCTTGTTCAAGTAGTACCTATGTACATTTAATAAGTACCCAATGCCAAAAAGCTCATTTGAATTGAATTGAGAGACAGATGTAGATGGAGTGAAAAAAAGAGAAGGGGAGAAAATAGTGAGTGACTTTCTACCTCCAGCCTGGTGGCGATCTCCATCTCTCATCTAGCAAAACACGCCCACACAGCACCTCATTATGACCCAGCTTTCTCTCTCTCTCTCTCTCTCTCTCTCTCTCTCTCTCTCTCTCTCTCTCTCTCTTTCTTCATAAATGAATCCCAAATGACAAAACAGTACACTCTAGTGGCCATAAATTGCAGTTGGGAGCTAATATACAGTAATCTTGTCTTCCCGGGCCTCATAATGTTTTTAAATTCCAATCTTATCTTTTATTCTATGCCTTGTTGTATTTTTTTTTAGCATTTTTTTTGTCATGTTGTCAGGAAAAGAGAAAGAAGTCTTTGATTTAAGATTTAATTAGTTTATTAGTCCCCAGTGGGGAAATTACAATTTACACTCTGCGTACACACTTTGTTAGTAAATCACACACAGTCCTGAAATACACACACATACTCAGGACCTATACATGCACTAATGGAGAGATGTCAGAGTGAGTGGGCTGCCAGCTGAACCAGCGCTCTGAGCGGGTGGGGGGGTACGGTGCCTTGCTCAAGAGCACCATTTCTGTCATTCTGCCTGTTATTTTTGTGTTTTGTTTTACCAAATTTTGCAAATCCTTTCAGAAATGTGAAGGTTTATACTTTAAAAAAAATTTATTTCATAATATATTTATTCACATAATAATGCATACAACAAACTATTTTGGTTTTGAGCCCAGTGTATAAATAATCAACTGTCACTAGAGGGAGACAGAGCCACATATTAGTTGCTATGATGTTCCTATGTCAATGTTCTTTTTAACAACCCAGAATAACATGATTGATTCCACACAATGCACTTTGGCAACTACAAATCTCTACTTTCATTGATTTTGGGGTGTCCTATTCAATTTTATAGCATTTGAAAGTGGTTTTGGGATAGTATTGAGTAAAGGTTGACATCCATCAACATACGTTCCTTTAATTTTAGACTAAATAATTCCTCATTTCTGCTTTTCTAACTCGAATAATATGTTTAATTTCCTATAAATGAGGTTTATTGACCATAAATTCCAAAAATAACTGTAAAACTAAAGTTAATAAGTTAGGGTCAAAAGTGTTGAAAAAAGGGACAAATGTAAAAAAGTTAAAACCATTGAGAAAAAGCATCAACAAAAGTGTTGATTTTCAATTTTGACGGGAGGACAACACAAGGGTTGAAGTGACACCGTTTAATCACTCATTGCAATGGGGTCAGTTAATAAGCAGACTGGGTCACCGGACATTTGTAATACAGCATGTTGATACTTATTTCAGATATATTTACAAAGCAATACTTTGGTAAGTTTCAACTGTATCATTCCTATATGAATAATCTGGAGCTTCCTCCATTATCTTGAACACAACAAATATATTTATATTACTGTCACTTGACAACTTAAATCTCTCCAAATGCTAGGGTGACAGGACACAATACCCACTTATTTATCTCGTTACTTTATTAACAAGGACAATAACAATCAATACCATAAACCAAAAGCTCTAAATGAGCCGTTAAACACACGTTTTATTGGTCCTTGAACATGTGAGCCAATCACATTCACAGTTGTAATTCCTGTCAAACCAGAAAGTAATAATTATGTAAATAGTTATGTTCCAGTTTAAATATGTTCAATTTACAGTCCTTTTATTTACAGCTCTGCTGTGACTGATTGGATTAGGTAGTTATGCCACTAGACAGGTCTATTTGGAGGAAACACCCAAATTGTTAGCTGTCTTTATTCTGTGATCTTCAGACTTTCCCAGAACTTGTTTTGTTTGTCTGGGATTCCCTTGGATTTTTCACAGTGACTTTATTAATCTTATTTAAATGTGATTTTGGTTTTTCATTAGGAAACAAGTAAGCTCTCGTCTTACTGTTGAGTACAGTTCATGTTTGAGGGCACCACACATGAATGGATTTATATAATTAATACTTGTGCACTCATAGAAACTCTTTAGTCTTGGCCTATACATATACTGTATGCAGTCATACAATAATGCCCTTTTATTGCTCAACTTTATTTCTAAGTATACTCCATACACCATATGTTAGTCAAGGACAGTTGCTTGCCAAATTCGTCAAAATAAAATTGAAACATGCACATTTGTTAGATGACAAAAAAAAAGATACACTTGCACATTTTAAAAATACATGTAAGTATTACGTCATCTAATGATCCACAACTTTCTCATTTCCACAACTGATTTTGAGCCAGCCATCATAATCAAAAAGCCCCTCTGTTGTCTAGCAAAAGTATCAGTTGACACATATTTATTTTTGATGACATTTACAAAAATAGCTTGAGGTCGGACTTCCCGTTATTAGATGTTACAGTTATGATTAGTTTCCTTAATCAGACATACACTGTAAGAAATAAAGGAGTAGTTCAATATTTTTGGAAATACACTTATTTGGTTTCTTTTAGAAAGTTAGAAAATATCAAAAGAAATATGAAAAACTAAAGTGTTAAAATTACACTATGTGGTAATATGTGGGGTTTTGTGCAGGACTATTTCTTGGCCTTTAACTTTGTGGGAAAAAGTAGTCTTGGTGATTTTTCACCTATGAACTACAGTTTCAGGCCTTTTCCACAGCAGACATTTTGACTTATCATGAAAGGAAAAGCACAAGTGTTACTAATTACACTAACGATGTCTCTGTTCTGTCTAAGCGCCCCAGTAATTCATGGTGCTGACACACTGTGCCAGGAATCAATACTAGGAACTTGAAAGTGGAGCAGCTAAATGGAATTCAGCCAGTAATAATTCAATCACTTACACCTGTGCTTCTCCTTCTGTGAAATAGGCCCATTGGTGAATCTTTCACGACCTGAAACACAGCATGAATACACCTCATATTAAAAACTTTTGTGACTTGTTTTGGAAATTGTTATATAAGTAAAGTTCATTATAATTACCATTTGTGTTATTGCAGACCTGTCCCATCATCATGTCTTTGTATTGAGATTGTTCACTATTAGCCAATCTGGAGTCTAATCTCATGCAGACATGTTGTCATTGCTTAATGATCTATGACTTTTCTGTCACCAAGTGATTATTGACTCGGTTGTTACCGAACCACGTTTCTATTTATGTACTAATCCGTCTCTGTCTACTTACTGTAAATGGTTGACATAGATCCTCTTCTTCTGAAATGATACATTATCATAGAGAAGTGCCATTTCCTTTTTTTAATGGTTACACGCACCAAACAAATAAAGACACACATACACACACACGCACACACACACACACACACACACACACACACACACACAATATAGTCTGCACAAACATGGGCAGAAAATATCTGACCACCATAAATAGTCATTGTATACCACATCACTGACTACTTTCATTTCATCCTTTCATTTCTTAAAAAAAATATATATATCTGTATATATATATGTATATATATATATATATATATATATATATATATACAGTATGTAAATAAAACTGCATATTTTCAGAAGCATCAAATATTTTTCTGTGTAATCAATGTTATTAGACATGATATCAAGTATGGTTAACATGTCTAGTCAAGTCTGAAACTATTATTAAAATACATCCTACATCCGCCTTACATGGTGCTTGAAAGGACCAGATGTGCAGCATCAGTGGCTATAGCAAAAAACTCCAAAATCAAGTGTATGTATGACGACGCATGTTTCCTTTAATAAGTCAAGGTACGCAGACGTCACGCACACACAAATACACACACAGACACACACACACACACAAACACACACACACTGACATGGCCTTTTGGGTAATTGAGTAAATAATGCCAAATACCAGGTACTACCAAGTTGACAGACGGTCTCATGACTTCTTGAAACTGAGTTCAAGTGAAAGAGGGATGACCACAAGGCTGTGGTGTGTTGGCACGTGTATGTGTGTGTGTCTATGTTTGTGGGTTTGTGTGTATTTATCAAGGGTTAACTTATGACTGAGACTGTTTAGTGGAAAGATTAGAATTAGGATAAGAACTATAGACGGTAAACCTTCAACTGTGAGTGTGTATTCCTGTAAGTCATTTGTTTTGATGGTCCTGAGCAGAGGCGGAGCCAAGATATTTGAGTTAAGTTAAATGTATGAGATATCTCATTTTATAGAAAACTGCAGCAGCAATAGGATTAGTACTACTGTGATTATAGCAAAAGTAGAGGTAGTTAGTAGTGTAGTGGTATGATAGGAGGCATATTATCAGGGCAGTAGTCATTTGAGTCAATCCATTTCATTTGTCACGTGTAATCATATAAGGCAGTTGCTCTCTAAGGCAGTGTCCTCATCTAAGATCCTAGTGGCCTGAGGGTAGAAAAGGCTGTTACCGGGTGGTTTTGGATCATTAATGATTCTGCATTTTCTTGCAGTGCCTGGTGTAAATATACTTTAGGAAGGGTAGGGCACCGCTTACTGTACGTTCAGCCACACTAGCTACTCTTTGCAGTGCCTTGCTGAACCCTTTTTCATTTGTACTCTGGGCCATTGAACATCTGATAGCCATCAGATATCTTGGAAAATCACACATTGACCTGTAGGCAGTCTGGACCAAACATTTAGCATTTTTCTCTATTTGTATTTGGCACAAAAAACACTAAATATGAGTTGTGGCAGTCTTCCTTAGGCAGTACAAATCACAGGACCTGAGTGAGTGAGGGCATTAAATCCTGAGTGAGTGAGTCACAAATAATAGGGCCGTACTGTGTGCTTGTGTGTTTGCATTCACATTTGTGCAGAACAGTAAACAATACAAATTAAAGTAATTTAAAGTTTATTATGTTATCATTCATATCACAATGCAAAAGGAGAAGGAAATCAGAATCCTGGCGCCTGCAATGAATAAACAAAGAACTAAAAAGAGTGCTTTATGGCCCATAAATGTGTACAGCAGGGATTATAGCACTCTGTGGTGTGGTAACACAGAAACGACTGTTGACAATCCAACAATCTGGGTGCCCAGAAATCTTGGTTGGTAGAGCGGGCGACCATATGTAGAGGTTTGCTCCTCAACGCAGAAGTAAACCTCCTGTTGAAAATAAAGGCTGAAAAATGCCCAAAATAAAAAATCTTTAATAAAAAATAAAAAAAATCGAACAATCTTTACAGATTTGCCTTCTCTTGAGTGTTTCTGCTGAATGATAGTTTTAAGAGAACTTTTCCAAGAAACTGAAATGAAATTGAAATGAATGAAATTCTTGTCCTTTGGTCTTTTGTGTTGCACGGACATGCAAACCCCCCAAAAGTACCCATATGTCAAATCACTATTCCAGATAAGTACTTTGAAATGAATCAGCCCAACAATACTTCCCTTTGAGTCATGTTCTTATTTATTAAATGGCAGTGGCAGATAAAATTTACATCACACCATTAATTTATACCTTAAAAGAAATACAATACAGAAATACAATTTACAAGCTTTCCTGAAACAGCTTTCAAACGGCCACTGAATGCAGCACAAAGTAAAAAACAGCCAATCAGGATTTTTACAAGCACTGCTACATCATCTGTTGCCATGTGTCCACAGGGTTGCCCGCAAAAGAGATCATTTTCACTTTCGGGTTCCTAGCAAACGGAGCATTTCTATCGCAGTGCATTATGTGAATATGGAATGAATAGATACTTAAATAAATTAATAAACACACACACATATATATATATATATATATATATATATATATATATATATATATATATATACATATACATATACATATACATATACACAAATAAATAAATAAGCCTTAAAATGAGAGCTGGACACAGACCACAATTTAAGACAAACACGCAAACACACAAATACGCTGCTTACCACACTTTTTGGCATGCAGTCAAACAGTTACACAAAGCGTAGCTACACAAAACAACTCTTAAGGTAAACATCCTTTGTCTGTGCGTGTGTCTGTCTGTGTTGTGTGTGTATCAGAATGCAATAGCATGCATCAATTTAGGTGTATCACTGTGGTAGCCGTTTGTCCTTCACACCATTAGTGTTGGTGTCTCAAACCGCCTACTTACAGACTTCAAACACTTATATTAGTTTTAAGTATATAGCGTAGATAACGCAAAAAGTCATTGCGCTGTAATTACCCGGATGACCCAGTTCAGTGTGGAACTGCCCAGTGTGAGGAGAGTGCAGATTTGATTCACTCACGCTCAGATATAAACGGTTTACGGCATAACGCGTCATACCCGATGAGAGTCGAGTCAGACTGGCTCTGGTAGAGTGCAGATTATAGTTGTGTATACTCAGATTTAATACGGTTTACGAGATAACTGTGAAATTGTGAAATCCATGAAGTAATAAACTTTTCTCATTACAAACAATAACAGAAGATGAGAATCATTTCAAAAACGTTTTTTGTTTGATTGCTAGCTTGTTGCTAAGCCAGCAATCATTTCAAAAACGTTTTAGCTATCTATGAATGTGCTAACGTTAGCTCAAAACGCCATTCAACTGACAGACTTTGTTGTGTTTGAAGCTTACTTGTAGCCAGCAGTGAACAAACTTTGTTAATAGGTCCATTTTTACTGTACTGACATTACAGAAGTTTCTCGTTAGCATCTTGTATGCTTCTTGTTGCAAAGTGACGCATGCACGACTCAAATCTGCACTCTCTTTGTTGGTACCGTTCTGCGCATGTGCAATATGTTCGCGCACGCGCAGATGATAATCATGATGTACGAAGATTTACCAGGGATTTACGGCACTGCACAATCTGTTCCACAGTAACGGTCTGCTGTTAGCCTCCACCAGAAAGCTAACGACGTTAGTTTAGCTAACAGCTAATTCGGCTAACCGCTAGCTGACAGCTTGATTCAGCCTAAAATAAAATCCCAACTTAACAGTGGGAAAAGCAGGCTACAGCTAAATTAAGACTTTACAGTAATAATAAAGACAAGTATTGAGTGATTGTATTTTAAATGAGCACAAGTAAAGTAAAACTGACATAACAGCTGTTATATATTTAAACGGTTATTTTAACTTTTGAGGGTCTGTTACATGCTGTCTCAGCTAAATGTTAGCCAAATTAGCTGTTAGCTAAACTAATGTTAGCTTTCCGGTGGAGGCGAACGGTTTTCTTTAACTGTCTATGGGAACAGATCGTGCAGTGTCGTAAATCCGCGTTCATCATGATATCATCTGCGTATGCGCAAACATATTACACATGCGCAGAACGGATCGTGCAGAAAGGACGGATCGTGTACTGACAGCACTATCAGGGATCAGGCCTGGAAAGCTCACTTTGCAGCGACGGTGGGGGTCAGTTTATTCCTCGTGACCATAGTCTAGAAGAATAGGAAATAATTTGATAAATATAGTCGAATTGTGTAAAAGATACACAGGAATTGTACAGAGGCGCCTAATGTAAATATATTTAAGTGGTGGAATTTGAGTGTTTTGTGATAAACCGTAGCCTGGTGCAAAGGTTGGTTGTGTTAAGGTAACTTCAGCTGTGTTGATTGTGAATGTCAATAACTCGTATGAATATTTGTGCAATGTGGTTTTAAACAGGAAAAAGCGTTCATTGACGCCTATCCTGTAGTGACTGGGGAATGTTGGGAGGAGTTTTATTTGTTAACTGAAAAAACTTAACGGAAAGTTCTGTTTGACAGAAAACATTCACCACTCATGAGTGTCCGCCAGAAACGGAGGAAGCTTGGCTCCTTAAGAGGTGAATTAAGTTGGAAACAAACAGAACTTTGAGTTTTACTCTGCGGCAATGGGGAGGGGAAAATACTTTTTATCAATCACATTTTGATATTGCATAGTGGAGAAGAAAAGGGCCTCATCTCTTTTAGAAAAATGTATTTTTAAACACCTGTTGAGTTTTAAAAAGTTAAAATGTCTGAAGGAGCCAGGTTAGAAAATTATGCATACCTCGGTCCCCCATTTTCCCCCTCTTTTCCTCTGAATGTAAAGAACCACAGGTCAAGTCTGGCATTTAACATATGGAAAGGAGCTCCCTGCTACAACATCAGGAGGGGGCCTGCTGTCTCCTGTCCCCTGGGGTCTTAGTCTAGGCTATTGATCTATTAATGTTAGAATTTCACATTTACACAACAGACCATTTTTGGATCTGTAACCACAAACGACCCCCAAAGGGGCAGAGTTTACAGCCATGTCATTCCTCATTGGACAGCGAAGATGCGCTCGGCATGTTGTCATGACAACAACGGACCAATGGGAATGGATTTGACTGCACCAGGTGAAAAGGAACCGCCCCCAGGTGCAGGGCATAAATGAGTGCGATTTATGGATATTCAATTCATATTGCACATGCGTAGAACGGATCGTGCAGGTAGGACGGATCGTGTACCAACAAAGGCTATTAGAAGCACTTTTCCGGTGATGGCTAGGCGTTACTGCGCAGCCTCCAACTGAGCTTGAAGACATAGTTGTGACGCGGGCAAAAAAAAAGTTCACCGAAACGTGTTTCTAAAAACATTTTTAGGAAAGAAATAGGCCATACAGTTGCTGAATCCGTCTTTTTTTTGATTGACAAAGGTCAATTTAATAGTTTTTTGTCAGATTTCGCGAGCCATCCACTCATCATTTCCAGTAAGTGTTTTAACATAAGTGTTCCTTTTGGGACAATACTAACCATTGAAAGTAGGGACTAGGGCAGTAAGTGGTCAGTGCACATTAGCAGTGTACTGATGGAAGTATGAGACAGAGCTTTGGGTTTAATACCGATTACTGACAATGCAGATAAATGTGCTGTTGACGACATGTTATCTGCACTCCTCCCACCACCAATCCAGGCTTTGCTTCACTTCTTAAACAGCCTCCTTTCCTAAGAAGAGAAGGGGTAAGCCGGAAACTACTAACACAGGATTCAAACCTTTAAGACCAACTTTCTATAGGTCAGGCAGTTAGATTTCAGTTTCATTCTGACAACTCTTTGACAAAACCCTGAATTCCAGCCACTGCATCTAAATCGCAATGTTTAATGGCTAGATTTCACACTAAATGTGAGCAACTTACCAACCAACAAACAGGGAATTTGCCTGGTAGTCCTGCAGCTTCAGGGCCTCACACTTTGTGTTTGATGAGTTTTTGGAAAAAGCATGTGGCAGCTAAAGTCTCAAACCAAATCTGGGCAGACCTTATCTCAGCAGACATGTTGGCGCTGTGTAGATTAGCTGCTGTGTGCACAGTAGCATCCGCAGGCAGAAGCAGGCCAACGTTTGAAAGAACACAGCAGTGTTGCCAATTGGCCAAACCAAAAGATCCAATGCGGAGCTGATACCTCAGATATACAGTATGATATGGACTGTTGACATTAGCTCGAGATTTATCGCTGCACTGTTAGCCAAAACTAAGCTGGGATTTAAATGTGGTGGAGCTGTCTACAGGCGTTTGCCTTTCACAAGAAGTGCAAACAGTGTGACAGAATAATCACTGGGAGATCAACATTACGGTGGTGCTTGTGCATTGATACATTTGTATTAACAAATGAATCATGTCAAAACATTTTATGAATAAGAATACTATTACTGTGTATACTTTAAATATATTTGCTGATAACACTTCTGTACTTTTACTTAAATGTACTTAAAGGGATAGTTTGGATCTTTTGAAAAAGAAATATGCTTAACTGCTGCCCCCGTCCACAGTCGGACATTGATTATCTTCCCTGTTGGTACTCCTGTCTGGTTCTCCAAACTGGGGACGTGTCGATCACTTTCTACTACTACTACTACTTCTACTGTTGGTAATACAGTGACTATGGATAAGTACCTCATACAACCCCACTTTGAAATATCCAAACTATCACTTTAAGGGTTTGAAATCAGGACTTAACTTAGTATCTTAGATCTGAATACTTATTTCTCAAATGGTTTTAGAAGAAAAAACGAAAAATTACCCATTTATTGGTGTTAAGGACATTGTGCCACGAGTAATATAAATGAGTAGTCCAGTATATCAGTTGCCAGTGCATATTAAAAAATGTAAGTAGGTGCCATTGACAATATTAAAGACAGGCCAAGTGTGTGAACATCAGGTGCAAGACAAAAACTTGACAATATTAGAAAAATCTGTCCTTTCAAAAAACATACAGTGTGATTTCTCTCTAAATGCTGATGTCAGCCATAGGGATAAAAACATTCACCCAAACATTCACCATTGCACTCAATTTGGCTGCTTGTCATGCAGACAGACTGGATATTGGGTTCTTCACTCCATTCTTACTCATCACACACATGGACAACATTGAGATTCTGATATTGACTAATCAGTCAAATGTTAATCTTGAACCATGGCAGGCTGATGCATTAGTCCGGCACAGTGGGCGCAGCACATTAGTAGGAAATGAGAAGACATTTCATCAGAAACTTTGTGTCGTGATGGGAGGGCTCCAATTAAACTTGGACAGTTGTCAGACTGGTTTCTAAGAGCCACTCTGGCTTCTCAAGTAAACCTGTTGATTCACTTGCTGCAACTGTATTACTGTAAATTGCTTTGCTTGCTGAACGACCTTTGTATTTCAATAATAAGGCATTTTTTTGGAAGAGATCCTGATTTCAGCTCTGAAGATGTGTCCTGCAGCAGAACAATGATTTGATTACAGAGTTGTTTGTGCACCGTTCTGTTGCCCACTTTAAGGAAAGAGCCAGTTGAGAACAATAACATGGCATTGTTCTGTCAGAGTACACAGGAAAACAAGACTCTTCAGTTACTGAAAAATGACTGGGGGACAACTACAGCAAAATGAGCAAATGAGGGATATATATTAAATATATATAAAGTTGTGTGCTTTAGTTATTTTTTTCTGATAGTGACTACTTTGAGTTATCTGTATGAACTTGCCCTTTACCAACTCTGACCTTAAAGAAAAAATCACTGGTTGTAAAGATTTCCACTATTAAAATGTAATATGCATTGTGGCAGCCTGATGACATGAATATGTTTCCCATCAAGAAACTATTGTGGCCTGAGTGGTTTTATTAGCTAGAAGTAAAATGTAAAAATGCTTCAGTTTGTCTTATAAGCACCAGGAAATCATTGAAGACAAATTTTCTTTCACATTCAGTGGGATAACATTTCGTGCAAAGGTCACTTATTCTGTGCTTTTATAACATCCAGATTGCGCACCAGATACTGTATGAGTTGGTCTGCCTTGTGAATACGAAAGTATATCCCAGTGATTTTTTTTTTTCTTTCTTACAACCTCCTTACAATAATCACTAAAGATTCCCTGAAATGAAGCTTCTCATTTCACAGCAGCTCTACTTCCACTTTTATCCCATATCAATTTTGTTTTGACAGATGAATACAGGAAGTACTGAATCAAATTCATTGGACTGGAACTTGGCAGGAGCTGCCAAGGCCTGCTGGTTCCTGTCTTCCCTTTGACCAACTCCTATATACAATAACATTCAAAAAGATGGTTACAAATGCACCTGGCTGAGTTTAATATTGAGATGTTGGCTGCAGGTCAATGAGACTTTATGGTCTGCTTGACAAAGGGCAGGGCTGTTGTCAAGACCACCTTTGTCGAGTCCAAGACAAGTCCAAGCCCAAGTCTAGTTGAGAACAAGTCTTATGCATGACAGTATAAACACAATCATGTTGGGTTATTTGTTGATGTAAAAGCAAAAACAGTGTCACAACACCAAGGATTTGTAAGTATAGCCATTGCCCTTGATAGCAAATAATCTAATCTAAATAAAATAGAATGACATATGGTGATAGAACTGATACAAACACCAATCCACTACTATTACCACTGCTACAGTAGGTACTAGTTACATTATATTACAGAGTGTACCCCTATGGTTGGTTTATGCTATCCCTAAAACAAATACTGTATTATATTGTTATTTGGATGTGGGTTAATAGGAAAGACATGTCCGCTAACATACGTACAGACTAACTATAGCCAGTTAGCTTTGTGTTTAACGTAACAAAAACCTACCCATCTCGTAGGAGCGAAGCTTAATATTTCATTAAATAAAATGATGGTTCAAAAGGAGCACTAAAGCCACAGGTCATATGTTGACAACGTGGACGCAGATATAGGAAACTCCGAAGGCAGTTGTAATATTTACCTAGCAGGCTAGGCTAACGCTATGCGGCTAACGTTAGCAAACGTCGGCGTAGCGTTAGCTGACTAAACTTGTGAAAAGCCGACCATCCCCACCTAAACTTTGTTTCACTTTCCCTCCAATATTATTATAAACATAATAAAGACACCTGGACTTGGTCAAGACTAAAAGCCATATTTGGCAAGACCAGTGGCCGAGACAAGTCCTAGTCCAAATACCAGTGAGTCCGAGACAAGTCCGAGACCATAGAAAAACGGTCTTGAGTCCGGACTCGAGTCCAAGACCGGTCTCGAGTAGGCTACTACAGCTCTGCCAAAGAGGCTGGGAAATATGTATAAATTCATAATTAGTAACTATTAATAATGTTTCATTGTAGTCAAACAGCTAAAGAAAGGCAACAATAGCATTGCCTGGTCACAGTATCCAACAAGCATAAACATGATGTCCCAGAATACAATATCATATCTTTTTCAACTTTTCCTAGTCTTGTTTTTAACAACATTATAATTATTAAAAAAAAACAGTGAATGTGTTAAATTATTCTTCATTCATTTTTTCATTTTTTGTGCTTCAGTGTTCACTACCACCTTTGTTAATCTTGTGCTTATCATAAAATAAAATACAGATTTGTGATAATGAGCCATTCAAAACTGTAGTGCACACACACACACACACACACACACACACACACACACACACACACACACACACACACACACAATTTAACTGTTGGTTTAGTGCTCCAGGATACACCATAATGTCTAAAGATCCAAAGTGCCTGTAATGTTTACTAGATGATAACTGCTAACTATTCACTTTAAGTGCCATTCATGTCTTATAATTGTTGGCTGGTCATTCAGGAACAGAATAATCAGCAATCTTTATCACTAAATTTACAGTACATGTACTGTAAATGTATTGATAAGGATTGCTGATACTTTCAGTTTGCTGTATATTTTCATTTGTATACACACAAATGAAAATATACAGCAAACCGAAAGTGTAGCCAACAAGGCAATTATTTAAGGTACATTTTATCATCAGATTGTCCTCATATTGAAAGTGAATTCTGCTATGAAGCAAGTGCATGTGAGTACACAGCGTGTGGCGGGGAGGGGCAAGTCACCCTTACAGTAAAAGCAGTGATTATCTGCAAGACTAAAAATAATTTGTTACATTACAGACAATACCAATGAGACAGCATGGACAACTCCCAGGATATAATACAAAATGGCGACTGAAGGTGGACAGTGACACAAAAGTTATTGTACCAAAAAAGAACAAAAGGAATACAACGTGAATGGCAAAAAACAACATCCATACACTAATTTCCAATCAGCAACCCCTTTAGTCACTGCTATTAACTGGCAAATGTTAGCCACAGTCTAAGTCAAAGAACAAAGAGATGATAATAAGTGTTGAAGAAAGTTCCTGTTTTCCACACAAGGAAGTGCAGATTTTCCGAGACAGGATGTCGCTTTTCATCAGAACACCTTGGGATGTGAAAGTTTTAATTTACCTGACATAAAGCCACAGATGAGGACACACCCATACAGAAATACAGGTCCAGTGCATCGTCTAATATGTCTTTAGATGATCTCTGCAGAGCCCATACTAAAAGTGAAAAACAATAACACCAAAGCATCACCTCGCTCCTGCTGAAACTTGAGTGCATGTGCCATGAAATATTTCTTCTGCTAATATTCAGCAACCACTGCTGGTGATCTGCAGGCATGCCTCAGATCAAACATGCAAGCTTTAAAAGTACAGACTCCAACAAAGCTCACGTTTTTTTCCCATTATGCTGCATTTTTCATCCATTTGTTATCCATTGAGCCTTCCCACACTGTAGGCTGTCATGCAAAATAAAATAAACAAATACCTTCTGAATAACTAAAACTGATCCTAGATCATTTGAACTACAACATAGTGTCAACTGACACTATTTTTCTATGTAAATGCATGTATGCATTTTCTGTTAAACCGCTGCATTCATACACTCTTATACCCTCAATAATGGTCTGTAATTAGACCCAGCAAGGACTTTGTTAACCGGCCTACGTTTCAGTCTCTGGTTTCTCTCCCTGTTTCACAGAAATGAAACTCATGGAGTATTTCCACACATATGTCCAAATACACATTGAGCACGCAAGACACATGCACATTAAAAACTGCATTGTTCAGTATGAGACAATGGTAATTTAGAACATGTTTATAATGCACGTAGGAACTTCCAGACAGACATGCAGAGACATCTGTGGCAGACATCCAGTGGTGCCATGTGTTTGTGATTAAGCAGTCAGCCAGAGAGCAGTAAACCCCCCTCTCTCTCCCTGACTCTCTTCTTACATGAATCTTTTTTCGATGCACAGATCTAAAAGTATTCTGCATGCTCCAACTTTGCATTTTGCACTTCCCAGTTAAACACAGTAATTTAAAGTGGAAAAAGGTTGATTAGATTTCCAGAATCAGCAAAAATGCACACTGATACAGTTTCAAGTGTAGATATGAATCTATATACAGAATATAGTCTTTAATATCAGATATATTATATCCTGCTGCCAAGTCGAAAGGAAATCATGACCAAAAGAAATAACAAATTAGTCCGACAATGGGATATGAGAAGGTTAACTGCTAATAATTTTTTTAAAAGTTGATTGTTGTGGAGGTCAAAGGGCACCTTTAAAAGAGTACTCCACCAATTTAGCATTGCACTCTTCTAACATTGGAAAACTCAATGCAGCTGAACCACAGATATGATTTTTTTTTTATTCCACACATTCTTCTTCAAAACTTCATTACCCACAATCGGTGAACAACAGTTTGGTCAGAGATTCAGGTGTGTTACATGTATGCAAGTCTATGTCCACTTCCGGGACTGCTCTCGTTCTGCCAGAAATTCCAACAGATGTCACTCTTTTCAGATGTCCATTTCCTTCCGTTTTCTTTGTGTTGTAATTTTAAATTCCAGTCAATTTATCGAGGACTATGGTTAACTGCTCCTCAGATCCCTGCACAGGGTAAATTGAAACAGCGAGACCATCTGTTGAAGCTGAGATTTCTGTTGCAAAACAACCAAAACAAGCTCCTTTTCAAGGCTTTTTTGCAGAGGCACCGTGGCTCTACTTGGCGTTTTGCAAAGCCCAAGACGATTGGGATTGATTTAAAGAAATGCACATAAACAAGAGCCCTTTTTTCTCTGATCCCAAAATTGCTGTGTGGACTAGCCAGACCCTCCTCCATAGCAAAGTCTTGCAAGTCCAAGGCTTTGCTAACATTAACATTAGCTAATTTTACTTACTAGTCCAACAGCAAGATGGCTTGTAGCCTTTTATTTACTGGAGCTCTTGCCACGACTAAAAGCCAGTCCAAGATTTCCTCTTGCTCGGTCAAGGCTGCGGAATCCAGTCCCATCACCCACTGCCCTGCTCCGGTTCTGGCATGACATCGCTGCTGCCCACCAGCATTCCCCCCCGGCCTGGGTCTGAAAAACCTCCTCCTCCCAGCCATGCGAAGCGCCTGTGCTAGCAGTATAAACTACAACACTGGTATTTTAATGGGAGAGAAAACACATTTTAATGATCACCTGATGAATAAAACAAAGTGGTGCAAGACTGACACAAACCCCAAGAGTTTTATCTTAATGCTACAGAGTGGGCATTATTAACACCAGATATACATAATGGAACCAGAAGGCTTATTTGAGTATTAATTGAGTTAGGCCACTCCTGATAAAATGAAAGTTACCATAACACAGACATACATGGATTACCATGACCTCACACTATGACACTATTACTATGACCTTTTTTTTTATAGCTATCATGTGCCTGCCTGTCTGTCTGCCTGCTGGCCTTTCTGTCTGTCTTTGCCTCTTCAGGCAATGCCAGCTGTCCTAGAGTCTTAATTTCCTTAACTTTCAGAGTGTGTGTGTGTGTGTGTGTGTGCGTGTGTGTGTGTGTGTGCAGACATTTGACAATGACTATGACTATACTTACAATTAACTTTTGGCATTAAAAACACTGACTAAGTCATATACAATTGTCTGCCAAAACATAGCAAAGCATGTGCATACACACACACACCCATGTACGGACACACGCATGCACACACCCACAACTACACAGAAAAGCTCTCTGAATAAAGTTAAAGTGAGATGTGATTCTAATAACTGTAATTTTGGCACTGGCTCTACTATAACTGATATAAATAGAATTAATCAGAAATAGGCTGGAGTTTATGACCGCAGAGTGATTTGACTTCATGTGAAATAGTTGTCACTTAGCCTATTTGAAAACAACACACCTCCCTAGCTCAGGTTGTGTAGCCTAATAACCACCATTTGCCCCACAGCTAAAGAGGAATATGAACTATGATATGTCATCGTTGTCCCATTATAAAAATATTTAAAAATGGGATTCACAGCTGATGTGGCTCTGGTGTTGAAAGTTAAGTAAACAGATGACTGTTGGGATGTCACAATGTGATCATAATTTCTTAGTTGAATCACCCCACATGAAAAGGCCCTATTAGACCTTTTTTTTACAGAAGAGCCTAGTATTAACAACAAATGAAGAAGTGCAGCCGCAGAGGCGCTGATTTGGTTTCCCTCGTGGCTCGAGTCAACTGATTTTTTTCATTACTGCTTCTTTTTTATCAGGAAGATCAAACATTTCCTTCTTGTGTGACTTCATTTGAATGCTTTCTGATTGCAGAGATCATTATCAAAATGGAACTTACCATGTTAGACAAAGGTTAAAAAAAAAAAAAATGCACCAATTTTTATCAGGAACATCTGCAAAAGCAGCTTGAACTATTACCTGAGACTGTAATGCCAAAACCAGACATGAAAGACATTTAACATGATATGTCATTTGATTTAAACAGCTTCAGACAGGGTTAAATCCCACATAACAATCTGAGCCCATTCTACGCTCTTTTGAAATGACTGATGTCTGCCTATGCATGTTTAATAATAGGCCTACATATCTAAATGAGAGAGAGATAGAGAGAGATATAACTGACTACAACGCCATCATTTAAATCCTCTCATGACACATTGCTATGAACGCCCAACCATGTAATGCATTAATGGGATCCGTCACCTGTCTTTCTGTAAACGTCCTACTGTCATGTGGCTTTGCGGTTTTCTCGAAATTCTCCAAATAATAACTGCGTTCAAATGAACTGAAAGAGCATGGGGGGGGGGGTGTTCTGAGCTTAGTTTCACTTTCGGTTGTGTTTCAGAGAAACTGGCTGCCTGCCGCTAAAGCGAGCCCTGGCTGTTAGAGGAACAGGCGGAGCTAACGGGACGGTATAAAGTCAAAGACGTGTGTTTACCACGCTAGCACACACACGAGAGAGTATGATTTAACGGGTGGAATCTAGAGGCAGCAGGTCGACAGAGTTGCTTAGGCTACGAGCTGTCACATTGATGGTGGCCCTCCATCTGGCGCTGCGTCACGGATTACCTGCTGGACATTAGCTGGTCTCACTTATCGCGGTGTTTCGGCACTTTGGATTTGAGACAAACGGATCTTTAAAGAGCCGCTGTCATTAGAACAAAACGGTAAGACTTCTCGAGCTGGAGTTATGCTATTGGCTGCTGGTGGGTGGGTTTGGATTCATGGCTGGGTTTTTTTTCTTTTTTTCTCTGCGCCTTGTGCATTGGAAACACTGTTAAAACAGACATTTTGGGACATTAAATGCATGCTGGAGGTTCACTCTTACCCTTGTTTGATTCCCACTGACCAGATGCATGCAGTAAAAATTGTAAAACGTTATGAGACAACGCAGACAGTGAAGAGAAACACTTTGGCTACTCCAAGAGTCAACTTTTTTTTTTCTCTTCTAAATTACTGTGAATGTGAATCATCTCCATATGGCTCAAATGCGTTTGTAATGTGCCTGCCATTGAAGCTAAACAGTCCACAATTACAACACACATCCACACCCTGTTAATCTTTACCTTTTCGGGGAATTTTAGAGCTACGTTTAGTTAACTCAAACCCAAAGTCATTCACATTGAACTTTTGAACTACGCAGGAAAAAGGATAGGATAGGCCTGTTGATGTGATGACGAGAGTTTGGCACACGGACAATGCGTCAATTGTACTCAGCTGATTAGTATCTAAAGATGTTCATCCCCTCATCCACAGAGGATAACAGGCTCAATAATAATAATAGTAACTCAAATACTACTTTCAGTTCACAATGTATACATTCATTTAATTATTTTTTATGTCATTGGCTTAGAACAGTTTAATTTCAACCATGTATTTCAGTCATTGAGGCAGAAATGTTACAGAATAAATACTGCTTTAAGCACCATAACGTGTGTGTGATTCACCGCCACTGTCCTGATAATTTTGTCAGAAAGGTGTTACTCTTAACTGATTATAGTTTAACCAGGTTGTACAATATGTAATTTGCTTTACTTAGTAATCCATTACTGTTTGATAATAACTCTGTCTTGTCTTGTCTCTCTCAGGATGTCAGTGTGGTGGTTAGAGATGGGAGAGGGTCTGGGGCCTCTCTCCCCTGTAGGATGGTAGCCGACAGCACAGTGGAAGGCCATGACAAGACCCAGTTGTCAAGCTCATCGTCGTCATCATCGGCATCCTCATCATCGCCTCTGTCTTCACCACTGGCTAGGAACGAGCTCGCTCTCAGCTCTCACCGCACCGAGTTGGAGCAGCTTCAGCGTCGGGCCGCTCCAGATCCAAACCCGAGGTCGGCGCCTGTCCCCTCTGTGTATCTGACCCACTTCCCCACGTTCTCCTGCAAGGAGGACTGCAAGATCATCACAGACACAGCGGCCAAGCTCGAGCACAGTGCCTTCTATTGGGGTCCTCTGGGAGTGGAGGACGCCCATCGCATGCTGCGGGAAGCGCCGCTGGGCAGCTTCCTTATCCGCGATAGCCGGCAGAAAGACGTCTTCTTCACGCTGTCCTACCACGGCAAGAGCGGCCCGGTCAGCGTGCGCATTGACTACAAGCGACAAAAGTTCTCACTGGCGGGCAACGAGCGCTCCTTTCCGACACTCTTTGCCCTTTTGGAGCATTACATCAACTCTCCCAAGAAGAACCTGAGCATTCCGTACAGGAAATGGAAGCCGACGCTGCAGGAGCTGTGCAGGAAGCGCATCATAGAGCTGTGTGGCGGAGTAAGCAGGGTGTCGGAGCTTCCGCTCACCCATGTTGTCCAAGACTTCCTGTTGGAATTCCCTTACAAACTTTGACCAGCTTGCCATACAAAGTTTTGATAGTATTAACTTGCACATGGACAGAGCGCCTTCGGGTCATGAGGAAGCGTGAAAAGTTGGAAAAAGCGGCATTAAGAGAAATCTACAGCCATAGTAGAGCTATTACAGAGATAAAAGAAGTAGTGGGGGCAACTATGACCACTCTACTAGAAACTGTAGGGTCTGGTGTTGCCCATTTGTGGCCAACAGAGACCCAAAATTATTTAAAAGCGGATTGTGGAAAGACTTTAACAGCATCAACAGAGTGGACTTGTGGGAGGGTACGGGCTGTGGTACTAGTTTTATTGACTTTTGTAGCAGACTTTAATACTCTAATGTTGTTAAATGTTTACATCACACATGAATGTTTGCCAGCACTGACGGCTCAAATACCACTTGATGTCTTTTTAAAATCTGCTGTCATGGTTGGCGGCACACAGATGAAATATTGTAGAAGACGTCAGAGGGTGTTGGAGTCACGAGGTCTGGTGCTAAGTTGTACTGTATGTGGAGGCAAATTGCCTCTTACTCAACCATCTCTGCCAGGCAGATAATAACAATTGCCTATACTGAATCAGTTATACAAGAATGTTTTATATTTGCTATTATATTTGAAATAAAACTTATTTAAACCAACCTTGCTCGAATTTTAGTTACTTTTTGTCTATGGTATTTCTTTTCCCTAACTCATGTCATGTGCAGGGAGAGGTAGGAGTTAGCATGGGTGGAGAAAGAGGCGGGGACAAACACACACAGTCATACATGCTTTGTCCTCACTAGGTTACAGACAATAGGACAGACAGACAGGAAGTGTGACACGGTAGCGTACAGTATTGTCACCACAGTGAATCATCTGTGTAGGTGAAAGTGACAGGTGGGTGGGGTCACATTGGTAGTAAATGGACTGTTACGCTTAGACACACACACACTTACCAGAAACTGTGGCAGAGGTGACGTGTGATTGTGTCTATTTGTGTGTGTAGTACTTTTAATTTAATAAGGGCTCAGCGCAGATTAAAATTTCCTCAGGAGGAAGTGGGAAATTTTGGTGGGGGGGGGTTAGTGATTTGACAGAGAAATGTTAGATCACGGTCACGGTTAAAGTCACAGTTTGCATTTCATTTTAGAATAAGGATAAACGTTTTGTATGTAGCACATATTTACATACTAGCACGTGGAAAGACATACAAGATGTTAAGATACTTTGTACACATAGTGTACCTGAAAGCCCTTCTAAAGGAGAGATTTAAAAGATGACTTTTAAACAAGGAATGCCGTTGTTCACTACACACACTGGTTGAAATGTCACCTTTCTTCATTAGACTTAGACTTCTTTATGGATCCTTTTGGGACGACGCCCCAAAGGAAATTTCCAGCAGCTTACAAAAAAGGTATAAAAAGAAAAATAGAAAGAGAAAATCAGTATAAAAATGAAAATAATAACAACTTTCTTGTGTGTCTGCATCTTTTTTTGTTTTGTTTTATGGACCATGAGTCTAATAATAAAGGCTATCTATCTATCTATCTATCTATCTATCTATCTATCTATCTATCTATCTATCTATCTATCTATCTATCTATCTATCTATCTATCTATCTAATAATACTAATAATAACAATAACAATAAAACCTTTGGCTATAAAAAAATAAAATTTACATAAATTATCAGTTAAGAGCAGTTAGAGGGTCCAGGTATGTATGTGAGTAGATTATTAATTACTTAATTGCACAGTGACAGAGTGGCTACCACTTACCTTCCTTCCTGTTCTGTACTATCGTTTTTACCCTATTTCCTCCTCCTCCCATGTGAGGAGTTGTGTCTGATGGCATGAGGGACAAAGGAGCAGCCTTCCACCGAACAGGCTCCTCTGGTGACTCCAGCTTCATGCCGACCACAGAGCCGGTGACACTGGCAGAGAGGAGGACACTGGACAAACTGCTGGAAATTATTGACAATGGGTGAGGCAACACTAATCCAGGTGTAAATGTCTGACTCACGTGTCAGCCAAAAATACTGCACACACAATATATTCCCAGTCATATTGGAGCTAAGTCCAGCTGAATGCTTCCCTTGAGGATATGGTCTTTAGAAATGAAGCTAGGCTTAAACGGGTGGGACCGGGATGTGGCACAAATCAGAGGCAGTGTTTAAACAGGAACCTTACACACATTTTACACTTTCTTACACAGAGCCGCTGCGTTTATCCAAACTGTTGTAAAATTGCAGCAGACATTGATGTAACTTTCTTCTTGTCAGAACCACAAAGTTAAGAGTTCAACTGTTCAACTGTAAATTTCATTGTGTTTTCATATCCATGTTGCGCAACACTAGCTATGAATGAAGTGATATAGAATGAAAAATGCCTTATGGATACAGTAAAATTCAATGGAATCTCATGAATATCGACTCAAAGGAAATACGTTCGATCTCATCGGATTTAACTTGATCGATGTACGGCTTATACGATAAACGCTGATGGAAATGTTATTTGCCGAATAAATAATGAATTGCGATTAAGTTTTAGGTCATTTTATGGATACAACCTGCCACATAACGAAGAAGTAGTTTTAGTTCATTTCCGCCGAGTATTTCCGCTCTGTTTCCACAAATGGCGGGTGTCAACAAAGACAGGTGTAAGTGGACGGACGAGGAGACAAGAGACTTTTTGAATTTAATTCACGAGCAAAATATAACGGCTATTTTAGATGGAAAAAATTTAAGAAATGTCATCATTTATCAGGAACTCGTGAAGGAAATGGCCAACAAAGGTTACGACATGTCGTGGGACGTCCTCCGGAGTAAATGGAAGGCGCTCAAACAGCGATACATGTCTCAAAGAAAAAAAGAGTTGTCTCGCAGCGGCACATAAGCATTATTACAACTTGTGCACTATTGACCATATGTCGGAAGATGGCGCGATCCATTTTGTCTGGCAAAACTTTGTTTGCAAATGTTTGCTTGAATGTTGTGCGATTCAGTGCGAAAATGAATGTCAAATCAATTTTAATATGCTAATTTGATCTCAAAACAGCAGGTGACGTTATTATGCACAGGTTTTTATTTGCTTTGAAGCCTTTGGATGGAAACACGCTTTCACCATCTTTATTCTCAGGAGTTTTTTTTTTTTTTACCAAACTTCAGATAATTCGATTGACAAATGGATGCAAACTTAGCTACTTTCTGTCAATTCCGGACCCACATGGGAAGAAAGTATTTTCCCAAAAAATAATGTCCTAAAATTGCCACCTTGCATACTTTACTGCCCCACTGCTTTACTATTCACAGGGTTTATTAAGCTTTATTGAAAGCCAAGTTTGTATTAGTAAAAGGTAAAAATCCAAACAAAGACAGTCAATGTTAAAAAAAGGAACTTGTTTTACAGAACATGTGGGTGGAGTAAGCTAGATGTATCTTAAGAAAGCAGAATCATTTGCCCAAAGTTGTCCATTTCATGACATTTTTTCTGTTTTTGTTTTTAGACAGTGTGGTGTATAGTAATCATTTCTAACTTGAGGTTGTAAACCTTCCTCATACCTAACCAGAACTCCAACGCTAAAACCAAACCTTACCATAAGGCTTTGTAATATTTTTCGGGGATTTTTGTTTGATCCTCTTGGGTCTAGACAGATGTAGCCACACATTTTTCGCTTTCACTCACTCACTCACTCACTCACTCACTCACTCACTCACTCACTCACCTCACTCACTCACTCACTCACTCACTCACTCACTCACTCACTCACTCACTCACTCACTCACTCTGTGGGGTCCAGCATTTTGGCCCCACAAAGCTGTCGGGACCCCACAATTATACTGAACTCCTGGTATTTGGATCCCACAAATATAGAAATAAACAAGAACACACACACACACACACACACACACACACACACACGTCAGTGATATACACATAGTGATTGTTACTGTGCGTGTTTTCAATACACATTTTTTGATGCTTTACCTAGAAAATGAGATCAATGGTTTAAGCACAGATGGCGGGGTGGTGAGTGAATCATATGTAGCAGTTTCATTCATAGCTTCTCAGTTTTCAGGACATTCCTGACTATTTTGAGAAGCGAAAGGTGAAGTGAGGTGTTTTGTGATTGTGTGCTTATCAGCTGATTTCTGTGGAGTCTTCTGCTTGGGGTTTTCTGTCCTTTTAAAACACACACACATACACACACACACAAACCTTTCTCCTTTTAGAGAACTGAAAACCGACACCTCAATAGAAAGGTCCACATGAAAAAGGCCATGGACAAAGTGAGAAAGAATAACGGGGGGGGAAGTTTGTTCAAAATATTAGCTTGAGATTTGACGTGAATAAAGAATAAAGCCTATAGCCTATGAGTTATTATATATAGTTATTCTAGCCTCATTGATCTTGTATTTTCTTGGGCAAGGCTTTCCTATGACCAAACACCAATTCCTGAATTAGTCACCAGGTTCCGTAGTTTCTTCAGGCTTTTCTACTGGATTTTGTTAATCACCAATTCTTGTTAATGGGATATTCCCAGTATGATGACATTTAATATGCAGGAAGCTTAGTGGAAATGTTGGTCATCAGATTTAACACTCCATCAACAAAATACACAGAATTTCAAGAGAGTCGTGATTCACTCAGATCTTTCACCCGAGTCTTTAAACTGACTCATGAGTTGCGAGTCTCTAGTATCATTAACTCGGATCAGTTGAGTCCTACTACAATTCAATCTAAAATGATAACGGAACCACACTCAACTCTCTTGAAACATTAGCCACTAGTAGTCCTAGCTATCTTAGCTGCCAAAAGCTTTAAAACTTACAATTCCGTAAGCAACCATAACTCCACAACTTTCACAGAGTTAGCTCTCTCACCCCCGCCCTAAACTTTGGCATAGAGGCCTTTAAATATATGTTAGGTGAGGGTTTGATATGTGGTGGTTGGATCATTTTTAATAATAAGAAACTGCAGGATGAGACAGATAACTCTCTTAAGCAGCACTTTACTGTTTGCAATGTTTCTTTTTTCAAGTGTGGTGAAGGCATGACTCGCCCTACTCTGCCTCTGATTGGTTCCCCCCTTATTCACTCCTCATGCCATAACCTAACTCACTCAACACACCCAACCAACAAAGGCAACTACTAGCAAATCAGAGGCAAAGTAGGGCTGATCATGATTTTGCCATCCTAAGAAAAAGTCTACTGTTCTGCCCGCTCATAACAACACAACTAACCAATCAGAAGGTAGGAGGACTTAACTCTAAGGAAACCACAGGGGGATGTACAGGTTATTAATCAATGTTAACAGCTAATACTCAGAAATGGCATGTGTAAAGTGCCATCTAGTTTTAAAACTCGGGGGCGTGCAGATTTGAACAGCACAACTGCACACCTTCAAATCTGTCCAAGATCTCTACAGTCAAAAAAGCTTATTTAAAGCTGTGATCGTGGTTTAATACAGAGAAACACACACACACACACACACACACACATCTTAGTATTGTTGCAGTACCAGGAACCCATTCAAATGTTTACGCACACATAACCAGACTTCCCTGAAGAGAGGAACCGCGATAAAAGCAACACATTCAGACCACAAGATGACTGAGGGCTCCTGCAGCAGCCACAGTAACACATTACAAAGGTAGAAAATGTAAAGGCAACTCCATCTCTCTCTCTCTCTCTCTCTCTCTCTCTCTCTCTCTCTCTCTCATACACACACACATTTAAAAAAAACAAGTTGACACCTGGTTGTGGAACTGCAGTGTATGGTGGATCTTTAGCTTTACAGCTTTTAAAACCAAGAAACACAATCAGTGGAAATCTTCACAAACTTTGTGTTTGGTTGATTATTTCTCTGTGGTAACAATGCTTTTTGGCAATAAATCTTATACAAATGGTGCCACATTTGTAAGGAACATGCGTTTGGGGGGATGAGCTGCAGAGTTGAGTATGTGGGTTGCGCCTACGAAAAATTTGCCAGATTTACTTTGCCAATGCCAAACAGCTTATTCTGCCATTGACTCATTTGGTGTTTGGTGGATTGGATGATTGAAGTTTGAAGAAACAAGACATATTTGAAATTTAACAATTTATTCATTTCACAAACCGGAGCCTCAGTAGCGTGTGGAAGAACCATACACTGCCACAACAGCCTGGCACGTCCTCCTCATGCTGGTCACACACTGCTGTGGGATATAATCCCATTCTTCCACATGGTTGTGTTGGTCACTCTGGCACAAACAGCACACCCAAGCTGACCCCACAAGTGTTCAATGGGGTTGAGGTCAGGACTGTTGGCAGGCCATCCCATCCTCTCCACTCCCACATTCTGGAGGTAGTCTCTGATAAACCCTGCCCTGTGGGTCGAGCATTGTCATCTTAGAGGATAGAGTTCGGTCCCAGACTGTGGAGATATGGGATGGCCACTGGTTACAGAATCAGGCACCTGGTTGTCAGCACTAGAAGCTCAAAATAAGAGTCATTTCATGAGTGTAACCCACATACTCAGCTCTGCTGCTCATGCCACAAATGAACGTTCCTTACAAATGTGTCACCATTTGAAAGGGTATTAAACAGTGATAGACAGATTTTATCGGCCGGCCGATATTTGCGTTTTTAAATGTATCGGCATTGGCCAATACGCGGCTGCTGCGTTTGCAGACAGGCGTCCACAGGCAGCTCTGTGTTTCTGGAGATGCTAAAGAAATGGCAGAGCAGATTCTGAAAAGAAATCCAGTGTGGCAGGTTTTACATTTTTATCATGTAAACTGAGGGAGCACAAGCAGTATCGGCTCAAGAAAATCAGCAGCCCATATCGGTCATCGGCTAAGGCTGATAAAAAAGAAAGAAAAAAAAAAAATCCCTATCTGTCAATCCCTAGAACTAAACAGGCTTTCCAGCGGTATAAGATATATTGCCAAGAAGCATCGTTACCACAGAGAACTAATCTACCAAACACACATTTCCTTACTTTTTGTGCTAAGTTTAGTAAACAGGTGTGTTCCTGGGGTTGGCAGTTCTTTTCTAATATTTCCTGTGGTTTTCTTGCTCAAAACACTAAGGAGAACCTCCTCTGCGGTTACTACTGTGAAGAAGAAGGGGGGGAAGAGAACATGAGCAAGAGAGCGGAAAGGCTGTCTGAAACAACACTCGTGCAGTGGTCTCACTGTTGTTAAGTAGAATAATTTATTGCAGTTCTTTATTTATTCTCTGTTTCAGTTCATTAACAATAATTACAGGTTTAAAAGCAAAACGCATTTACAGAGCATACAAATATTACATATACACACACACTACAATCAGACACAATAATGGGAGCTTGACATGTCATGTTTCAATAGAGATTGCCAATGGTTACAGGCGACATGCTGTCATGTTGTCTTCAAACATGGCGGCACGTTCCTTCAAACCATTAGAAACTGCTCTCAGTACACCAGTGATCACCACTATCATTCTGCTATTTACAGTAGCGAGACGGAACGACACAACAGAAAGAAAGTATTGCTCCGAAAGTCACCTTTATAAACTTTTTGATGACTGCACTGAGTTAAAAAGAAGAAGATCGGCATTAAGTCTTTAGCTGTAAGATGATGGCTAAGATAATAGAAAATAGCAGGAAAGCACAGGCGAAAGAGAAAAGAGGAAGAAGTTAAGAAAAGGACTAAAAAAGGATGAGGCGAAAAATACACCGATCCCATTCAAAATGATCAAATAACACCAGAGATAAGTTGTTTGTTACATTCATCTCTCCCCTCACTGGTTAGCTCTTTAGATTATTGCAGTAGTAAAGCTTTATTCAGCTGTTTAAAGGAGCGGGGGTGGGGGGGTTTGCCCCTCTACACTGACCTTAAAACAGCATCTGAAGAAATAAATGTTGGTTTTCCACGAGTGCTTTTGTTTCTTGGCGACCACTGTTTGTGCCCACTTTGAGATGACAATGCAACTCTGCAACACTACGCTTTAGGTTTTTTTGGAGGGGAATATCCAAATTCTACTCCTACTTGTCCTTCCTGGAGAATTGGTATTATGTGGTTTACCAATATTTTTTTCCCCACATTGTTCTCAGCATGGCATTTTTACAGACAGTTTAACAGATTATAGAGAGGATGTTCCCAACAGTAATCTGAGTTTTTAGAGCATTTTTTGGTGCGTTCCAGTTGAACTGGAAAGTCAAATTTTCTGAGTACCCAGTTGGATATGGCAATTAGAATGCCCCCTGAAGGCGGATTTCCCACTCGGAAAGTCTGGACATCACCCTGACATCACAAGTCCACATGGCTGCTCCAAGCATCAGCAGAAGTGAAGGCTGTAGTTATTTATGCTTTATTATTAGAAGATGGACACATTACTGTCCATCTTCTATCTGTGGACATGTTGCTACAGCAAAATACAGCATAAAATTTTTTTTATCAACCCAACACTGTTTTACGAGTCGTTACTAGAACACAATCAACTCGGGTGCGACGTCATTCCCAACTTTACGAACTCCGACCTCTGAGGTAAATGGAACGCAGCATATCAATTCAAGCCCATTACCAGAAACATGGAGAGTAAAACTGAGCTCAGGTCAGTGCCTGAGGGCAACCAGCAGATACATTCAACGCAGTGTTGTTGTGGCAGTGTGCGGAACTAAAAACGCAGATGTTATTTCAAAACGTTGTCTCATGACTCTTCGAAGTCGGCACGTCTTACATCCCTGATATCTATTATACTACAACCCCCTATGAGTCTGTCAGAGTTTCATTTAACCAAGCAAATTAACTTGTTTTATATTCCTAAATATATCAAACAATACTCAGCTTTTCAATGAGCAAAATAGCAGTTCAGCCGTGTTGCTACAGCCCATAACTCTTTATGTAGAGAATGAATGAAAGCCTGCATGGAGTCAGTGAACTGCTATCCATTATGTATAGCTGGTGTACCACTTATTCAGCTCCATTCAGATCTTTCACATCAATTATTCTGTTAGTCAGGTTGCTGATTGGTGAATTGTCTCACTGAATGAACACACATTATCTAATCCCTGCAGGCTATGATCCACAGTACGGCTATGGGAAGGAAGTTAGTGATCTAGAATGGAAGTTGAAAACAAAAGCAAATCCAACCAAGTCAAGGTCTGTTAAATACTGTTGCATATCTGGGAAAAATGCTTTGTTACACGGCCCTCAAGCAACCCGTACAAAACTGTCAGCCCAAGAGATTAATATGAACTATGATGGAAATCTACTGCTGGCTGTGATGACAAAGCAAAGAGCTGCTTTCACACACCTCACATTCCAAGATGTATGAATCAAAATGTTTACTAGCAGGGCACAACAGCTACAACGTCACGTTAACATCCAATAATTGTTTACAGTATGAGACCTGCTCCCTCCTTGCTCTAGATGCTGCAGATGTAATACATTTCCTATAATAGACACCAGTTAGTAAATGAATGGATCATTACTATAATAGACACCAGTTAGACCCCCCCCCTCCCCCTTGGCAGTTCTAAGTGGCAGTAACTGTTTACGTGTCTGACATGCAGCGGTTACGAGTGCAGCTGACTCTGTGTAGACTGTATGTATAGTGTGTACGTGTGTTAGCGTAGAAGTGACCACAACCACCACAAAACATTAGCGGTGAACATAAGACACAAAAACAGAGCAGGTCTTTTTAAAGTGGATGAAGAGCTCACGACAGCAGCAAGTGCCGTATGTGTGTGTTTCTTTGAGCTGACAAACAATCGATCAGAATGAGTAAAAAACATTGCTGGTTGCGCGCCTTTACACACGCTTGCTTAAAAACACAACCGGATATATAAGTGCACAGAAACCCAAATGTGCTTCAAGCCTTCCTCGAGTTTGACCAGTGTCTCATCCTCTGTTCTCTCAGAGAAAGGAAGAAAAAAAAAAAAAAAAAAGTGGAAAATGAAAAAGAGTCTTCCATCATGTGAAACACAAATGTTGAGATGTCTCCAAAATCCTATCCTAATCTTCAGGTCCCAACATAAAAATATACTGCAGTCAAGCTGGATAGATTCACTGTCCTCTCAGAGACAAGTTTAAATGCATGAACGTGATTGAGTGTGTGTTGCTTAATCCAGTTCAGGCGAGTCTTGTGTGTCAGTGTGCATCTGTGTATCTTCTGTGTTCTCTACATACTCTGAGTCATCTCTTTCTTGCAGCTCTGCAGCAGAGAGTTGGTCTATATTCACCTCTAGAGGTGTGTCTTCACCCTCTGGCATATCTACTCCCTCTGGTTCCTCGTCAGTGGGGGTGACCAACTCCGTTGTCGTGGTTTCCTCTTTTACCGTCGCATCTGTCTCCGTCTCATCCATCGGCGACCCCTCTTCCTCTTGCTGCTCCTCCTCTTCTCTTTGCTCTTCTTTCCTATGTCCCTCTTCTTCCTCCTCTTCCTCCTCCTCTGCGATGGAGGCGTCTGGTCTCTGGAGGGAGTGCGCTGCAGGAATGTGGCTGGCGCAGGGGTGCAGGTGTGGTGAGCCTGCTGGGGGCAGCAGCGTGAGCGACTCCACGCTGAGTGTCTCTGCGTTGTTGTCTGTAAGGAGGGAGATGTTGGGCTGGGACGCCGGGGTGAGGCTTGGGGCCAGGGCCGGAGCCGTGACCGGGGGCGATGGAGTAGAGGCGACAAGCATTACTTCTCCAGCTACTCCTTCCCCTTCTCCGCCAGAGGAAGAGGGTGGGGTGTGGTCCAAAAACGTACCATCATCTAGAGGAGAGCAGAGGAAAAAGTGAGACAGGTGAACTCAGGACATTTTTATGTAAGTAAAAGTATGTGGCTTTTCTTTAACAAAGCCTTCCAAAAATGTTTGTCCTGCATTGTTAATGTTCATTTTCTGCACTGAGATGAACTAAACGGGGTAAAAAGTGCACTTTACAGATAATACAATGCAAGAAAACAAGGTAAATGCAATTTTTTTTTAATATATTTCAAGCTTGTAAAATTCCACAACATTGGCAAAACCCAGCAAAGAATATACATTTTAGAAAATCCTTTGCCTAGGAAATAATTCACAATTTCAAGATAAATCCCATAACCAGTGGTAACCCTTACACTCTCGGGATTTGCACATGAACATTGACACACACAGAACGTTTTGTAGTTAATACAGAGAGCTATGCAGATAAGAAGAATTTGGACAGACCTACTGAAAACTATTGTGATTTTTATGGTGTGTGCAAATATATACCATGGTTACACCCAATACTCACAGGAGATATGTGTGTGCTGTATAGTGCAGATATACTGTGTTGACCACACCTCAGCTCCATAATTACATTATAGTCAGGAATCTGCACCTGGCACCATACGTGCCTCTTTATTTGTGTGTTATTGTATGTAGGAAATGTGGATTTGCTGTGTGTGAGCTACCTGTGGGGCTCTGAGCTGATATAGTGCTTGCAGTAACAGAGTCACATCTTCCTGTGCTCCCACTCCCACTGGAGGGAGGCGAGGGGGAGGAGAGGGGTGAGGGACTGTGCTGCGACACACAGTGAGCCACTGCAAAACCTGAACATAGACAAACACACGCACAGACAATACAGTCATGTGATACTATAGCTGGGAAATGATTTCACCTGACCATATCTAGCCTTAACGGCACAAGTTGAGAGAGAGAACTATTGTGTGGCACACAGTATAAATACACACATGGACCTACAGTATGAGACTTACTGTATGTGTCAAGTGCAGTTTTTTGCACATGTGCACATGTATCCTTGTGTGTTCTTAAATGTGTTTAATTCTGAGAGAGATATACACTTACTGCAATTCACTGAAACCATACAGCACATTAAAACTAGGGGAAATCATGTTTACTTTTGTTGCCCTTTAAAGTGTCAATATATAAGTTTACTATTCTTAAGAAGAAGCTTTCTATTTAGATAAGCTTTCTACTTATCTATTATTTCGATTTTACCTTTACAGCTGGAGACATGAAAGGGGAGAGAGAGGGGGAATGACATGTAGCAAAGAGCCACAGGTCGGAGTCAAACCCAGGCCATGCTGCGTTAAGGAGTAAACCTCTATATATGGGCGCCAGCTCTACCTACTGAGCTATGCGGGCGCCTCCTAATACATTTTCAATGACCCAATGTTCTTTCATGGACTATTATAATATTTCTCATAAAAGTATCCAGTCTGTCAGAACATTGTGTCAACCAGGGGCCTGGGTTTACTGCTATTGTTTTATGGCATTTGTATGATCATTCTTGGATATATACTTTTGCTATATGCATCTGGTTATCTGTTTGTCACCTGGTACTTTATCGACAGAGGCAAAAACTGCTCTATTTGCCGTGGGGTCGTTGGGCCCCCGTCTTGACTGCTCGTAGAACCGGAAAGGCAGGCCGCTGGGTGAAGCATTTGCTGTCTGACTGAAACCCATCACCTCCGTTGCACTGGGCTGCACAGGCAGGTCCAACAGAGCTGGAAGTGGAGAGTGTAGAAGGGACATAAACATAGCATCTTAATGTCAAGCTTTGGGACTTTATGTGAAATTAGCTGCTGCTGCTGCTGCTACTTCTACTACTACTACATTCAAACTGGGAGAGCACGTCTAACATGGGGGGAAATGATATCCCCTGTATTGTTACTATGATAAGAGTCAATAATACTTGAAATGTTTTTGTATGCGTTACTCGTTAGTCATTGAGAGACAATCTGACAGACTGTGTGACAGCAGTGGCTACTTTGGCAGGGTTCACATCCTCCTTTATTTTGCTGCATTGGCAAGATTTCAGATTACAGTTATTATTCTTCAGCGTAATTCTAAAGAATCAGGCCACTGGGAGGGGAAGTACAGGTGACTGATGGGAAAATCCATCAGCCTTTACAGTACAAAAGACTTGGAGAATGAGAAAGTAATATTTAAAAAAATCTATTAATTGATTAATTACAATTGAGCAACATGTAGAAGGATACTGCCAGATTCAGGAAAATGACATACTATGAAGCTCTTAGTAAAGATTATCTGTGTTTGAGAGTATTTGAACTACTAAAATTAGTAAATTAACTAAGAACTAATTGATCTTTTGGTGTTTTTTGTGGGCTTTAAACTTTTGTTGAGGATGTGGAAGCCTTGCAAAACATCAGCTAGAAGCAGAGCTAGTAGTTAAACTGTGGCCGTTTATTAATATACACTTTGATTCTCCCTAAATTATATTTTGTCCTTCTGTTTTTATTTATTTTATTGAGTTTCCCATGCCTAAAACTAACCAATCCAGCTAACCAAAGGCTATGAGAACAAGCCAATCAGAGGCAGAGTAAAATGTGCTGCCCTATACAAAGAGGAAAGGGTCATATTGACCAACTGAGCGAGGGCAGAAGGTTTACTCACCTGCAATCCTCTGCATCTTCATTCGTCGGGCTTGTATGCGACCCTTGGCCAGCCTCTGCTTGGCGATGATGCAGCGGATGTGGTCGGCAAAGATGAAATTAGCCTGCAGGATGGGCAGGGGCTTGGCGTGGGGGTTGGAGCTGGGCTTATGGATGACAATGTTTAATGCTCTGCTGTCATCCTCAACCCCAGACACCTGCATGTCCTGTTGAGAGAGGGAGGGAGCGAGGAGGAGAGAGAGGGAACAAAGAGTACGGGAGAGCATTAGAGATAATATACCGCGCACGAGAGAGACAGAGAGAGAGAGAGAGAGAGAGAGAAAAAGAGAAATGGGACAATAAGAAGAAAACAGTGGGACAAGGACAGACAAAAAAAAAAAAAGTACAAAAACAAGACAGAACAAACGCAAAAGACATTGAAAAATAAGTTGAGGAAATCAGAATGAGATACAAATGGATAGTAAGTGAAGTAAATAAATAAAATAGACAAATGGGACATAAACTTTGACCATAGCTGCATTCACAAGTTCAGGCCATAAGCTCAGACCCAAAAACAGTAGGAGTTAGTATAAAAAGTAAGGAAACATTATATCATATAGATTCAAAACATACAGGCAACACATTGTTGCAACACTTTATCTATATCTGTTTCACAACAGCACACTTGATATATTCTGCAATTCATTTCAGAATTGCGTTAGAAAAATTAAATGCAATGATGAATTCCAATGATAAGGCCATACTGATACAGACACGTGATACATGACTTAACAGACCATATTTCTAGCATTAATTTCTCTGGTGAAATGACATGACATGAAGGGCTCAGGCAACAACAAATAAACATCTGACGAATAGAAAAAAAGAATAAAAAGAGAAACAGGGACGACTGGGTGGAAGGGAGAGGGGGAATATAGAAAAAAGACAAAACAATGGGACAAAGATAAAAAAGAAAGAAAAAGCTGGATGAATTGGCAATACAAACAGAGACAGGTAATAAACAAAAACAAAGCCTTTGTGTAAGGTAGAAAGGTAGAGGAAAGTAGAGAAAGTCACGCACACAAATCAGTGGTTTTAATGACTCAACATTTCATTCCCTCTTTAGTACTGTACAAACATCCACACAGGCATGGACACGCCACTTTTCTCTTACTTGCAGAAGACCGGCAAACTTGACTACACCCCATCCGAGGCGTTTGGTTTCTGGTTCGACCAGACTCATTTGGTACACATCTACAGCGAGGAACCTCTGGGCCTGGCCGCCATCTTTACTGACCACCATACAGGCAATTAGGTCACTGTTATCTGAAAGAGATGATAGACATGAAATTACTACTATGAAAATCAAGTTGACACATTTCCCACATAAAGCACTAAACACAAAGTACAGCCGAGTATGATGGGAACGTCATTTTTCTTTGCGGGTATTTGGTAATAAACCAAACACTATAGTGACGTTTGCTGGGGACACCACTATAGGGGGACCTTTATACGACAATGAGGAGACACACTGCAGAAAGGAGTGGGATTCGGACAATAATCTGGCCTTGACAACCACAAAAACCATGAGATCATTGCTGACTTTAGGAGATCCAGGAAAACCACATTTACCTCCTCCACATGAATGGGGATGTGGTGGAGAGTGTCAACGACATCAAATTCCTGGGAATCGACGTAACAAAAGAGCTATCATAACACCTTGTGAAAAAAAGGTCAACAGAGGCCTTTATTCTTAAGAAAACTCAAATAGGCCAAACTTCCCCCTCATCTACTGAAAAACGTCAACATAAGCACAAATAAGCTGTAATAAGTCACTGATTAAAACAAACGTTGAACGCACACACGATTAAAAAAAAAAAACACGGATTATCCAGTTTTTACCAAAAGTTGTTCAATTCATTATAAACTGTTCTTTATAAATGTAGTCTTGTGTTTTACACACTATTTTAGAGCACATACATATTATTATAGCAGGCAGACAGAAGCACACAGTCAGTCAAAACAGACGGCCTGCTTTACACACTTAAACGGACAGAGAGGACTTTTACCTACAGTATGTCCAGCAGGACAATGAAGAAATGATAAGCCCACATCTAGCGTTTACCACAACAACTAGTGAGAGGCAATCAATAAATGTGGAATGACAATGACCTGGTTTGACCCCACTGGTTTTAGTATCCCACACAGTCACTGGCTCTACACGTAAACAGGCAACACCACAGTGACGTAAAGTGCCCCATGAACTTCTCTTCCTCTTGCAGTCTTACTCATGTCCCTTCCACTTTATATTTTTGCTCTCTGGTTCTTTGATTTATATTCTCAAGAATCCTGACTAATCCATCTGTAAACTAATATGTGACCAATGTAATTTCTGTGAAACTGGTTGGATCCACATCCTTGGATTTGGTTCATTTAAATAGCCCTTTCAGTATAGTGGGTTGCTCTAGAGGCAACTCTATTTTTACAGCTGTAAATCATGTGACCTTCTGGTTATATGAATTTCTCACTTACCGATATTAAAAGATCAACAGGGGTTGTCAGGAACTTGACTTTACCCACTGAAACAGTGAGTAGGGAAAATTACCTGCAGTTGGAGAGGTAGTCCCCAATTTTTTTTCAGAGTGA